>JAWWEO010000045.1:21302260-21420319 GCA_035582975.1 Ormyrus labotus | reverse complement strand
GCCCTTCGGTGGCCCCCCCCCCCCCCCCCCACCTCCGTGTCTCGTTCTCACGACCGGTGAAAAACGATCCGAGTTTGATCGGTGCGCTTCCTTTTCTTCTTTTTTCTTTCTTCCTCTAAAGCTCGCGGGACGTACCTTCGCCTTCTTCAATGGAGGCCTTTTTTTCGGGCCGACCTTGAGCTCTCTCTCTCTCTCTCTCGTGCGCTCGCTGGTGCACAATATCAAAGTGGTTTTGAGAGGCTGGTACTCGCCCGTCCGCGTGTGCACGAAACAAACGCATAATCTCGTGACTAATCGCGGAAAAAACCTGCCCGCGTGGACTTTTCAGTCGTGCGAACCCCCCCTCGAGAGCGATATATATATATGTGTGTGTGTATCCCTTCTCCCCGCTCCCTTCCCCCCTGGCGGCCCTCTTTCTCCCCGGACCCACAATTACACAAACGCACACGTACACACGAGCGCGGACGAGCGACCGGCCAGTCAGGTGCAGGAGCCGCCGCCGCCGCCGCCGCCGTCGCGGCCCCAGGTATACAACCGCATGCCGAACGAAACGGTGGGCCAACTCCGCGCTTCTCTCCTCTTTTTTTTTCCTCTCTCTTTTCGCCCCGAGGACCAGATGGGGTTTTATATGCGGTCGGTTCCTGGCCGTCGTTATTCCCCTCTTCTTTTTTTCTTTTTTTTATTTTTGCTTCTAAGCAAGTGTATACGGCAGGCCGGAGAGGAGAGTGAGGGTCGCCTTTGTGCGCGATCGGTTTAGCTAATATTCGCCGACGAATCGGGGAAACCATTGGGCTCGGGAGATTTTTGCGACGGAGCCGAGAGAGAGAGAGAGAGAGAGAGAGATGCGCGACGACGGTGGACGGGGAGGTACGTTGATGTTGAAAGTCATCGGGGGAAGGAAGCGTCTTCATCGTTCGGTATGTTTATACCGGACGAGACGAGTGCCCGATTATCCGAGCTGTCTGTATAAATTTACAGCAACGCAATTCGTACCGATGCAGCTTGCGCTCTCCTTTCGTTTTAGAAAATATAAACTCTACATCGTCAATCCCAATTCCACTCCGGGCTAACGTCTCCTTCCTCCGAACGCAATTTCTCTCGTTAAAAAAAAAAAGAAAAAAGCGCCGGCCAATTGCCTCAATACAGTCTTAATTCCCCGACGTTGTCGTCCCGGCTGGAAAAAAGCGGGCGATCGCTCCGTCCGAATACATCGGGCTCATTAAAAAAGCGCCGTAAGATCGTCCGCGAGAGAGAAAGCCCCCCTCCCCCGCGAGGGAGCCTCGGGGGCCACACTCCTCGGTACCTAGACTCTTTACGGGGAATTTTCGAGCCCTCTCCTTCGAGGCTCGTCGTCGTCGGCGGCGGCGGCGGCGGCGGGCACTTGCCCGAATGCCATTTCACTTTCGTTGGGAGGCTTCGGAGAGCGAGCGAGACGCGGCTATCTGTCTGCGTCGCGCCCCTCCGCCCCCCCACCAGCGGCAGCGGCGGCAGCAGCAGCAGGCGACGGCTGCGGCGGCGGCGGCAGCGGCGGCGGCGCGTGGTGGTGGTCGGAGTCGGCGGCTCGCGGAGTGAGGTGAGTTCCTTAGTAAGAGCGGCCGGCGAGCGCTGTGCGCTCTTTCTCTCTTCTCCATCCTCCTCTCTTCTCTCTCCTCCTTCGCTACTTCCTTCTCCGCGTCTTTATCGCCGGCTGCCTCTTGTGCCGCGCATTTCCTCGCTGTCTCCGTGTTTTTCTCCGGCTCTTTCGACGAGCCGACGACCCCCCTCGCGTTCGAGAGAGAGAGTGCGAGTATATAGGTGTTCCGCGGAGACTCGAAGCGAGAGTGAGTTTTCAGAGGAGAGCGCGCGTTTGTGCCGGTGAGAGAGAGAGAGAGAGAGCCACGCGGGGAGAGTGAAACACTTGTGCCTGCTGCTGGGCCGGCCGTGCGGGAGGATCGACGGACCGAGAGGAGAGGAGAGACGGGCTTTGTGAAGGCTGGGTGAGTCGGACTTTTTTATCCCCGAGTCGAGAGGAGAGACAGTTATTTTCGAGAGGCGCCGAGTCACTTGCTCGCGGGAGCCGCTCTGCCTGCCGTGGTGTTTTTTTTCTTTTTTTTTTTCAAAAGAAGCTCGCGCGCCCCGTTTTTCGGAATCTCTTTTGGGATTCGGGGGGGGGGGGGGCTGGGAAATTCGGCGGTATCAATTGGCTCGATTGCGATCGATTGGGCAATAACCTCGAAATCTGCGTGCGTCGGTAGAAGAATTCGAGGCTCGGCGACGTAAATCAGCCAAACAATTCGGGGATCCGAGGGAGCTGATAATGCAGATCGCTGCTAAGAGAGCAGCGCTCTTTTGTGTATTACACTGGCTGCAAATCGCTGTTTTAGATTACGTATTTTTTGTTGCCTCGCTTTAATTGCTTGTAAAAGAGTTCGGGGCCGCAATGTGCAGATTTAATTTTAAAGCCCCCGAGATATCTTTATCATATATTTATAAACAGGCGGCCCCGCGTCGAGCGCGTTGGATTAATTTTTAAGCGTATATTCTCTCGCGGGAGTTATAATTAAGCGCAATAAATCAAACGTGTATTTTAGGTTAGAATAGCGCCAGTATCTTTTATCGGGAAATACACGGCGATTCAACTCGACGCTCGTAACGTTTTGCGTACGCGAAAACTTTTGTCTTTTTTTTTTCATTCCTTGGAGCCGAACGAGTTGCTTCGATTATTTTCGTTAACGTATTACGACTATAATGGAATGAATTGAATCTTTCCCGGCCAATAATACACCGAGGTCTATAAAAAGACCGCTTTTATTTATCCTTTGCTTCGGTTTAGAAAGAGTTTTATTGTCATTTTTTTTTCTTTCGCCGCCGTTCGACTGTTTGCCGATCTGCTAAAATTATTTTTAACAGCTCTCGCAGAGCGCGTTTTAGCTCGCGTAAAAAATACTCTTCTATCTCTAAACGATAAATGTCGTTAATAACGCAGACGCATCGCTCGCCGCCGCCGAGATAGCATTTTGTTTTAATTTTAAAATTTCAAATATCCTCCTCCGTAAAATATAGAAAAAAAAAAAAAAAAAAAAGCCAATTTCACCGCGGAAAAAGAATCGGCGCGCGGCACCTTTTTCAAAAAACCCTTCCGCGAACGAAGCTCCGCACACGCTACATCCACACCTCCCCGTCGCCGATGCGTGCGCATTTTTTTTCGCGCGCGCCGCGAAAGAAAGATCGTCGAAGTCGGCGGCGGCGCAGCCGCGCCTACGCCGGGCTCTCTCTTTCTCGACGGTATCGAATGACGCGATTTACGCGCCGTATAGATTGCCCCGCGAGCGCTCGCATATATACACGCGGCCGAGAGGCGGCGAGACGCCGCGGCGCTCGGGGCGGAGATTCCAATTTATACGGGCGAAGCCTCGGGAACGATTGATTCGCGGAGAGGAGAGTCGAGTTTTTTATTCGCGAGACTTGTTGCTCTCTCGCGCGCGAGGAAGATCGTTTTTTCGGGGCCCGGCCGCCGTGTGTAAGTTAATTGGCCGACGGCTTAGGCCGCGCGAGGGTTCGTGTATGAATATTTAGGCGGAGAGCGCGTAAGTGAAATTTGACGAGTATTGTGACTAGTTTTCGGAGCGGTTAAACTGGAACGAGTCGAGGGCCCGAATAAGAGAGAGAGAGCCGAGGGGCGATTTCGTTTTACGGCGCGGGCTCGAGAATGATTCTTTGTGTTATCGTGCCGGAATGCGCTGCGGTTCTCCGGCCGGGTCGTAAAGCCGCGTCAAACAAATTGCTTTTTCGAGATTTTCGGCTGCTCTCCGCAGGTATGGGGGTGGGGGAGCCTTAAAGGTTTCTTAAATATTGCCTCCGTTCGTTTTCAAAATAGGAGAGCTCGTCTAAATTTTTGCCTTCCCCCGAAGTTCGCTAATTAAAATCCCCGAATCCACCGGAAAAGCACGACGAGGCGCAGATGTGCCTCCCCCCTCGTCGCGAAATCCGCTCTCGCGGCGGAGGCGCTTTTCTCGACGGGGGGGAGGGGGGAGTAGGGGCAGAAGCCGCCGCCGCCGGTCGCCGCCGGCCTTCGAATATTCGATATTCTCTCGCGGATATGCGCCGCCGGCAGCGGGCCGCGCCGGAATTTCGCCCGGCCGAACGTAATCGCCCGCCGCGGTTGTCCCGGGAGTTCGTCCGTTCGTCGCCTCTTCGATTTTTGCGGAGAGGCGGAGGCGGGCGGCGGGCTGTTTGGGGGTGGGGGAGGATTGGCTGGTTGCTCGGGTAGTCTTCGACGCTGATTGCGTTCCTGCCCGTTTTCCTTCCCGTTCGTAATGATTGCGTAATTTATTGGCGTCGAACCTTGGAGTTACTGGCGATTTGATTACTGAAAGAAAGTTTTGTGCATACGAGATGTAAAATTGTGGCAGAACGTTGTTTGAATTTACAGTAAAAATGTCCAGTACACTTCAACCTTAATGCGTGGGGTGCCGCTCATTCAAAAGAAAAAGAGCCCTCCCGTCTGTTTGCGCGGGCCAAAAAAAAAAAATTTAACATTTCCTTATCTCCCGTCCTCGCGTCCTTCTCCGTTTCTTTTCATTTACGCGGCCGAGCCTCTCTCCTCCGCATTCGCGCCGAGAATAGTAGGGAGAGCAGAGAGAGAGAGAGAGTGCCGGCCGGCCGGTCGTCGTCGTCGTCGTCGACGGCGACGCTTAAAAATAGTCGTTAATGCCCGCGAGCGAGACGGCGAGCCTGCCTGCGGATCGGCTATTTTTACGGCCTATATGCCCGTGCCTTTATGAAAGTATGCGCGCAACGAGTCAAAGTGCTCTTTTATGTAATGGAGAGAGAGTGAGAGAGAGTCCGCCCCCCCTCCCTCTGGGCTCTGGTCTCTAAGGTCGCACGAACGTATTTGGGCAGGTCGGACTGTTTTTTCGCGGGCCGAGCGGAATATCGTCGGGGCCCCGGACTGCTGGTTCGCTTGATAAGATAGCGGAGCAGGCGCTGTGTGAATTCTCGCGCACACTTGGCTGCGGGGGTATTTTTAGAAGTTTGGGTGTGCAGGTCTTATCGAGATTTGTGGGGATTCGCTGTTGGGCAGGTAAATTTCGGCTGGAAAGGTGAAGTGTCCTTAGTTCTGGAGTTCGATACAGCTCGTAATATAACCCATTTAATTCGGTTTTTGCTTGTAAAGTTTTCGCAAAGCACAATCTCCCCTCGAGTATCGCAATCTTTTCCGAACAAACCGTTTTAGACGACAATTGGACCGGTCTTCGAAACCACTACATCGAAACTTCAACGAACCAGCCAAAATTTTGAAAACGAAAATCCCGAGCCTCGCAAAGGAACTTGCCAAAAAACGCGCGCGTAGGTCGATAAAACAGAAAAGCCTCTCTCCCGGCCGCTCGGCTCGGCTCGGCGTCGCTGACAGGGATTAGCGAGAGACACCGGAGAGGGAGAGACAATGGCCGCCGAAAAGGGAAAAGGGATTTTTACGCAGGAGCGCGCCTCGCGGCGAGTCCTCGTCGGGCGGGTAAGAGAGAGAGAGAGAACACCTTCCGGATAGGCATCGGAGACCGAGGCGGTCGGGCCAAAAAGAAGGCCCCGCCGCCGTCGCCGGTCTCTCTTCCTCCCGGCTGACTCTCTCCTATCTAATCTCGGACGTTTTTTGCTTAATTAACTCCGACACGCTCCGCGGGGACGTCGGCGAGATTTCCAATTCAAACCGGCCTGCCGATGTGTTATGTGCCGCCCGACGAGAGAGAGAGACGAGCTCATTGTCAGCCGCGGCGTTCCTCCTCTTTTTTTTTTTTATTTCGAGGAAGGTTCGCAGGTTTTTGCGAGCGAATATATAGAGTTTTCGAGAGGGACGGGGAGTTGATTTTTTTTTTTTTTTTAGAGTACCGGGATTTCGACCGAGCTGATCCTTCGGGAGGATTGATTTTTAAAGATTCTCGAAGTTACTAAAATTTAAAAACCGTTCCTTCTCAAATAATCCCGGAGAGTAAATTCCGCAAAGCAAGTTCGAAAAAAGGGATCTGTCAATCTCTTCGGAGCCTTGGGAAACCGCCAATTAGCCCGAAAGCCCGAAAATCCAACCTCCGCGCTGAAAAGGCGGACGGACGATGAGCGCTCGGCCGAGCCGGCTAGGGAAAATAGTCGAAATCGCGCTTACGCGGGGAGACTCCCGCCTGAATGAAACATAAGAATGAATGAACGAAGGAACACGAGCAGGAGAGAGAGAGAGAGAACAGCGAAAGTAAATGCCGGCTCGTAAAAAGCGAGATAAAAGGCAGAGGGGGAGAGGAGCAAAAAGAGAGAGAGAGGAAAGGGAAAAGCGAAATCGAGAGACGTCGGACAAATAGGGTGCGAAGAAGGAGAGTGAGAGAGCGAGAGAGAGTGGGAAGGAGGGGGCGAAAAAGTCAAAGCGGCAAGAAAATCGCCGCGGAGAAGAAGAGGCGGCGTGCGAGGCGAGCACGTGGGTGACCCTTTTACGCTGCAGCCAAGGCTGTGAGCTGCAGAGCTTAAGCTGGACGAGGAGACTTCAAAGCTGGAGATTTCTTTTTTTTGTTCTTCTTTTTTAATTACGGCTATTTTGAAAGGCCTCGCGCGTGTAACTGGTTTGATTTATTTTCGGGGGCCGCGTTTCGACGGTGGAGGGTCGTTCTTTCGTTTGAAAAAGACGCGAGGAAGCGCAGCGCTGCGAAGGAAACGAAAAGAGAATGTACAAATGTTTATGTTACATTTACTTTTGATGCGCGATATATTTTTGAATTTCGGAATTATTATCACGAAACCGATCGTGTAAATCTCTGCATTCGTCGTTTGTTTACTCGTTCTATTTAAACCAACTCCTACCCCACCTCGCCGCAAACGATTCACTAAAACAAATCAAAAATAAACCCCGCATCGGCTCCCCCCGCCGCGGCAGCGTGCGAGGGGCCCCGAAGTCGCGCGAGGCGCGATAAGAAAAGCAACGACTGCCTCCTCTCGAGGGGGTTAAGAGGACAAGCGCCGTTCCATCGCGGGGAGCGCCCTGGAAAAACGAGAAGAAGCGGAGAGAGAGAGAGAGCGAGAAAGGGGGCCGTCGAGCGAAATGGCTCTTGCTTCTCGAAAAGAAATAAGGGAAGCGATTGAGCGCGAACGACGGGGTGGCACGGGGGGAAGGTGGGAGAGAGAGAGAGATAGAGATATTCTCGAGTCCAACAGGTGTAAGTCCGCGCGAGAAGATCGAGCGGTCCGCCTCGACTTACGCGTTTTATGCGCCGGCGTATAAGAAAGGGGAGGAGAAGGCAGACGGGCCGCGTTCTCGATTCCTTTTATTATGCTTGAATGGGAAGGAGCGAGGCTCGCGAGAGTCGGATCGGGGTTTGGTTGATGTTAGCCCTTTGACGGCGGTTTTTTATCCTGGACAGAGAGTCTTTTAGAGATTGTATTCATTAGTATTAGCAAAAGTTTGTAATTAAGATTCGAGTGTACCTTTAGAAATTAAGGATTTCAATGATTTAGTATTTACAATTTATCGTTCTTTTTTTGTTACAGGTAAGCACGAAATATTGGATTACTTGCTATCCGACGAACTAGCAGATACGTAAGTCTTGAACGTAATCGATTTGAAAAACTTTAAAAATTTAATCGTTCGTACAATCTCATCAAAAAATCCTTTTGTTTCCTTCAACGTAATTCACACGTAATAAAACAAATGTAAAGGGTCACGGCAAATAATGAACAAAAGCGTAAGGAAGACTACAAAAAGGGTAACGTTAACGCGGCGCAGAGGGAAAGGAAGGAGAGAGAGTGAAAGTGCAAGCGCGAAACCCAGAACGGGAGAGGGAGCGAAAGAGTAAAAGCGGTTGGAACATACAAAATATGTGTTAAAAGCGCGGGAGAGGGACGGAAAATGCGATGGAAAATGCGCGCGCGGAGGTGGAAGAACGGGGGGGGGGGAGAAATAAACAAAAAGTGAAAGCGCCGCGGAGGGAAAAATGGAACGCGAATAGAGAGAGAGAGAGAGAGAGAGGTCGGGAATTTGACAATGAAAATTACGAACGAAACGAAAGGATACAGGCAATAACGAGCGAAATAATTCCCGTTAAGCGCGTAGCTTCCGCGTGGAAGTTTCGAACCGCGAAGAAAAGAGTCGCTGACAATATTAGTTCGAATGTAATACGCGAATCGATCGTCTTGCGTTACCGTTTATCTCGTTGCAAAAAGACTTGTACTTTGTCGAGTTATGTCTTCGCGTCGTAACGCAACACGCTCGGGCGATTAGATTAAAGTCTCTCGGGTTATTCGCCCTCGGAAATTCGCGCGTCGGAAATACGGAAAAAATTTTGCTCGCACGTTTGCGCGCCCGTGAAACTTAATCAATTTGTCGAGAAGCAGATTAAATTTTTCTTTATATTATTGAACTCCCAACCTTACGTTTACGCGCGGCGCAAAATGAAAAAAAAACACACACACTCCCGCTCAGGCTGCATCTCGCGCGACGAATCCATTCACCCCCGCGAACAAGCAAACACTCCCCAAAGCGCCCCGCCACCTCGGACCGGGGCTTTCGCAAGAAGCTCTCTCTCTCGTCAGGGGGGGAATCCCCGCGCGACTTGGCGCGTATTACGAATACGCGGCCCGCAACGGAATTGATAATGTAACGCTCTCGCGGGGGGCGGTGGGGGGGGGGGCGACGAGTAAAGCGACAACGACGAGCCGGAGAGCGCGCGTAACCGTACTCGCGGCTTTCTCCGTCTGTCGTTCCCTCTCTCTCTCTCTCCCTTCCTTCCTTCCTTCCTTCCTCCGTCCTTCCTGCCCGCCTTATTCGTCCTTCCGCCTTCCCTACCCCCGTCGCGTCGAGAGTGAGAGAGAGAGAGAGACGCCAGCCAGACGGGTAACCTCCTTTCCCGCACGCCGAGGATTCCCTCAAAAGCCCGTCGCGCGCTCTCCTACTCATGCCAGGCCACGTGCTCGTGTTTGTACGCGAGAGACGCCGCACGAGTGGGAGAGCTTTGCCGGGGAGAGAGAGCGACTGTTTATGTGCCCGCGCGAGATCTCGTTGGCCTTTTTTTTTTTCTTTTATATTCGTCGAGTGCGCCGCTCGACTCTCGACGCTTTTCTTGCGCCTTCGAATAGTCGAAAGGGGCGTTCGATTGTTGGATCGACGGTGTATTGCTTTTTAGAATCCTCGCGGGCACATTAATAAATTGACCTCGTTGAAGCATCGTCGGAAAATCGCGTTGGCGCTTCGTGGATCCTTTGGGTCATTTTTGGCGATAATTAGAATGCCCGAGCAAATGTTTGTCAACACTATCAGCAGCAACGATAAAAATATTCAATTTCAGCATTAGATAAGATAGACCGATTCGGTGTTTTTTTCTTCCCCCCTCGCAAAAGGAGCTTTAAAATTCGAGAACGCAGCTCGAAACGCGTTAACGCGGCCGAGTACAGCCGGGACATTTAACCGATTGTCTCGAGCGCAAACAGTTTCATTCTGCCAATATTCCCCGCGATCATCCATCATTCATCGACTCCCCGTTCGTTTTCACACTCCGCCGATCGGGATAAACCGCCTTTTTCCATTTACAAACGCGAAACGCGCGCGAGCGAGCGCGCAATAAAAAAAAAAAAAATTGAGAACGCGAAGACGCCACTGTATGTACACCCGGCGCGAGTTCATTCATGAAATCCGCGTCGTCTCCCTTTCCTCTCCCGTTCTCCTTACACGCATGAGGGAGCGCCGCCTCTCCTCTTTTTCTCGCTCTCGCTCTCCTAACGCGAGCGATTCTCTCTTTCTCTCTCTCTCTCTCTCTCTCGCTCGTCATTGAGACACACGCCGGCGAAGGAGGAGCGACTTCGAGCTCTGCACTCTTTCACCCTCGATTTATCTTCGCTTTTCCGCGATTCTTTCGACGCTCTTTTTAGCCGGCTCTCTCTCTCTCTCTCGCTCTCCTTTGTGGGGGCTCGGTCTTTTATTCGACACTGTGATTCAGGAACAATGGCCGTTCGCTTCTTAAATTGGACCGTTTTTTATCCGATGATAATTAACCTACAATTTTGCCGGTCTCCGCGGTATTAACCGCACGTATAAGAGTGAAAAATCTACTTAAAAATCGCGCGGGGCGACCAATTTTTCCGCCGACGAAAGGCGATTTCACGCAGGATTTTCGCAAAAAAAAAAAAGAAAATAGACTCCCCAAGAGAGCCAAGTGGCGCGTCGCGCAAAGCCGCCACCCTTTGCGCTCGATTTATCAGTGCTTTTTACGAAGTGCTCTCTTTTCCTTTCTCTCTCTCTCTTTCAGTCCCGCCGCGCCTCCTCGGTCTCTCTCTCTCTCTCTCTCTCGGCGCTTTCTTTTTTTACGGCTCTTTCTTGCAGCCGGCGAAAAACCCGTCCGGCAGAACGAGTCCGGAATTGTTCTCTAATTGGGTGTTATCGCCTCCCTCGCTCTTTGGCCGGACCATAACTTAAGCCGATCGATAAATGAAAAAGGGGGGAGGGGGATCCCTAAATTCGCGTTTTCCCGGCTTTTCCGACGGGCGAGCTTTTTTAGTCGCGAAGTTTGTTTTGGAGCGGCTTAATCAAACGAGGCTACTTTTTTTTTTTTTTAATGTTAACTGGGATTTTATTTTCTTAAAGTTTGAATGAATTATGTACTTACACGCCGAAAAGTCAAAAGCAAATATGTAATTGTTAGCACGCAAAATTTAATTTTAATAACACTTTTAATCATTTTAAAGGTTTCTCTTCGCAAAATTTTAAATACCTTTTGCAAAACATCAGCTACCTTTCGTCCGAGAACTCTCAATTATTAACGCCTGAAAGTTTACTTATTTCAGTTGCATCCAGTTTACATACTTTACGAATCAAAAACATTCGCCAGTAGTAACAGACGTTAGTCAGACGTCCGACATCCCTTCGACGTCTAAAAAAAAAAAACCGCGCCGACTATCGTCCGCAACCGTCGACGAAATAAGCCCCCGTCACGCCCTTTCCCCCAGACCGGCCTCGTCCCCGAAAAACAATCCGCGCGCGTCCCGTCTCCCGAAAATAGAAAACCCTCCCCCCCGTCCATCCTCTCTCGGTGTGTGCAGACTCAAAAAACAATCGTCGTCCGGCGCGGCGAATCCTCCTTCGGCCGCTGCAGCGGCTGCTCTCTCTCCCTCCGCCTCTCTCTCTCCTCTCCGCTCTCGGAGAGAAAAAGGAGGAGTCTGGCGCGCGCTGCGTGTGCCCGCCGCCGCCGCCGTCGGCGCGCGTCAATTAGTTTGGGATAATTGGTCGGGCGATGCCCTTGAACCCCTCCGCGAGTATTGATTGGGGCGAGAGATGGCGGCGCCGCTGCACATCCTCCCTTCCAGCGGGCCGACGCCGCCATGCCTTTCTCTCCTCTCGGGAGCCTCCTCTCGAGTAATCTCTCTCTCTCTCTCTCTCTCTCTCTCCCCCGAAATTTTCCCCGTGCCGAGGCCGCCGCCGCCGCGCCGCGCTTTTTTCGCGACGGACGAGAGCCCGGGATGTATTTGCGACAGCAAGCGGGGTCGCTGGGTTTTTGGGTTAGGTGTTGTTTTTCGAGTTTTTAGGGTGGCCGTTTTCGATGATGGATTGGATGGATCGTTTATTGGATTTGGGTATACTCTTTTCGTTGGAGGATCCTCTTGAGACGAGTTGGCTGTTAGAAGTTGCGTTTTAATTTCAAGTTTTTCATTTTAAAGTTTCTGGAGTAGAAGATTATAATGAATTTATTGGTAAAAAAGCTCGCGAATTTGATTAAAATTCTACTTGATTAGTAGCCAGCAAAGTCCATAAGAAGCTTTTGCAACGAAATTACTATGAAAGGCGGGAAAAAAAAACGTTTCTATTTTCAGTACTCCTTTTTTCACCGAACCCCCTTCCAGTCATCCTAATCTCTTGATTCCCCCTTCATTTTCTCTCCTCCTCCTTTGTAACCTAATCTCTTCATTGTTACATTTCATTTTCCCTCTCCAATTTGTTCCGACTTGGATTTTCGAAAAAAAAAGCACGGCCGAATCCTCTAATAATTAATCAAAAATCCACGAGCAAAGTCAGCCATCTTCGTTGAAGCGCAGCCCCGCCGTTTAAACTCATCGACAGGTCCGAGAGAGCGGATCGCCCAAAATTTCCAGCCACATCCGTCTTCTCTCTCTCTCTCTCTCTCACTCTCCCGTTTCTTCCGCCCCGCGAGGCTTTTATTCCAGCTGCGCCGCCGCCAACTCCACCTCCTCCTCCTCCTCCTACTTCTCCGTGGACCGGCGGCGGGGCCCCCCTTTATTTATTTAATTGAACGGCGGAACGCGCCATTTTGAAAGGACACACCCGCACCCCCTTTTTTTTCTCGCGCTTTCGCGCCGTGCACACGAGCGCCGTCTTTGTCGGGGGGAGAGGGAGGGGGGGATCCGCTCGCAAGCTCTTTTTCCATTAGCTTTTGACTTTTCGAGCTTTTTTTTTTTCATCTGACCCTCGTCCGCGCTGCCGGGGGTCGCTGCCCCCTTTCTTCGGGTTAGAGCTGCGCGGAGCACGCTTTCGAGCAATTTCGTGAGGAATTTTCGAGGTTTTTTAGGAGGTTAGTATATTTTTTAACTTGTCGATAGATTCTTGGGCTGGAAATGGATGGATTGATAAAGTGTCGCGTTGTTGGTCAGTAAATTGCTTCGTATAACCTCAAAATTGTAAAGACGAGTAAAAACGTTAGGACGTCGTCGAAACGCTAAAGATCAACGCAGATCGTTAATTGAGCACAAAAAATTGGCAATTATGGCTTATTATGGTTTTAGATAATCTAAAAATTTTGCTTTTTCTACTAGAATATTCAAAAGGAACAGAAGCGTATACGTTCTGAATTAAAAGTAGACAAGGGGAATCTTTTCGGAATATTAAGCATGCATGAAAAAAATTCTTAGTAAACTAAAAAAAAAAAGGGTTGCAATTAGATGGAAAAACTTAATTTTCCTAATGGCGTCTCCCCCTAAAAAACAATCCTTAATTAAACTCGAAATATACGTTCTGGGTCGCAATTAAGAAAAAAAAAAAAAAATCGGTTAAAAAGAAAAAAAAAATTACATCTCGAGCGTAATTCTCGCGCATTAAGGCGCGCCGTATAATGGGAAATTCGCGTAAGGGATCGATTTTATGTAAAAGGGCCGCGTTAAAGGATTTTTTAATTTCGCGCCGTCTCACCATACGGCAAATGAACGGGGGGGGGGGGGACGACATATAATTATTATCGCCGGCCCGCGTAAAATTGCCGCGATGCCAAGTCAGCGGAATCAGGGATTATCAAGTATTACGAGGACATTGAATCGAAAATCCCACCCCACTCCCTCCCCACCGCCGACGCCGGCAACCCTCTCGCGGATTTTTCACTCCCCCCTTTGGCAATCGCGCGACGGCGACTCGCGGGGCTTAAGGTTTACCCAGCCTCGTAATCATGATTATTAAAAAGGAATTCTTTCCGGCGAGAAATGATGGGAATTGTCGGTTGAATGCGGAGGTGAAATCGAGAATTTATGTGAATGTGTTTAATAACAACGAGGATTAATTTTTGCAAACGGGGTAAATTATTCAGACCGTTTGTCGGTGTTATTTAGTTTATTTTGCAAAAACTACTTCTGCCATTTTTTTTTCTGTAAAAATGTACGGATCGCTGTTTAAAATTGTAAGCAATTTATTGTTTCGATTTGACTGAATTAACATTCGGAATAAACACTGGGGTATGGGTACGTGAATTATAGCGAGTGAAAAAGTTGAACGAACAAAACCGAAAACCGGTTGTGCGATTGGATCTGCCGTCTCGAGCATGCTCATATTTTAGTGACTTTACATACCCGCCGACTTATTTTTATCTACCTGCTCGCGCACTGGATGTTTGTTTTAATGTATTAAGAGACTTTCATGTTTCCACACCTTGTACTTGTTTTGACTTCAAAGTGTCTTTTTGAAACGTCTTAATCTTGGGAGCAAATTATTTCTAGCAATTAAAGCGTTTAGTACCTAAATGGTTTTGTTTTTTAGCCGTACACACAAAGTTTTCGTGATATTCTTATCTCGTTTTTTTAGCAATAAGTTAAATTTTTATAAATAGAAATCAGTTTCGAAAATTATCATTATGTTAATAATTAATAACGACTATCGACAAGACATCAGCGTTACATTACTTTCTTTAGTTTCAGAGTTAATTAAAACTTGCTGATAATCTCGCTCACATATTCCTAAAAAATTAGATCCAATCATCCGCCACCGAGTCTTTCCTTCTGCAGACTTCTCTCAGACACACGTCGCTCCCTTAAATTTGAGTGTGCAAATCAAAAAAGCCACCCAACGCTAAACTACCCGCCTCCAATCCTCGCCCCCCCGAAACGCGAGCCAAAATCCCCGGCAGCGGCATCAGTTCGATCCTCGAAAATCCACCTTCTTCCAGCTTACTCACCAACACACGTGCTCTCTGCCGGCCGGCGCACACCCACACGTAGGCTCGCACGCGGTCGGAGGCTCGTCGCCTTCAGGGGGTGGGCGGGGGGGTGGAGAGTTTGCGGGGGGTGGCGGCGGCGGCGGCGGGAGGAGGAAGGGGGCCGGGCGCTCGGGGTCGATACGGCCCTGCCGCCGCCGCCGCCGCGCGACACGCGAGTCTGCCGGGAGAGGTGGCAGAGGCCTCTCCCCTATTCTTCCTGCGGGCGTTTTTGCCTCCTCTGCAGCCTACCGCCAACCCCCTGGACGCGCGCGACGGCCGAAGCCCCCCACGCGCCCCTGTCGTCTGCTGCCGAGAGAGCCGGAAAGAGAGAGCGACGATCTCTCTCGGGGCTTAGCGAGAGAGCGAGAGAGAGAGAGAGAGCCAAGCTCCTCGTCGTTCGCCACGGGGTGAACGACTTACTAATTTTGCTAAAGAGGGAAAGAAACGAATTGAAGGCACGCCGGTCGAAGGCCGACTTTGGCTAACAAACGGGGAAAACAGAGAGAGAGAGAGAGAGAGAGAGAGAGAGAGAGAGAGGGTACGAAAAGGGGGTAACAAAAGGGAAAAAGCGCCGCGAACGGAAGGAAAAACACGGGGGGGGGGGCCGCGCGAAAGGGCTCGGTAAAAATAGAGGATAGAGCGCGAAAGAGCAAAGGCGAAAGAGAGCGGAGAATGGAAAATGCAGGCAGTAGGCGGCCTGCCGCGACGAGGGGGGAGGGGGTGGTAGGGATGCGCGGGGGCGGAGGCGCGTCTGCCTCTCCTAATCGTGCGCGCGCCACCCCTGGCCGCTTGATTAAAGAACAGAGAGAGAGAGAACGCGATGGCTGATGGCTGCCGCCGCCGCCGCCGCCACCGACGACGACGAGGCTAAAGCTCGACCTGTCCCGCCTTTCCTGCCTTCTTTCTCGCTCGGCGCGCCGCGCCGTTATTATTTCGATTCTGCGGATTTGATTTTCTTATCTGCCGGCTTCTCGCTCCGGGCGCCGAGGTTTCTCTGGATAGAGAGGCTTCGCGTTTCAAAAGGAGACGATTTTGTAAATTGTTTCGACCCCCTTCTGGGCTTGGCGATTTTCTTTTAAAGTTTTTTTCCGAGCGTTTGCGGACTGTTAGAGTTGAATAGCAGAATAAAACGGAGATCAGTTGAAAATTAAAAACTACCATGTCGAGATTGTAAAATCGTTTTGTAAAGATCAGACAGAAATAGCAAAGAAATACTCGACAGTGATTATTCTTGTAAGCTCGAAATCTTTGAAAAATAAACTTTAGTAAAATCGATTCTTGGCAATATAAAAATAAAGCACTACGAACAAAGGAAAAACTTCTTCCGCCGACAATAAGCGGCGAACGCTAAAAATAAGTAATTCATAAAAATTTTCCGCGGAACCGCGACCCAACGCCGCTCGTACATCCAAGCTCTTTTTTAAATGCGTAACCGATACAATGTACGCATCGACCTCTCGACGGGCTGTGTATTTTTTTTTCCAATAAATTTCTATTAATATCCGCACTCTCCGCGTTCCGTACGCGGCCTCTTAATTATAAACCGAAACCAGAAATCAATAAAGAACTTCATACTTCATTAAAAGTCCACTCACCGCGCGAGAGCTCACCCCGTAAAATCACCCCCCGGCCCCTCTGCCCCCGTAAACTGTGCAACGACGGCTCGTAAAGCAGAGAGAGAGAGAGAGAGGGGCAGTCGTCGCGCCGCCGTTATCTTACGTCCGATTCGCGCGACGAGGAAGAGGAAGGCCGCATAATCGAACTCTCGCCGCGGCCGGGGTGTATAAGTGAATTTTACCTGCGGCTAATCGAGTGAAAGCTCTCTCTCTCTCTCGCCGCGCGACTAATTCGCTCTCCTCTTTCTTTCTTCCTTCTCTTCAAAGCGCGGCGAGGATGGTGGCGAGGCAACGCCGCTGTCCTTCTCCTTCGTCGTGTAGAATCAGCTGTTGCCGTGGAGTCGAAGTGGGGGAGGGGAGGGAAAGAGATAGAGAGAGAGGAGCTTCCGTTTGCGCGGCGAAGTTACGAAGTTGAGCTTACTGTCTTACGCGGAGAGGAAGTGAGAGTGAGGATGAATGGAGCGCGCGAAATTGTTGTTGCTGATAATTGGGGTGTTCGTTTTCGGGGTGTGGGAGGAATTGGCCTTTCAGTTAGGCTGCTTGTTTATTGAGCAAACTAAGTAGGAGAATTGGATTTCTGAGTATATTTATATGTGCCGGTTGTAAGTTTTCCCATAACGACGAAGATACTCGCAGCGTGGGTTGGCAATTCCAGCCGAAATGATAAGACTTATTTTAGACTCGTCAATTTCAGTTAAATCCGCTTTCATCACGGAGAAAAATTTTCTAGAAAAAATTACAATAGTACATTTTAATTTGATCACTGACTGTAAAAATCCTAAAAAATTACCATAGTTTCTAGTAAATTTTACGACGTCAATGATACATTTTCCTATTTAGACTTGTAAAATTTACTATGGACGTGGTAATTTTTTAGGATTTTTACAGTCTGTTATCAAATTAAAATGTACTATTGTAATTTTTACTAGAAAATTTTTCTCCGTGTAGAAATCATACAATCGAATTAATGCACCTCGAAATCTTTTTACAACGTACTAATTTTACTTTTATCAGTAAATTGCTATAAAATATTCCCCTTCAACCACACCTAAATATACCCTAAAATAACACGACGAACCGAAATTTCAGTCGCTGCTGAAGACGGCCGATCAGCTAAAGATCAAGGGCCTGTGCGAGTCGCCGGAGAGCAGGGAGGGCCCCTCGGTGAGCCTGAGCTCGCCGCCGCGCAACCCTACGGTCGGCGCCGGCCAGCCAGTCGGCTCGGCCTCGCCTCGGCTCAACTTCGCCAAGCTCAAGCGTCACCATCAGCGCTACAAGAGGCAGCGGGCCGCCTCGTTCGAGCCGCCGACGACCCCACTGCCGAGCGGCGCTCGCGGCCACAACCACCACCATCACCATCAGCACCTGAACCACAACAGCGCCTCCGGCTCCCACAGGCAGGACAACCCCGACAAGTACAAGGAGGAGGACTTTGTCGAGAGCTACGTGCGCGACTGCAACAAGGAGGTACGTGTATATACGGATGAGCTCTCTCTTTTTTCGACCTCTCCTCGCTTTTGGTCTCGAGTCGAGGTGTAAACCTTTGATCCGCGAATCGATGCTGGATTTTTCTCTTTCGGTGTTAGGCTGATTTTTGGACACTCTGGTCCTTCGAGTAGTAGTTCGTTCTGTAACGTTAAAAGGACATTTGTACATTGGCAAACGATTCTATTGATTCCGTCTACAATTTAGAGCCACCGAACGCGGGAGCAATCCGCTATCTTGTTTGAAACCGCGCGGAAAAGTTAGGGAAGGAGGTGGCGGTATAAATGGTTCACGTTCGCGGTGATAAATTTGACTTTTGAGATTGCGGGAAACGTCGGATGAAGTTGGTACGGAAGTTTTGCCGTATTTTAAGAAATCCGAAAATTTCAGAGAGCTTTGCAATCCACTCGGTTAAAAGTCAAAGAATTGTGATTCTAACAGTTGTACGCCCAAGTTTTTCGCGGTTTCTCGCGATGATGATAAACATCGTTATTTAGACACAGATTTGTTGATATTTAAAGAGTCAAGGCTTCGAAGAACTCGATTACAATTCTGGAAGTCAAGCAGGTGTTGGGAGAGTACAATAAACCATCAAAGACAAAGTTCGTGAGACCACAAACGAGGCCTTTATTAGACCGATCCGTAATAAGAGACGAAGCCTAACTGCCAAGACAAAAACTCACGTTACCAAAGTAATTATCGATCCAAAGACTGATATAAAGGCACCGGCGAAAAATATTCAGTGCAGCCATAAATTCACCAAAAGAGTGTATAATATCGCTAGAATATACCCAGATTATTACAACCTATCTAGATTCTAGCGATATTATCAGAAAATTTTTATCAGGGCTCCCGCGAAACTTCTAATGTCGTCTGCCGTCGAAGATCTCCAAGAAGTTGGTATCGACGATGCAAAGAATTAATTAGTCGGAAAGAATACGCGAAAAAAAGACAGTCTTTACGATCAACCTGGATGATTGGAAACCCCGACGTCGGAACACGGCTCATCAACCTTCGAGAACTACGGATTGATTGGACTCCCGTCGCTCTTTCAAACTGCCTTCAAAAAGCGTTCAGAAGTTCCGGCCGTACAGGTTCGTTAGGTTGAAAACTTTGACAGAAAACAACGATAAACACACCGACTCCCCCACGGCAGCAATTCTTAATACGTCCATCTGCAGTAACGCCCGAAAGTCGGCAACTCCCAAGTGGCGAAAGCCAGATAATCAACCCGAATTTCTACCCCATTCATAGAACAGAAGCTGGACGACGTCTGGAACCTCGGCGCCGATTTGCGAGTACCTGGAGGAACAGTACGTACTGCAGGTGCGCCGTTAGGAACCGTTATAAGCTGTTTGGGACGCGAGAACGATCTAGACGCGACGGTTGATTACCGACTTGAAATGTACGACGTTAAAGGGTTAAGGAGGTTTCGATCACGCGTGCTGTTCCGGGAGGAAGCGTCGATTCGCCTATATTATGATTGCTGATAAGGGCAGTGACACGATTAAAGAGGACGGGTGCAGATAAGATGCTCTTCAGTTATCGATTATTTAGTGGATTATAAAGCGGATGTTTTATGATACACATAAATATTTGTAAACATCTTTATTTACGTACGTAATATTCTACAAATAGGCAAAAAAACCACGATACGGAAAAATTCAGCAAAGCCCCCAACCAAAACTCCCCGACTAAACCACCACCCAAATCAATGGCGACTCTCGTCTCCCCCGTTCCAGCGTCGGTCCGCACTCCCGACCCTTCTGCTAATCCGCGAAATTTCGTCTGGCCTAATCTTTGAATTTTCCGTCCGTCAGAACCGCCGAGACTGCTGGCCAGCTAAAGATGACGAGTGCATGGAGACGACAGCGACGACCACAACAGTAGTCCTGGACCAGTGCCAACGCGGCGGCAGCGGCAACGGCGGCGGCGGCGGCGGTGGAGGAGGAGGCGGCGGAGGCGGCGGCGGCGGCCCAGTGGACAACAACAACAGCGGCTCGAACAGCAACGCTGCCGGTGCGGCGAGCAACAACAACGGTGAGAGGGAGGAAGAGGGAGCGAATCGCTCCGCGCCCCCCACCCGGGCTGTGCTGCGACGCCTGCGGACACCTTTTTTTTCCTTTTTTTTTTCGGATTTCGAGTTTTGAAATTGGGATTTCGTTTGGAGAGGGATTGTTTTGTTTCTGTTGGGTTGTTGTTTCTTTATTTACTGGCGGAGGGAAACGTCGAACGGGTAGTAGTTATTGAAGAGGCTTGATGCAAATGCGCTTGATGCAGTAACAGATTTTAATTAGAAGCAAAGTTTCTTTGATTTATGAAAACTTGAATACTGTATGTCTCTTCAGTATTAGCTAGATTCACTTAATTAACATTAAGAATATCGCGTTCGTTGCATTGAGTTTTCTTTGAACGTATTATTTACACTGCAAATGTAACGCGTTTCCAACTAAAATCTTGTCAGTTAATACAATCCGTCAATCAAGCCAGTTAATTCTAAAAAGAATCGAATCGAAACTCGAACCACCGCGGCAAATCATCCGTTAAAAAATTCAATCACCGCGCATTAACAATCCCTCAACTCAAATCAGCGGTTCCAATCACCGGGCAATAATCGCAATAATAATCTCTGCACCGAAAACCGCAGCCGCGCACAAACGAGAGAGACAGAGAGAGACAGAGAGAGGAAGCGCACACAGCTCGGACGGGCGGGCGCGGGGCGACCCAACGATTCCGGTCGCACGGAGAGAGTCGCACGTCGTAGTAAAATAGGTGACATGTTCTGTCACACAGGTCTCGGTCACTATGGGCACCATCCGGACCCGGCGGAGGTCGACCTGCCGCCGGAGACGCAGCCGACCCCGCCTAGCGCCACCCTAGTCGGCACCACCATCACCCACCTCAGGGATCCGGATCACCACACGACTGGTACGCATTGCTTTCGCTTCATGTTTCCATCACTTTTTGCACCTTGATTTTCGGGGGGGTTGAAATTCACGAATTGCGATGAAAAACTTTAATAGTTTTCCTTTATTTTGGTTAATTAAGCTTGGAGCCGGGAAGGCTTTGGTCTTGGGGAGGACTTAACGGATTTAAGTTTGCTTCACTTGCCAGAGCGGAAGAGATCGGTTTTAGTTAAAAAAAAAGTTAAATTTTTCGAAGAAATTTAAGAGTACATTCGTTAAAAGTTAAAAAAAGTTTTAAGAAGCATTATAGAGGCCAATTTAAAATTTCTCGTAAAAACCTTTCATATATAACTCAAAAACTAATTTGCCAAAGATAAGCTTTAATTAAAAAGGAATTGTTTCAGCGAACGATACATCATTCAAATCGATCTCTTCCGCAACTTCCGTACCTTCAAAAACGCTCAAGTCACACATCCATTTCAGCGTAAAACACACCTTCCCCCAAACCTCGCCCAAAGCACACCGCACTCCTCGATCCTCTCCGAAATCCATCGGCGGGCATTAATTTTCGGCCGCTCTCGCAACGACAACTCAACGCGGACACGCATGTATCCGCGCGCGCATCGGTCATACATCGGGAAGAGGAGAGGCCTCCTCGCTCTTCTGGCCCCGCGGCGCTCTCGTTGCGCGTGGGCGAGCCGCTCCGGCGCAAATCTAATCACGAGCAGTTAAGCCCGATTAGGCCAATTATTTTGATTCCCTTTCCTGACTAATGAGCGGCAGTCGGCGACGGTCGCCGACTGCTCTCTTTTTTTTCCATCCGCGGGCGCGCGGCTTCCTTCCTTGGCCGCTCTTTCACCTGGCCGCCGCGGGTTTTTCGAATCGCGGGACGTTGTCGATTGTCGATCGGGCGTTCTTTCGTTTAAGGGGAATCCTGCGACTGGTTTGAAGAGTTTTTAGAATTTTTAAGAGGATTGGACAGAGAGACGGACGGTTTGGAACGTATTTTTTTAGCGTTTTCAGCGAGAAGTGAAACGCGATGGGAAGATTTGAAGAGGAAATTTTGCGTTTCGCGATGTTGTGTAATTGAATAATGTTGTATAATTGAACTCGTTACGCGTGCCTTCTTCGAGCAAATTTATTCACCTGATACGGAAAAGGCTCGGAGCTTTTCAGCAGCGGCACAAGTGTGTAATTTTAACAATTTCGAAATACAATCTCGCGAGAATTTAAATGCAGAGCAAATTGAAAAAGCAAAGCCTAACGCGCAAATTTACCATAATACCAATCTCCAACGAGCTCCATCAACGATCCTCTAAATCCCCGATTCAGCAACGCAGATTCAATTCACGAAACGCCGCCTAACAGCCGTCTCTCGCTCCGTAAAGTTACAGACATCCAGAACTGCGACAGCGTGAAGATAAAGTTCGAGACGCTGCACACGATGGACTCGTCGGACACGATCGACATCGACAGCCACATGTCCGACCGGGCGAGCGTCAGCTCGAAGAACGCCGACGACAACATGATGATGATCACGCCGGAGCTGCTGGGCCTGATGCCCTCGGGCAGCTCCGTGCACTCGGACTCGGGTGAGAACAACTCGCGCAGCCACTCGGGCCAGTCCGGCTCGCATCATCACGGTTCCAAGTCCTGGACGCAGGAGGACATGGACGCCGCGCTCGAGGCGCTCAGGAATCACGACATGAGTCTCACTAAAGCTTCCGGTTAGTTTGGCTTTATTTTCACGGGGGAAAAAGTTACATTTATTGTTTTCTTAGATATTTTAGTTAAAGGTAAAGCTTGAGATTTTTTGCGGGAGCATGTTGGAGTTGTTAAAGCACAACTGTAAGGAAAAAATGTATATTGTGTTCGAATTTACATAAAAAAAAGCTATAAAATGGAATAGAAAGTACTACAACTTATTTACAAGTTCTTCTGAATTGTACTTGCATATTAAAAGTAAATTAGAGGTCGAGCATTAAAGTTCACAAGCTAGAAAGAAAATTAATTACGATAGTCATACAAATTGATTTTTAAATTCCAACGGTACGGAGGTAAAAACTAACTGAAACTTTCTTCCCACAGCGACATTCGGCATCCCGTCGACGACACTGTGGCAGCGAGCGCACCGACTGGGCATCGACACCCCCAAGAAGGACGGACCGACGAAATCCTGGAGCGACGAGAGCCTGAACAACGCCCTGGACGCGCTGCGGACCGGCACGATCTCGGCGAACAAGGCCTCGAAGGCCTTCGGCATACCGTCGAGCACGCTCTACAAGATCGCGAGGCGGGAGGGCATCAGGCTGGCGGCGCCGTTCAACGCCAGCCCCACGACCTGGTCGCCAGCCGACCTCGACCGAGCCCTCGAGGCCATTCGCTCCGGTCAGACCTCCGTGCAGAGAGCCTCCACCGAGTTCGGCATACCCACAGGGACGCTTTACGGACGCTGCAAGCGCGAGGGCATCGAGCTCAGCAGGAGCAACCCCACGCCGTGGAGCGAGGACGCTATGACGGAGGCTCTCGAGGCTGTCAGGTGGGGAATCGAGCTTTTCTTGGGGGGAGGAGGAAGATTTTTTGGGCGAAAATATTTGGACTAAACGAGAAAGATGATTTATTCGCGCATTCTGACAATTTTTTTTTTCGATACTTTAACAAACTAATACTAACAGAAACTAAATAGTGTATTGTTATTTTGATAAAGGCGCACTTGCGGCTGTTAACGTCTTCTGCAATCTAAACGATGTGCATAAATTGTACGCAAGCGTCGATTTGCATGTAATTACTTGTTTTTTCAATTTAAAAATGTAATTACGTAAATTTTATAGTAGTCATTAACAACATGCAAATCTGTCTTCGCTCTAAATTACTTTATTCAACTATTCAATTGTCCCTTCCAATTAGCATGTTAATCAATCTTTTTTCACGCACGTGCACTAAATTCCCTGCATTCTCGAAATTCCAGGCTGGGGCACATGAGCATAAACCAAGCAGCGATCCACTACAACCTGCCGTACTCGTCCTTGTACGGTCGATTCAAGCGAGGCAAATACGAGGAGCCGGTGGTAAACGAGATGTCACAGGACGGCTCGTCTCAGCACTTCCACCAGAGTCCAACCCAGAATCACTCCTCGCCGCTCCCCGACCAAATGCCGTACCAGGGCAGCTGAAATTTGCCTCTTTACTAGATCGTCCCGAGTCCGCTGACGATCTAGTAAAATGTTTGAAGCAAAAACCGAGAAGCGAGGAGGACTCGACTCGCGCCTTTTTATCGGAGCTGAAGCGACAGAGACTGAGCGATCGCTCAACTTGGCGATCCTGCAGTATTAAAGAAAAATACGCTGGCAAATTAAATGTTGTCGAAATGTGAGCGATGAGAGAAAAAAAACTATGTACATTCTTATATACACACACACACACTATTTTTCGTGTTGTCGTCGGATCGTTCTTCTTTTTATCATATTTTTATCATTATCGTTACGTTTCTTTCTTGATTCTTTATGTTTCTTCCGCCGCGAGACGTAGTTTTTTTAGCTTTATAAATTATAAGAAGTTATTTATAAAAGAGTAAATAAGCGATGCAGATGTAGCGGGAGGTGGGAGATTGGGACGCAGAGGATACGGAAAAAAACACAAGTGTACAGACGGGCGTGGTTCCCGTGAGATTCGTATTTTACATATACATAATATAACTGCGCTGCCTAAGGATTTCGAGGATCCTTTTCCGTAAGCGAATAGTAGATAAATGGAAGAATGAATGGCAATCGGAGATGCTGGAATTGCGAAGACAAACTAGTGTAATAATAAGTAAGGAGAAAGAAAAATACTTCCGCGGTTTCGTTAGCATTGTAAGTGCAGAATAACGTTCGTTTATCTTTTCTTTTCAATCGTTGTGTGTTTTTGAAAAGCAGAACACCACGTTTTAAGCTTTAGTTTTTATTATTACTTGTTTATTCTTTTGCGAAAATAATGTAAGGCCAACGGCCTACACGTTTTTGCGATTGGTTCTATAAGTGCTTATGAAGAGGTAGGGGAGGCAATTACATTTTTTTTAATTATGTTTTAAGATTTTAAATTATAAACTAGCGAAGCGAAAGAACAATGAAAGAACCAAATAAATCTTCTAAACGATTTTGTTCATATTTTACGTTTTTTTATGTTAGACGGAAAAGTGTATTTACATAAGTATAATCAAAGTGGAACAGTGCAAAATACGTACTTTTAGATAATCTTGATTTTATAGAAGCGAAAAATGAAAAGACAAAAGTAAAGAAAAAGAATTTTCGGGTGTGAAAAAAAGAGATAATTTTATCGATGAACAAAAATAAGTGAAGTAAAATTAGAGCGTGAATTATTACGTTCAGTCTTACTATTCAGCGTAGAGTGGACTGAGTAGCGAATACGATAATTATCTTGTAATTGACTCCATAGTAGGTAAGAAGATACCTACCTGTTGAGGTAACAAAAACTGGCGTCTGTTGTGAATTGGTAACAAAATGCTTTCTCTCTTCTGATGCTCAACAGATCGCCTTGTACTAGAAAAAAGCATATGCGGACAAAAAGAAAAAGTGAATACGCATCATTCAATTATGTTATCACGCTCACAGGTATTACTTCGTAAAAATCTACGTCGTACGAAAACTACATCACATGCAAAAGTATATGAAAAAATATATATCCTATAAATACATGTACAGTTTATATATTTTAAATTAAAAATTAATGCAACTGTATACTAGACTTCTGATTATTTTTCTCCTTTTCAATTCCTGACGACCGACACTTTTTTAAACTCTACTTTATAATTTAATTTTTATCGCATAAAATCATTTAACGTTACGTTGCAGTTGTTGCTGTTCTTATTATTTAAAGATAAATTATGCATTCACTCTGAATCGAGACCGAATCTAAGGAAATTACTTATTGCTTTAAGTTTAGAACTCAATTTCATTTATTTTACTACAAATTAAATATTTATATATTAATTTAAATATTTTCTCTCATGTATGTAAATATTTAAATATTTTTGTAGTTAGAATACTTTTGGCACTTTATACTTTAATTTAAAACAAGAAAAACAGTTTAAAAGGTTTCTAATTATTAAGAAAAAAGTTTGATTTCGAAATTTCGGCATTTTAAGATTTCTCTAACGACCTTAGATTCAGTGTACCCTCAGGTTTTCGGAAGTATTATTGTTATTATGATAAAAATATAAATAGATATACTGGGGGCTATGCCAACTCCTTATGATCACCTTTCATATTGCAGGCTGATTTTTATTTTTAAATGAACTTTGTTTTTTAAAACTATCTATAATGTGACAGTGTTTAAAAAAAAGAGAAATTGCAGCAATAATGATCCCCTTCCAAGCTCTTCTTTTTTTCCAAAATTATTGGTAATATAAATAATTACCAACTATATTATGTACTTGTCAGTTTTAACGAAGGGCATCTCATTCCTAGAAAAATCTTTCACAACCTTTTTTAAATTTTTTAATGGAAAATAACTAATAAGAATAGTTTATATTTCGTAAAACATTTCTTTACTTCACAAGCGGTTATTTATTTTGTTGTATCTAGATGAAAAAAACCGTAAAACACCTTATAATTCGAAATCGAATAATAATATTAAATAAGAAATAAGATTTGAGTTAAACACTGCATAGGCATAAACACTAT
The DNA here is from genome assembly GCA_035582975.1 of Ormyrus labotus. Lineage (NCBI taxonomy): Eukaryota > Metazoa > Arthropoda > Insecta > Hymenoptera > Ormyridae > Ormyrus > Ormyrus labotus. The sequence continues at coordinate 21,394,220 of JAWWEO010000045.1, read as the reverse complement.
CAAAATGTAAACAACATCCAAGTAGTCAATAGTTTCAGTGCCTTAATAAACGTCGCGGCTTGTAGTCCGTCTATTTTCGGTTTAATTTTAAATAGTTTTAAAGTCATTGTAAATAATGACTCACTCGAATGAAGATGGGGTTAACTCTCAAGAAGAAGCGCCCGAAGGAGGAGTTAACTCTCAAGAACAAGCGGATAACTCTCCAACAGAAGGAGTTAACTCTCAAAGACAAGCAGATAACGCTCAACGATCCCGATCGGACAGCAATTACGATCAACCATTTGAGAGTTCACTAATACCGGACTTTTATGAAGTTAACGGACCCAGAATTCCAACCAATAATGATACCCAGCTTCAGAATGTAAGTAATGTTAAGTAATTCTCGAAAAATAATTTGTAGAAGACATTTATAATTTGCAAAGTCTTTAGAATTCGCAACCTGGTTGCTCCAAGCAACATTGTAACGGTTTTCTATCGACAAAGGACAGAAAAACCCGTACAATATTGCTTGGACGCAAGCAACAAAGAACATATTCAACGAGCACTCGACTCAATCGTCTTCGTCTGCATTGCAGCCTCAGACACCAGCCGCTTCGAGCACAAAAATCCAGAACTCCACGCCCGAAGATCCTGTCGGTCAATCGTCAAAAATTCAACTTCGCGAGCAAGAGCAAAGCTCCCCTAGAAAGCGGCCTTTAGAACCTTCGAAGGAGTCTCCGAGTAAAATTCCAAATTGCTGGGCAAGCTCGTCGCAACTCGCGACTCCAGGTCCGTCATCAACCTCGAGTGCGAACTCGAAACCCCCAAGAGGCTCGTTCATCCCGGTCGTGACGATCAGCGGGGGCGAGAATCTTCAAGAGCGTCTGGCGCTCATCATGCAAGCTCCTTCGCCGTCGCCTCTGCAAATCATGGTTCCCCGGCAGTCGCAGAGTCCAAGACCGAGCAGCTCTGGAGCGAAGTCGCCGTCGGAAACGGGACGCAGAGTCGTCATCACGACCAAAGATCTGAGAAGGGAGCTGAGAAATATCATAAAGTCAAAGTCACCTTTACCGGAGCGAGCGGTACCAACGACGGTCCGCAGACCGCAACCTCAGCGATCGCGCTCAGCCGAGCGCGTTGATCCGAGTCCTCCGCCCCGCAGAGAACCGCCGAGAGCGCCGCTTCCCCAGCGGATGATTCAACCGCCCCTCCAGGAGGAGGACAACATGCTGCAAACGTTCATCGCGCCGAAGCGCTTTCGATACCTCGACAAAATCAGCAAGTGCCTCCACTCGATTCGGACCAACGGGACCACCATAAGAAGAGGCTCCCTCAAGTACCAGCTGCCTCCCCTCACCGTCTATTTGCACTCGCGGCTGGACGGATACAAGCTCGACTCGGCCCAGAACTGGTCGCCCGCCAAAATAGACTACAAGATCCAGGCTGTGCAGATGCGTTTGTCGCCTTTGAAGGAGGTGATCGGGCAGTACGACTTGCACAGGTCGACGATCGTCAAGAAGTTTCTCAGATTGGGAATAGACGTCGAGACGATACCGTTGGACTGGAGCGACACTGCTATTATCAGTTGTTTGCAGGATATCAAGTAAGGCTTTTTTTTTCGAAAAGTATATAAAGGTTTAGATTTCTTGTTTACAGTTTGTTTTGACTTGTTGATTTTATTTCAGAAATCGACAGGCGAAATTGTGCAACAAATCAAGCTACTACCATAGAATTCTGAGGAGCGAAGAAGCGAATTATTTTTAATTGAAAAATATCGAGGGTATCGCGACGAATAGAATTTTCCGCGAATGGAAATTAATGAAATTTTACTCAATGAGTAATGTAAAAATATCTTTGTACGTCATTAACTGCGAATTCCAAATAACGACGTAAACGCGAAATTTTTTAAATGACACACAGATAATATTCGCCAAGGTAACGAAAGTTAGATATTCATGTATGTACGTTAATTATTTTACCTTGAAGACATGACACCTATATTGTATAAATATTTAATATTTTATTGCCGATTAATTGTGTTTTAATTAATTTAATGTCCGGCACGTGCAATTATTGCTGTAGATCACGAGTTATGTATGATGTAGTATAAACATAAGTTTTTTTAACAAAGGTGTATTGTACGTGTAAAGAAATAAAGACCAATATTTTTTTCTGACCATATGTACTTATATGTATCAATTTATTTAACAAAATTCAACGAACATAACGTTAAATTTACTTTAACTCGTTTTTTTTTCTTCTTGATTATTTATGAAAACTCACGTCTCGAGCATATCTCGCTCACGTTGCTGGCACATTGCGTCTGAATAAACATACTTTTATTATTTCTTCGAGATTATTTCTGAAAACGAGATATAGCCTCTTATCACCGCCTTAAAATCATTCAGTCTCGAGTATCACGATGATCTGGTCGCCCGCGAACGCAACCGCGGCCGGCTGCTTTCGGAACAATCTCATTTCGACCTGCCTCCCGTCGTTTCTAACATTCCTGACCTACCTCGCCCAGCACCTGGGACATTCCAGAGACGATATTTACAAACATTCCCCCAACAATGGCGCATCGCACAACGACGACGAGTACGACTTCATCGTCGTGGGCGCCGGAAGTGCCGGCTGCGTCGTGGCTAATCGCTTGACCGAAATAAGTCGCTGGAAGGTGAATACAAAACAATATTTCGTCTCGAAAACAAAAAAAATTAGCTTCCAACCCCGTAGTACACTTTCAGGTACTACTACTAGAAGCGGGCGACGAGCAGCCCCTAATCTCCGACGTCCCCGGACTGGCCGCGCTGCTGTACAACAGCAGCGTCGACTACGCTTACGCCAGTCAACCTTTGTCCACCGAGTGCGACGACGACCCGACGCCCTGCAGCGTGCCCCGCGGCAGAGTCATGGGCGGCAGCAGCTCCGTCAACGGGATGCTGTACGTTCGCGGGAACCAGCGGGACTACGACGACTGGGCGAGCGCCGGGAACGCGGGATGGAGCTGGGACGAGGTGCTTCCGTACTTCAAGAAGTCGGAGGATCTGAGAACGGTACCCGATGCGTTTCTTCCTCTGTACTCGATGTTTGATCGGCTCGCGGTGTTTTAATCGGAAAAGTTATGGCTTTTCAGTCGGTGCCTTTCGGCGAGGAAAAGAATCACGCCACCGGCGGTTACCTGGGCGTCGAACTGGCGGAGCCCAACGGAGACATCGACGCGATGATCGACGCGTACAAGAGGGCGGGCTTCGACGAGGTGGATTACAATTCGGGGCGGCAAATCGGCGTTTCCAGGGCTCAGTATACTATAAAAGACGGAGTACGTCAGAGCAGCAACGAAGCCTTCGTCAGGCCGATTCGCGGAGGAAGGTCGAATTTGATCGTCAAGCCGAGAGCCCAGGCTACCAAAGTACTCTTCGACCCAACGGGAAGAAGAGCGATTGGCGTGGAATACGTGGACGCCGACGAGAGCACCGTTGAGAGAGTTTTTGCGAAGAAGGAAGTGATCGTTTCTGCAGGTGCCGTGGACTCTCCGAAGCTTTTGATGCTGTCGGGAATCGGCCCGGCTGACGAGCTCAGAGAAGCCGGAATCGAAATCGTGAAGGATCTACCGGTAGGGGAAAATTTGCAGGACCACATAATTTTCAATTCTCACTACGTCAGCTTCCCATCGGCGAACGATTCGTTCGAGCCGGTCGCAAGCAAGATAAACGACGTCGAACGCTGGCGAAATTCTCACGACGGCCCCTTCAAAGCTTCCGGATTGCCCGGCGCTTTCGTCTTCCTCCGAACCTCGTTCGAATCGAGGCCGGAGGTTCCCGACGTGCAGCTTCAGCACTCGAATGTTCTGGCCGAGGGTAGCGATTCTTACGGGTCCCTGCCTTATTACAACGGCGTAACGATAATTCCCACGCTGCTCTCCCCGAGGAGTCGCGGCTGGATCAAGCTGAACAAGACGGATCCGACCTTCGGCAAGCCGCTGATAAATCAGAATTTCTACTCGCATCCGCGGGACCTGGACGTCGCGGTGGAGGCTCTGAGCGCCACCACGAGACTGGGAGAGAGTTTCGGGAGAGGCGGCTTGTCGCTCTCGAGATACGCGGCGCCAAAGTGCGAAAATTGGACGGTCGGCAGTAGAGGACACTCGGAGTGCGTCGCCAAGACTTACTACTCCTCGATCTATCATCTCGTCGGGACCTGCAAAATGGGACCGAGGAGGGACCCGAGCGCGGTCGTTGACCCCAGATTGAAAGTGCACGGAATCGAGGGGCTGAGGGTGATCGATGCCTCCGTAATGCCCGTGATTGTGAGAGGCAATACGAATGCGGTCGCGATTATGATCGGTGAGAAGGGCGGCGATTTGATCAAAGAGGAGTGGTTGGATGAGAGACCGAAGAGTTCGTGTGTTTAGTTTACTGCGGCTTTTTTTATGTTTTGCCGGACAATGTTAAAACAATTGATAATTAATTAAGTGGCCGATAAATTTAAGGGCTTGTATATTTATTATTTATATGATTGTAATTTTTTTTTTTTTAATACAAGAATGTAAGAATTTTTTGAAGAGAGGCTGCTTGGAAAATAATAATAAATTTGATTATTAATTAATAATAAATTAATTTGAAATAAAAAGAATTATTGATATTATAGAAATACAAATTTTATAGTTCCATTAGTTAAAAAAAATCATAGAAATGGTTTTTAAGTAAAATTTGTATTAATTTGAAAATTATAGCGATAATATTTTTTTTTTCGTTGCGATGCAGATAATGCAGAAATCTTCCCTGCCATCCAAAATAATATATATATGTATATACATAAACAATGTAGTTGGTGCAGAACACGCGCAAGCGTGCTTTATACGAATCGCAAAAGAGAAATTTTTTAGAATGAAAAGTTCAGCCAATAGTATTGCCCCCACAGTAGAAAGGCCAGTGTGTCAAGCAAGTGCCAAACTCGTTTTTCCAGTTTTTTAAGCAATATAAGCCGTGTATTATAACTCGCGCTCTCGTTTCAACAGTCAGCAAAATGACGGAGGTCGAGAATTATCAAACAAACTGCGTCTTTTGTAAAATTCTTACAAAGGAGGAACCTGGTGAAAGTATTTACGAGGTGCGTCAATGTTAATCAAGTAATTCTTGGTTTAAAGTGAAGCAGTGCATTGTATTGATAAGAAAATTGTTTTTTTTGTTTAGGATGACTATGTTTCGTGCATCAAAGATATCAAACCTGCTGCAACGCATCACTACCTCATTATTCCTAAAAATCACATAGATAATGCCAAATGTTTGAAGAAAGAACACGAAGAACTTTGTAAGTATTATGACACAGTCTGTCTAATTAAAAATGTTTAATTATTTATTTTTGTTTGCGTGCAGATGACAAAATGTTATCAACGGTTGATGTCATCATTAATAAACTGAATTTGGAAAAGGATTCTGTAAGGACAGGTTTTCACTGGCCTCCTTTTACGACAGTCCATCATTTGCACCTACATTTTATAGCTCCTCAGGAATCTATGGGCTTTATCCAAAGAATGATGTTTAAGGTGAACTCGCATTGGTTTGTTAGTGTAAGTTTTTATTGAATTTTGATGTTTTGAGAGTATTTAATCATTATATTATCTTGTTGAATTAACTTTTTCATTATAAAATTTTTATTTTACAGACTGATTATGTGAAACAATTGTTTAAAGAAAAAAGTTAGTAACTTTTTATTATTTTTCAACAATTCAATGTAAAAACAAGTTTTACCAAAGCGAAAATAGTAGTAATGTGAGTAATTTTTTGTGTATTTTTTGCTATTTGTACAGAAAATTTTTGAAAATTAAAATTATGTTCTTAACTCTATAATGAGGAATTTTTCTTTTATTTACAAAGAATAATTCTTCAATTGGTTGGTGCTGGAAAAATTCCTTCTTTGAACATGCGCTGCCATTCTTTTCCTTCAGGATAAATAAAATTCTTCAAGCTCTCATCTTTAAATTTTGTGGAATATCCAGGCTTACTCGGTGGCATGTAATAAGCATTCTGAACTACTGCTGGATCTTCGAAGTGCTCGTGTTGCTGATCAACATATTCAATGAACTTATTTTCAGTAGTTCCAGTTAGAGAAACAAATTCCCACATCTGCAGATGCTGAACCATTTCACAAAGACCTACTCCTCCAGCATGAGGACAGACAGGTACTGCAAGATGAAAATTAGTGAATTATAGAATTGATAAAAAGACTATATATAATTTGTGTTAAATAAAAAATTATTTTGTTAATTTAAAAAAAAATTTTGTTTACGACCTATTACATTTTAAGATCATTAAATTGAGTACAATGCTTGGAAATTAAATCAATTTTGAACTGTTATCAACTGAAGTTGTGGATATCGATTGCTTCAATTATGATTATTTGAAATTTCTTTTTTTCTCTTATGTTAATACATATTAGTTAAAAAAAGCAAATATCTAATTGCACTTACCATTCAGTTTCTTAGCCATAAAATACACCGAAAGAATCTCATTAACACCACCTATCCTCGCCGAATCAATCTGGCAATAATCCAACGCCTTCGCTTGTAGCATCTGCTTGAAGATAACTCTATTAGCGCACATCTCTCCAGTAGCAACGCCAATTCCAAGCGGCTTCAACGCTTCGCGAATCTTCTTGTGCCCTAAAATGTCATCCGGTGAAGTCGGTTCCTCGATCCACACGAGCTGAAACTTCGCAAGCTGCTTCATCCACTCGATGGCCTGGTCGACCTCCCAGACCTGATTCGCGTCAACCATCAGTTTGCGCTCGTAGCCGATGTGCGAGCGAATTATCTCCAAGCGGCGCACGTCGTCAGCTAGGTCCTGGCCTACTTTTGCCTTGAAGGCCGTGAAGTTGAGCTTTAGATACTTTGAGCAGAGGCCTTGTAATTTCTCGTCACTGTAACCCAGCCAGCCCACTTGGGTCGTGTAGGCGGGTAACCCGGTTTTTAGCAGTGTTGATTCGCGAGACGATTTGAAGGGTTGTTGCGATTTTAGAATCTCGATTGCTTCTTCTTTTGTCACTACGTCAGTACTGTAAATATGTGCATTTTTTAGTTTCTATCAACTTTCTTTTAGAATGAATTTCATGTTTCATGTTTGAATTTCATGTTTGAAAACAATTTGATGTTTAGAATTTTTGTACAAAATTCAGTTTAAAATTTAGCATTTTAAGCAGCACTGAGAACTTACATATAACGAAAATCAATTGTGGAAACCAACTGTTCTGGAGTCATGTCAACTAACAATTTCCACAATGGCTTCTTTTCGATTCGCGCCCATAAATCCCAAAGAGCATTAATTATAGCTGCAGTAGCCAAATGTGTAACTCCTTTTTCTGGGCCAATCTGCTTGCGTAAAATTATATTAGAATTCCATTTTTTTTATTTTAAAAAGCTTTTCTTTTTTATAATCACCCATCTTAATTGAGATTCACTTGTTAGTTTTCTCCAAAAGGAAGCAAAATCCTTATAAATGTCTTGAACATTCAGTCCCACGACAAATCTTGACATTGTTTTGCAAGCAAGAACAACTTTAAATATACAGTTTAATTTTTTGCTTTAAATTTTAGAGGTAAGTATAAATAAGATAAGTGCTCATATATTTACCGATTTCAGTTCCTCTGCCTAAAGTAAACGTCAACCCATATCCCTCAATATTTTTGTTTGTTTTTATTGTCACGTAGGCACATGAATAGTCCGGATCTGTATGCTATAAAATATATTTTTTAAACGCATACTGTATAATTAAGACCATATCAGTTAAAAGTAAAATAAGGAACATTACTCAAATTATGTTAGAAATATATAGAAAATTTGATTAAAGAAAGTTTTTTCTAATCACCATTGCATCGCTGCCGTCAGATTGCAAAGATGTTGGGAACCGGACATCGTTAACATCGACTTGCGTAATTTTTATACCTTCCATTGTGTTCACAGTAACTTATTAATAGGATAAGTATAATTATCTATAAATAACCTTATGAAGTTTTTGAAACCGGATTCCTTATGAAGTTTTTGAAACCGAATAAGTAAATTTTAACAGAAAATATTCGAGACGCGAGCCGTGCACTGCATTCCATCGAACTTAAACGGATGATGAAAGAGAATTAACGTAGGAAAATTTACTTTATCTCTAAGTTTAAAAAATTTATCTTAACAGTCGAACCACAGTTGTTCAATAATACTGATAAAACAAGTATGAAAAAAATAAGATATTCATTCCACGGAAATTCTAATTTGCACACTTGTGATACGATTCGAGGTTGATATCGCATTAATAAATAAAGCGATCGAATCAAGCATTCAGAGCATATATATATTTGTAAGACTGGTTTTGTTAAGATATATATTGTTAAGACTGGTTAATACATCGTTTCTAAAAATAATGTTTTTTTCTTGAGCAAAAGTTTTGCGTCTTTTATAGATTTAACATTTTTTAAAATCAATGTCAAAATTAAAATTAATATTAAATGAATAAAAAAATCAATTGATTCATTTTTTACCCATCACTATTTAAGTTATTGAAAATTATACAAATTACTACTGTACTTAAAGCATTACTGTTTGTTATAAAATATTATAATATTTTATCGCTCTTATGTTGATTGAAAAATGAATGAAATAAAAAATGTTCAACTCGTCTAACGGAATAATCTAATATATTAGATTTACGCAAATATTTCTAAAATTCATTCATTTATTACAGTATATTCAATTAAACAATAAAAACATCAGAATTCGCTTTTTGAAACGATTAAAAAGACGATTCTAGCGCTGCTGTAGAATCTTCGAGAGTTTTCACAAGTTTCGTTCTCGCTCGGTACAGTAACTGTGGTCGGCATTGTTGATTTGATGTGCGGAGAGAAAACGTGCGATTTACGTCGGCGAATAATTTTTTGAGTTTTTTGTGAGAAAATCGTCGAAAAACATGACTCCCAACCTGGAGATTGTCGTTGGTACTTACGAGCAATTTCTGCTCGGTTACACCGTTGACGATATCGTTAATGTGAGTAAAATATTCTGGATTGTAGTTCTAGGTTATATTTTTATAATGAGATTCTTTCATTTTTCTGCTTTTATTTAAATGCATTTTTATATTTTAACTCGAGATTCCTATTTATTATTACTCTTTTATCTTTGTGCACTTTTAATTAATTTATATTTGAATAGAATATTTTTTGTTTAAGAAAATTATTAGTTTTATTTTGTATGTATATGTATTTTAAACATTTTTATTTATAATATTGAAAATACAGCACAAATGCAATGTAGTTTTGCAATTTATTCAACTGTTTTTTTTTTAAATAGAAGTACAAAATGGAACAGACTTTTGCCACACGCAGCCACCTTGCTACTATTAGAAGTGTGGCCAGCAGCAAGTATTATTTGGCTTCCTCGGCAGCTGATGACACAGTTTGCTTATATGACATGCGTAATAGAAAAGAATGTGGCAAACTCGATCATCACAATGGTAAGTTTCTCTTTCATTGGTAAATGTCTAGAAATTTCTATGAGATTCTACCCGATTTTACTGTACAGTATTCCTTTGTAACTATTGCTGACTACTTTAATACCTCATTTTTTAACTTCATATATTAAAAACATTGTTATCATTTAATAATTTAGAAATTAAAAGTAAATACTAAATTTTTTTTATATGATTGTTAATAAATTTTTTATTTACCTGCAGATGTAATTAATAGTATTGCATTCACTCCGGATGCTTCGCATTTAATGACAGCAAGTAGTGATGGAACTATAGGAATCATACGTTGTGGCAGCTGGCAATTAGAAAAACATTGGTTGAAGCCTCACAAAGGGCTAGCAGTAGATACTTTAGCGATTCATCCAACTGGAAAGATAGCAATGACTACTGGTCACGATGGAGTGTTAAGAACATGGAATCTTGTAAAAGGTAGACAAGCCTATGCAACGAATTTAGTCCCTAGATGGAAAATGGATGCAAAGAACATTAGCGTCTTAAAGTGGAGTCCAAATGGTGAGACTTATTTGCTGGCAGCAAATAATAAAGTAGATATTTACTCAGTAGAAACTGCAGGTGTGAAAAAAGAGCTTACTTTTGACACTAAAGTTGTGTGCATTGAATATTTGAATGATCAATATATAGCTATTGGTTTGACTGATGGCTACATTAGCATTTTGGACATAGAAAGTAGTTCAGAATCTAACAAAATCCAAGCTCATGATGCAAGAGTCAAATGTTTATCAAGTGATGGAGATTTACTTGTTTCTGCTTCTAGTTCAGGTGAAATTAAACTCTGGTCATTTAAAAAGGATAATTTAACATTCTTGAATGAAGTCAAGTGCAATGCTAGAATCACTTGCTTAGCTTTATCTAAATATGAAAAAGCCCATTCTGAGAATAGTGAAGTTGAAATACAAGAAACGATCCCTAAAGTCACTGCAAATAAATCGAGATTAAGACAGCAAGTAGTTGTCATTGAAGAAGAAAACGATGAATCTAGCAAAAAGTTCAAAAAAGGAAAGAAAAATGCTCGAAAATTAATGGAGGAAGCAGATGAACACGATGAAACTAACGTTAAGACTAAAAAAATTAAAACCAATGCACTTGAACAATCAAAAAAGAAACAGAAAAAAATTGATGAAATTGAAGAACCAATGGGTAATCTAAAAAAGAAAAAGAAACTATCAGAAGTACAAGTAAAGAGAAAAAGCCCAGAGCCAGAAGTTGAAAATGAAGTTGTGGAGTCACCAATTAAGAAGAAAAAGAAGAAACAGAATCATATGGCACAAGGATTCGAAGTTACAGATAGTACTGTTAAAATGAACAAAAACAAAAGAAAAAATCCTCCGGAAGATGAAACAGAAAATTCGCCAAAGAAAATAAAATCACTGGCTGATGTACAGGAAAATTCGGTTTCAAAAAAGAAAAAAAAGAAGAAGAATTTGCAAAATAAGATTTCTAGATAAATTTTATGGTAAAGTCTAAGAAATTTATTTAAAACACGAAAATATTTTACTTTTAAGAAGCGTCTGAAAATAATCGAAGATTTGTTTTGTGAAATTTCTATTATCATTGACAACGTTTTGTAATTTATTACTGTGTAATTTTCAAATAACTCAGTTAATGATATATTATGTAAATACAGAAACAATACAAATCTTTGGTAAATGATATTTTCTTAAAGCATGGGACTTTGAAGTGTTAAAATTGTTACGTTTTTAATGAAAGTCCCTCTTAAATACATATATTGTAAGTAAATAGTTACTTATAGGAGTTTTAAATAAAATTATTTTTTACATATTATCTAAATTATTTCTTATGCACTTCTTTGAAGAATAATTTAAATAGTTAATGATTACTCTGTGATAATGTGTTTATGATTTCATATTTGTAATCTCGAACCTTTTCCATTTGTTTTTCTCAAGTTGTGAAGTGTGTGAGTTCCTGTAATTATAGTGTATGTAACCATATTTGATATAAGTTGGAAAAGTTTGTAAAATAAAATACAATATAAACTTCTAATTATTAAAATTTTTTATTCAACAAATTTCCTTAACTTTATTACAAACGCAAGTTTTCGTTAATATATGATACTTGCTAAAAAATTCTTTAATATTTACTATACAAAATAGCAGATGCATAAATTGATTAATCTTTAGAATTAAATGTATACAAATCTTATTGCAGATAATACTGAAAATTATACAATTTTTAATCGCATAATTTTGTGTCGGACTTTTATTTTCGAGTAAAATGGACAAACAGCGTGAATTCTTAATTAATCTAAAGATCTAAATACACTATTATCTCTTTATATATTACTGGTTTAACTTGCAATTATTAATATTTACATACCACAGATTGCAATCGGCACATTAATAAATATTTACAATTATTAAAACTCAATTCCTAATCATGCATTCATATTCATTCTTATAAATTTCGTCAATTTACTCGTAAAATCTTCAAAAAGATTGGAAAACATTCTTTTTTTACAAAAATAATTTTTTTATTTGAAAATTATTTTCGTACTTTACGTCTAAATATAGAAAGGACTTCAGATAACATTGATTTAAATAAGTACTTCTTTTGTATAATTTGCTATTTTTTTAATGAAAAAAGATTTGCAAATTATTGTAATCAGTTTAACAATTAGTAATAAAATTTGTGAAACTACTTTTTTATAACTAATAAATGCTAAGTCTAAAATTCTACATGAAATGGCTTATTCTTATATCCTCCGAACAAACTTTATATTAAATCAATGTCCAATTCAAATCTTAAGAATTAAAATTAAGGTTAACAAACTTCGTATAAAAATTTCATTGTACATTTTTGTAAATTTTTACGCAGTAACGGTAGACTTTAAAATTTATTTAAAAAAAAAAGTATATTATATGAGGGTCGTTCGAAAAGTGTTTGGTCTGACAAAAGCAAGACCTCGTACCTTTAATCGAATTTCATTTAATATATGTCTGTCTAGAATCTTTTGAGACAAAGTATCGGATAACAGCTCGAAGTTCGGTTTTGTTCATTTCTCAGGAACTGCCAAAACTTACTTGTTTTACACGATCGCTACAAATAACTAAAGGTGCATGTAAGAAACTGCAAGATCATACTTGACAAATAACAATAACTGAACTTTTCGAACGACCCTCGTAATTATACACAGATATTTGTTTTAAACATTTAAAATCTATAATAACGTAGTTTTACGAATTTTTCACAAAACTCTCTTTTCAACAAAATTATTATTATCATTCCGTTTGAAATACTTTTTCATAGAAACACGTTGCAGTAACGGCTAAAAAAAATTGTTGGAAAACAAGAATATTACGCATTCCGATATAAAGCCAGTTCGAGCGATACGTTCGCATCTTCAAAAAAGGGGCAACTGACGGGCAATGTACAAATTCTTTTTCGAAATCTGGGCGAACAAACGCGTTTTCGACTGTGTACTCGTTCTACGGATATGTATGCAAAGCTTCACAGTTTGTTAACCGCTGAAGATATACCGAACAAGTATATATTGGATAGAAGTTTCCTTTTGATATTCGGATTAATTCAGAATTTTTCGAAAAATCCGTTTATACGGCTTTGTCTGGCGCCCACTTTTGAGCCTTTCGAAAAAAAAAAATGGGTGGCGACGTAACTTTTAGAGGTTTTATGGATTGAATAAAAACGGGTTTATCTATGTTCTATTGTATGTTATATTGTATATTGAAAAGAAATGTATGAAAAGTGCAGAAACGTAAAATGCTGTAAAGACCGTTATTTAATCTATATTTCTGAATGTTTCATTCGAATGTTCAGATTGTACGTTTTAAAACAATAGAATAGTTATTGGAATGTACAAAGCAAATAATATCAAAATTTTTTCGAAATTTATACGTATTTGCTTCATAAAAAAGTAAGTAATCATTATCAAAGTGTCGTATCGATCGGTTAAAACTTATTAAAAAATTAAATACATCTAAATACATTTACGTAAAAACTTTTACGTTACACTCCCAATTTTGACTTCCCAAAAACGCCGGAAAGCGTCCCCTTTCCGGCCTTCTCGTACAACTATCCTTATCTTTCACAATATCTCCTTCGCTTCGCCGTGTCCATTATTATACTTTATATAATTCTATAAACATCGAAACGACTTCGGCTCCTCCTCCAATTCCGTCCTCCGGAATCCGTCCGAAGTCCACATATGTATATATATATATATATACCCTTCCTCGTCCTCTCAGCCTCGCTCTCGCCTCGGTCACCATAGAATGCACTTGTGGACGGGGTTCATGGGGCTGCCGGCGGGGCACTTCCAGGCCTTGGCGAAGTCGGCGTTGTTCGACAGGGTGCCGATCACCCGGAAGTGGTTCGGCGCGTGGACGCCCTCGACCAGCTTCGACTTGAGCGCGCCCCGAGTGTGGTTGCCGCACCAGACCTAAGGACGGGGAAACGTTATTCGGACGGCTTTGACAAGCGGCGGGGAATGAGAGGGATGAGATTTTTGGTAAAAACTGGATTCTTAAGGAGGTTCGGAATGATTGTTTAGCTTGTGATTTAATAGTGATCTTTGGATTTACTTATAGTCGTTGGTTTAATAGGTTTCGCGATTTGATCTCGGGTTGTGTTTTAACGCGATCGAATCCGGAGTTCGATTTTGGAGAGATTGATTGTAATAAAAGTAGTTATAGAGAACGCTGCTAAACATACTGCAAGCGTATTTTAACATGTTCTATTCGGTGAATTTGAGGAGACGACGGGGGGGGGGGGCAAAACTTGTTATAACTTGTTCCAGAAGTGTCGTGATCCTTTTCAATGTTCCGCTCCTCAATTTACGCGTAGTGACATCGTGAACTAGTTTACTTCCTCGGCTCGATATATATATCATTATGCAGAGGAAATTTAAGACTTTCCAAGGAGATAATGTAAATGAGTTGACAAGAAAATTAAGTTATTACAACACTCCGCGGCCCTAATTTTATAATTAACCTTGATTTTAACGTTTAAAAGTCTTCCGTCGTTCGATTAACCAACGTTCGTACAAAAAAGGCAGCGTACCTGAGCGAAGCCGAGGAAGAAGAGCTGATCCTGACTGTAGTCCGCCAGGCCGGGCAGCTCCAGCTGGTTCGGGCTGCGCGAACGCAGCCGCTGGTAAGCCCTGTACGCCTCCCGGATGCCGCCGTTGTCCGCTATGTTCTCACCCTGCGTGTTTATGCCGTTCACCTGCGGGAGGATGATTTAAAGGTTGCTCGTTTAAAGAGGTAATTAAAGAATCAGCTTTTTCAAGTAGTTGCTAATAAATCATGCAACTATTATTTTATTAAAGCGTTCACGTAAAGGGTATAGAAAGATCTTTCGCTCAACCGCATTGTTTTGAATGTTTTTATGTTGAAAATTGGAAAAACGTATATTTTGGTTTTCATTGTTTTTAAAGATTTTCAAGAATTTTTTTTATCGCGTCATATAATGTTTAATGCTAATAGTAAGCTTCGCGAGCACCACGCATATTTTCTTTTAATTATGTAAAGCAAAAGGTGCTTTTCAGCGTAAAACTTATTGATGAATAATGTTCGCTTCCTAGAAAAAATGCAAGCTTACTCTGATCAAAGGAGACGTCTCCTTCGCTTACTTAAAACCAGATATCTCGGAAACAAATAAAATCATAAAACGTGACTTTTCATAGAAACATTTTTAAAAGACCTCCACTACAAAATTCAATATCAAGACTCAACATTACTCCGCGCATAATAAATTAATACACAATCAGAATAAGAATTCCGCATTCAATCGGAAGTAAAAAGCGTCGAAATTACCGTTTTCCCAAAATATTCCCCACAATCATCCGAAATCTGCAAAGCTCGTCGAACCCTCTCTTCTTAAAGCAAGTTCGCCTCTTAACGTCCCGCAGGCAGAAAATCGCAAGCGCGGGAGCCGTAAAGGAGCATTACAGCCCCCCTCCCCCCCCCCGCCCCTCTCCCGACGTAAATTAGTTTCGCATGTAAAGCTCGTCTCGCTCTCGGGATATGGTGCCGCTTGATACCCGGGATATGGGGTAGTTTTCGGGAGTTTCGGCCCGAATTGATTCCGAAGAAAACGACTCCCGAGCACGAAGTTATATATACACGTATATAGTCGCAATTCGCCCGCCGTTGTTGTTGTTTCTCGCGGGCGGGGCGGGGGGGCGTTTCGCGTTACGAGAATCGCAGTACGTATGGTAATCTCGGACGCGCGCGCCGTGCGTGATTTTTCGGAGGAAGCTCCGAAGCGCCGGGCGGCAGAGCTTTTCGCGGAACTTTCGACGGGCGGCGAGGGATAACAGTTTCTTTTTTTGCAATGTTTTATTTTGTAAATTGAATTTCTGTATAAATATTGAAATTGAATTTATATCAAATTGACGATAAAATTGTGGAATCGTTCGAAAAGAGTAGCGGACGAGAACCAAGTAATTTTTACGAAAAAGATTAATGCCGCGACAATATTTGCATTTGATAAACCGCTCGAGCTGTTCGTTTCCCATTAGATAATAAAAACCTATTATACTTAGCATCTTACATCAAATTTACTGCAATAATATTGGAAGCCGTTACTATCGGCATTATCGAGCGGCCGCTTTCCAATCATTTTACGTTGTGCGGCTGCTTCCTCGACTAAAATTTTTTTTCCTCCTCCAATATTCCAAATGGCAACGCTTTTTGGTAAATATAAATTAAGGGCCGTAGCTTATCGGTAAATTGATTCTTTAAAGAACGAGGAAACGCGCTCTTCAATGGGGAATAAGATTCGATTAATTGGCCGTTTATATATTCGATATCTCACTGGCCATTGAATCGAGAGGATTATTTTAAATCACAAATACATGCAAATCTTACTTTTTCAATGCACTTTGACGTCGCGTCAAAACTCCAAATTAATGAATATCTGCTCATCAGCTTTCCATTTTTTTGTAAAAACGCGAATATATTCCATAAAAAGTGTCCGAAAAATGCACATGTTCGACAGCGCATTGGATTATTATAACGGATCTCTGCTAGGCATAATCTGTCACACTAAACGATACATCACCGGGAACATTTTTTGAATTTACGCGGGTCGCGAGTCGACTGATGGATTTCGGTTTAGCGAAACCGGATAGATTTTTCGACAAACGTTGCTTTTGAATTCCATTAAACGAATGTATCCGCGTTACGTTATACTGTCGAATTTTTAATTTCAATTCTTTCGCGGACGAATTGCGATAAAAAAAAGCGGCGGGGATCGACGTGTTCGTTACTGCGCCGTTCGTCGGCGCGTCGATTTGTCTTTGGGCTTTAATATAAGCGATAAGATAAATTGTGTTATTGGCAATTTTAATTGAGGGATGGAATTGTAAATGAATAATCGTGTAACGGAGATGTATAGATAAACAGAGAATAAATTTTAATAAAAGTAGTAGTCGAATAATATGCTTGAATTTTAAATAGAATGAAAGTAAACAAAGCTTTTTTTTTTTGAAAATAGGAAACTAATTAAAAGCAGAGCCCAATGTTTTTCATTAATCGCGACTACTTTAATTTTGCTATTGTTGAAATTTCAACTAACAAAATTGTCAATATTTACTTATAGATATTCGTAGTATCAATTTTAGCAATTCAGTTATTTATCCATTAAATAATAGTCTCCCCAAAACAAACATTGCCTTTTCGTAAATTCCTTCAGCTCCGAATTACAGGAAACATTTTTCAAAAAATATCCATACCAAATTTTTCCGTTTTTGTTAGCTCGATCGAGCAAAGGGACAAATTTCGACTTTGAAGTCAAACGTCTTGTTTACACAAAACACCTCGAGGACTCCTGTCCTCGATCAGTGTCGCATGAAAGTATACATGAATAGAGCGACGTTGAAAGGAAAGCTGTTCGTTTAAAGATTACACAATATTCGAAGGCGTACGAAAAACAAAACTATATGTACAGCACTTCGCTTCGATCCGGAAGCGACTCGCGATTCTCAGCCGGCAAACGTTATCAACATCCTCCATTAAATTCACACTCGGCAAAGCTCTTTCACCCGGCGGCGGTGGTAACAATCGTCGGAGCTGCCTCGCAACTAAATTCGTCCGAAAAAAGGGTTTTCTGGCGCGCGGGGGTGGGTGGGGGGTGGAAACACCGAACAGCGGCTCGGCAAAAGTCTCCCTCGAAAAATCGCGGACGAGCAGACAATAAAGCCCCGCCATCATCCCCGACGGAACTGCCGCCGCCGTGCCTCGTCAAAGTGCTTCGGAATCGCGCTCCAAAAAGCTTCGAGTCCCGCGGAGAGCGACAAAAACGGCGCGGTGGGCCGCGCGCGTCTGAGCGTAAACGACGAAAAATAATGACGAGTTATATAACGCGAAGCGCGCGGAGAGAAGCGCGCGAACGGATGCCCGGATATTAAAAAAAAGAGCGGGGGGAGGGGGGGCAGGACTGAAATAATGAGCACCGGGGAGGGAGGTATAATGCGGGGGAAAAAATGCTTTTTGGTACGGACGAGCCAATGAACTGAGAGAGAGAGAGAGAGATGGATGGAACGGATGTTTTTTTAATGGTATCGACGAGCAAGCGTTTTACAATGTTTGCGGAAGTTTTTTTTCTTTTGTTTTGGGTTGCCCTGGAGGGTAATTAGTTTTGGAGGGAGTGCGATGTTTACATAATGTTTGGACGGGAAGTTTTTAATGCTTTCAAGAAAATTTATAATAGAAATATATTAATTGTCTCTTCGTGTTTTCGTTACATGATTTATTTAGAATTCAGATTATTTTTTTAAATTGTGTGCAAAGATATTTAACCGGAATTGAAATCTATTCTTTTTTTTGTCACCAAAATTTTTCCTGATTATTAAGTCCATTTAGAAGCATAAATAAAATTTTTAGATTTAAAGTACAACGTATAAAGAACAGAGCGCGAAAAGCTTTCTCGATCTTCCTGAATATTGCATTTCAGAATGTTTTTCAAACACTTGGGATTGTTGATTTTTCCTTGCTTTCTGCTCTAGAAAATAAAACTCTCGAATATATCCTAACAATTTCAAACGGCCACTATATTTTCGGGCTCAAAAGCACCGGTAAAAATTGCAGTTCCTTATATATATATATACATCTTCTCGTCATTAAAATCGAAAAACTTGGGCCGACGGGTTCATAAATTGGCCGAGCGGATACAGAACGGCCGACGTTTTATTTCAAGGTTCAAGGACTTTCCTGCAAGTGAGCCCGGCCTGATGCATTGCCGGCCGAGGAAAAGAGGCTTAAGGACGACGGTTGTTGCTCCCGATAAGAACCGTTTCGATAAGATCGCCGATTCTTGAAATGGATATTTTTTATGAGATGTACATAATGTTTGAGAATATTAGGAATTGTTTTTAAAAGTGTTTTTAAAGCTTTGATTTAAAAAAAAATTTACATTGAATAATATAAAAGGCGCTCGAAACTATAAGTGCGCGATGAAAGCAAAAATAGATTCTATATGTGGAACGAACGCTAATGAATATCAAGTTTGTAGTGGAGTTTGATACAAAATATTTGAAAGCCCCTCCGGGTAGAGATATGGGCAAAGTTCAGTACAAAATATAAGTTCGAATGTGAGGTTACAGAGTGCTTTTAGCCGAGTCGCTTGTTTTCGGACCTCGAAAGCAACCCGATTCGGCAAAGTTTTTCTTTGGCAGAACACCTAAACTGCGAATGGAAGGAACAGATGCCTTGCACGGCAAAGTGTTCGATCGAACGATATTGTTGATAGTGTTAGAATTAGGAATAATTCCTGCTGTTAAATTTTTCGTCAAGTACTATTATTCTGCTATTATTGAGCAGCAGGACTATTCGATTCAGTAATTAAACTAACTCATAAAATAACCACGTAAGCTGCCTGCCCTTACCTACGTTCATCTTCCTTAATCTTTTAAAAGATTTTTAAAAAAAATTTAAGTCCAGTTAATCCCTCGACTTTCATATTCGAATCCCGCCTTCAAAATGAAAAAAACAAAAAACAATAACTCGGCCGTCCGCGGAATAACAAGCGCGCCACATACGAGCCGCGCTCGAAAAAGCAAAGATAATCCCCGCATTTACCCTTCCGCTCCGGCGAAATCCCGATAAGAAACCGCCATAATAATCAGCTCTCCCCCTCCCCCTCTCTCTCCGCCCTAAAACCCAGCGGCGCTCTAAAATTTCGACTCGTAAATAATAAAAAAAAAAAGGACAACAGCCCCGCGGAGAAGACAAAAAAAAAAAAAAAAGAAACAAAGAGCGACGTACGGTTAAGTGTACGAGGAAAGAGAGGAGAGGAGAAACACTCACCGTGAAATTGTTGCCGAGCTCGGGCAAGTGGTAGCTGCTGTACTGCTTGATAATACACTCGACTTTGGCGTGATAGTGCTGGAGCGTCTCGTCGCTCCACCATTGGCGCAGATTGCCGTTTTCGTCGTACCTCCGACCTGCGGAAACACGGAGACTTTATTTCTTGGACCCCCTTTCGGGTCTCTCTCCGTCTCGAGTCTCGTTGCTTTTATTTTTCTGATCCCCCGCTGCCGCGCGGGTGGCGCTTCGCGGACGATTCGGGTGAGAATCGCTCGTTACACGGCCACTTTGCATAGATTAGGGATGGCTTTTTATACGCCGCTTCCCGGGAAATTTGCATCGCTAATGCCTGAGGGGAATAATTAGCAGGTTCTGCCCCGTTTTCTTTCTTTTTTTTCTTTTTTTTTCGAGGAAGTTGATTAAACCGACTGGGGGGGTTTGATGCATCGATTAGATGGGGTTTTGCGAAAGTAGCTAAATTTCCTGGGCGAGACGAGAGGACGACTGGAGTCACTTTGACAATGCAACATAAAGAATGTTTTTCTTTTTCGAACAAGAAATACGATTGCACAAAAAAAGCAAGTTGAACTTTTCGTTCGTAAACTCGGTCAGGAGGTAAAGTTTTATTTATTCTCCCCTTTAATCAATTTAATTTCGTTCCACTTTCGCCGTTATATATTTTCCGCGGCGCAATTATAAGCTTATTACTTAGTCAGTTTCAGGTTTGCCCCGAAGAAGCCGAGTGCGCGATGCGCGCGTAACTTTAAACTCAAGACAGACAGTTCTGGAACTGACAAGCCAGAACGCCGAGTTACTGATAAAACGTAGAAAATCGTGCTTAGAAAATGAAAATGCTTTGTTGCTTATTCCGGACGAGTTTGCGGAATAAACGGAGCATTTGCGAATATCGCCAAAGGACTCTATTCATTGTTGTCGTCGAGAACGTTTTTTTTTTTTTTTTTTAAGCGCGCAATAAATTATAATTAAAAATGTCTTTTGAAACGTTGATCTTTATATTTCATTGCGTTCGTTGTATAATAATTTTCGCTAAATCCTAATGAAATAATACAAAATTAAATTCAAGCGAAATTAATGTTTATACCGGTAATACAAAATTATATAAAATGGAATATCCGATAAGCAGTAATTTAATAAATTAAATAAAAAAGAAACTTTTAATATAAAATATATATACCTGTCAGAAAATCCTACCAGAAAAATCAAATGACCGTTACCAAGAAATAAAACCCCGACAACATTCAGCACTTACCTAATCCAATATCCCAACTCCCAAAAAAAATCCCAAGACCGACCGACGACGGGGCCAAAAAGCCACCCCCGGCCGTCCTCATCCGCTTAGCCGCAGAAAATCGCGCTCGAGCTACAGAATGCCCCGAAAATCGGTCGGCAAGTCACTTACCTTGGTCGTCGAAGCCGTGCGTTAATTCGTGGCCCATTATCGCGCCCATCGCTCCGTAGTTTATGGATCTGGGGAATAATTGAAGAATTTCCATTAGGCCCGATATACCCCGGACGCAACCGAGCGGTTGAGGCAGACTGCCTGTCTGTGTGTGTGTGTGTTGTGCGTGGGTGATATGCGCGTCTGTGTCCGATGTCGCGTTTACGGCGCTGAGCCGGGAACATTGCGGGAGCACTTCCGCGCAGAATTGTTGCAGGAGAGGATGGCTTTGGGAAACGCTGTGTGCGGCCTGGTTTTTGCTGAGTTTCGCGCGACGGAGGCATTTAAGCGGGTTTGGTTAGGATGCGAGGCGAATTAAGGGAGGCTTGGGATTTTGGGGAGGTGACTCTTTAAGACGGTACTTGGGGGAAAGCGAGTAAGTTTCTTAAGTGATAGCTCGATCGAAAAGGGAAGAATTTCGTTTCGCGGTTTAATATCAAGGAAAATTTACGGAAGCTGATTGCGTGGGTTTTTCAGCTGAAGAGTCAATTATGCAGATATATAGTCAAAAGTGAACGCGCGACTTTAATTTTGAAAAGACACTTCGCTTGATTTAACAAAACTGCAGTGAACTCAAGCCAGTCGAATTAAAAATAAATAAACCCTCTCGACTCTTGAAGCAGCAATTGTTCGACAAAATTTACGAAAGAAAGCTCGAAGCACGCGGCAACCTCCGCGTAAAAGGCAAAACAAACAAAAAAAGCCGTCTCTCGTGACTTTTAAAATCCCTTCGCGCCAGCTGGCCAAACGATGACCGGCGCACTTTGATCGGCCTGTCGCGAATTTTATTAAAACGGCCGCTCGCGGCGTGTACACATTTTTTTGCGCTCGCGAGTCGCGGCTGCAGCTCGACGGCGAACGATTCTTTTGTGCCGCGCGCGTTTGCGTTTTAATTAGTAGTGTACTAGGCGCAAAGCCTCGCGATTTTACGTGCGCCCACAGTTGGCCGGGCAAAAGCAGACTGAAGGGACGCGTTGTGCTCCTGCGATTATAGTCTTGACTTGTGCGCGCTGAGGGTAATAGTCGGAGGGCGGAGGTATGCTTGATGGCGAGTCTTGTAATATTGGACATGAGTTTTTTAAAGAATGGGAGGGGAGGGAGGGTGAAATGTAGAGGTAAGAGGAGTTCTTAGCTTAAATGCTGCGATAAATTTAAAATTGTTGATATAATTAATGCAAATAAATACTGTAATAATTGTAATAACAAAAATTAAATTAAATAAAAATTAAAAAATTTAAGTATTGGAAAATCGACCGTAAGTCACTAATAAACAGTAATCCCAAACTTTCATTTTCTGATAAAAAAAGAAAGCGGTCGCAACTTTTACCCTTGTAAAAATTTAGGTACGGAAGGAGTGCAGCAAAAGTAGATAATGCGTGCAAAATATACCTGGAAAAAGAAATCAGGCTCCCTGCGTGAGTTCGAATGCGGGATAAAATTTTTATTTATTAGTTCAGGTAAGAATTCTTTGAGACGGTCTGGGAAAAGGTCTGGTTAATATGCCAGGTGATGTAGTTAAAGCATAGTTAAAGTATAATATTTGGTAAGTAAGGGACAGTGTCCAAAGTCATGTGTACTTGATAGGCAATGGGTAGATGCGCAAGATTCAAAAGATAAAGTTCCAGCGTTGTTTCATTCTTACACGGAGAGAAATTCTCTGTTAAAAATTACAATGGTAAATCTTAATGTTCTCGCAGACTGGCATTGTTGGAAAAATTGCAATAGTTTTTTCGTAAAATTTTACAAGAAACTATTTTAAAATTTATACTAGAACTGTAGTAAATTTCCAAGAACATTGTAATTTTTAGTAGAGTGCTCAAACTCGCGTAAGTATTTCCAATTTAAACATTTCAATTTCACTGTCAATAGTCAAAATACCTGCATACTTTGCATTAGTTTACACGAAAATGATACTTTTAGTTAAACATGCAAACAGCTGTGAGCTTCTCTCAGAAAATAACGACCGATTAGCGTTTACAAAAGAAAGGGCAAAACACGAAATGCTGATAGTGTGGTAACGTGTATTATTGTTTGAATATTATTTTAGTTCTGGAAACCAAGGCTAGTTGGCAAACTACTGAACATTAGATTTGAATGGATAAAGTTAAGGCATCGCGGATCAAATGATGTGCATTCATTGCTTGGGGAACAAGTTTGCAATTGTTTAATTGTGTAGTTATCAACTTTGGGTATTATCTTAAGTTCTGACTCTTAATCCAGATTTATTAAAAATTAAAACTAAAACAAAAGTCAATACGTTAATTTGTTCAATAACTTTGGTTTCCGTCGATTATCTTAAATAAAGATGCTTATTGCAAGCGAGATAAAAAATTCCTTCTCTCTAAACCATTTTTTTTTCACAATTTCAAAACAACCCGAGAAGTATGCGAACGATCGATTTCTTACTTTTCTTTTATTGCGAAAAGCTTTTAAAACTTGATTTCGCCAGCGCGGGAACTTTGTTAATTCGGTACAAATGACGAAATGCACTCCCCGCCATTCCGACGGGAAGCGCGGCGCTTTTTAAACAAAAATTCCAAACGACTCGCATATAAAGCCCAAACGCTCGAAATCCCGGCGTTCTGTATACCTCGGCGCGCGAGTTGCGCCGACAGAACAAAGCTCGCTCCTCCGCGCGCGCCTCTTTCGCTCTTAGCTTCTGCTTCTTCTTCTCTCGCGCGATCGAATGAAAATTTCAGAAGCGCGCCGCGCGATTCGCCTTCTTCCGTCAAAGCATTTCCGCGTCCGACGGATGAAATTTCGCCGGCGTATAAGATTTTCTCGAGCCCGGTGTGTGCGGCAGTAGTACCCTCTTTGTATTCCTGTGTATGGAATTTTTTATCTCGCGCTGAAACATTAAAAATCTTCGTCGACGGTAAAGAGAGAGAGAGAGAGAGACTTCATACTTACTCAAGGCCGTTTCCGTAAAACGGGGGATGAAGAATTCCGGCCGGGAACGCTGAAAATAGTTCGCAATTTTTAAAGAGAGCCGCCGCCGAGTTGCGCGCGCGCGCAACAACAAAACAACAACAAAAAAAACACAGAGAAAGGACGCGCAACGAGTACATATATTGTAAGCGAGCGCTGGATGCGAGAGAGAGAGAGAGAGGCTGCGGGCACAACGTATTGTAGACGAGGATTTATTGCGCCGAATGAATGCCAAGCGCCCCTGGAAAATATAAATTATGCGTTTTGCGGATCTGCTCCCAGACGCCGAGGCTTTTCGAATCGCGGCCGGGGAGCTTTTGTGATTTTCGCCCTTTCTTTATTTGGACGCGGAGGGCCTGGGAAAGTAGGTGTCATTTTATTATTGGATATAGAACTATTTTTATACTGCAGTTTTGTTTCGAAATTTTAAAGTAACCGGATTATATGGAGTTTTCTTTTATTTTACCATTAACGTACCAAATAATAAAATAATATAATCGATAAATTAAATTATATTGCATTTTGATTACGGTTGCTTTATATTAATATTCCTTTACGCGCTTCGATTTTACTGCAAATTTAATTTATCCAATATCCTTTTGTAGAGCACGGAATTTCAATTATTGAAAGTTGCTTGCTAATGTATTAAGATGTCTTTTCATTAATTACTCAACTTTTTAATTCGTAACGTTCAATTTATTTTCCACGAACATTAATAATATTTATTTATGTTACGCGGAAACGCCATTATTGATTGATAAATTCAGATGGAGTCATATTTTATTTATAATTAATTAACCGTTAATTTAATTACTGTTTATTTTGGCAACGGATCGATTAATCGCTAATCAATTCCTGGAAACTTAATACTTTCATTACATTGTTATTAGTTTATTCACTGCTCATTAGTTTAACGACCCATAAATCAAACCCGATGCAAATCGATTAACAATCGACGACTGCCTCTCGACCATAAACATTTAATGAAAGTCCCTCCAAGAGAAAAAAAGAAAAAAAACATCTCCCGTACCCGATCGAGCGATCGAAAGCCTCGTCTCGCCGGGCGAAGAAGCTGCCCAAACTCCCGGAAGGGCGAAATTACTCGTTAAACACGAGAGGAGAGCTCCCGCTCGGCGCAGATTCGGCGCGCAAACGCGAAATTATTAATAAATAAGCCGAGCGAGGAGCATCGATTGCCAGACGGAAGTTAGTCCGCTCTCCGCCGCGCGACCGAATATGCAAATACGCGGACGGATTCGATATGAATGCAATACGCCGACTCGACGGAGGAATTATATATGTCCGCGAGCGCGAAAGCACGACGAGCCGATGTAAACGCGCGGGCCGAATTCGCCGCCGAAGGTGATCGGATTTTGTTTGGTCGGTTTTTGGAGAGGAGTTTATTAAGGGTCGGTGCGCGTTGCAGAGTAATTATAGTTTAGGTTTACGTTTGAAACAGAAGCTTTTTTTTCCTTCTCTAAACGTTTGCGGATCGGGCATTAATTATTTAGTTCGATTTGTATTACGCTGAACGCTTGTTTTATTATCTAGGCTACCATTTCATTACATTGAAATCCTCGTCTTTTTCTTATTAATATATAAAATTGTCCAATTGATCAAATTTTAATACTTAATTTTTAAATATAGTAAGTATTGCAAAATCGTGTTTTGCTTTTTCATTTATACTCCGAGTTGAAAAACTGTAAATTTTAAAAAGAAAAATTGCTTCAGTACTTTTTAGACAAATACTTGCACAATATTGAAAAACCGACACCTCTCTAAAAACGCGCGACTGCAGCCTCCGTCATTCAAATCCATCGAAGCGGCCGTCGAAGCATCGATTCGCGCCGCTTTTCCACAACAAAAACAAAAAAAAAAAGCAAAATCCAGCCCCCTCCCAAAATCCCCTCAGAAATGTACGTGATACTCACTGACGGAGTTGAGAATCGCGCTGTAGAAGGCGTTGACGGTGGTGCCGGTGCTGATCCAGCGGTTCTTGTCGGGCTTCTCCCTCAGGCTGTTCAGGCTCTTTTTCAGCCCGACGTCCGTCAGCTTGAGGATCGTCTGGAACAGCTTGCCCTCGACGACCTCCGCCTGCGAAAAAGCAGAGAGTAAGCTTTCTCTCAGCGCTCAGAGTCTCGAGTGCGGCCCGCGGGACGCGGGGGGAGGAGGAGGAGGACGGAACTTTGGAGGAGCGGTCCGAGCGGTGCAAAGCCGCGACGCTTTTTCGCCGAGTTTGTTAATTAAGCGAAACATTTATGAGCGAGGACGCTTCCGGGGCGTTGGAGATTAAGCCGGCGGAGGGATACTTCTGCCGGTGATTCCCTTTGAGCCGGGAAGAGTTTGCGCGTCGCCGGGGAGAAATTTGTTTTTTTTTACGGGGATTTTATATCGCGGGGAGAAGTGTATCGGAATGGCTTCTTCGGAGCCGTTTCGCGGGAATTTAATTGCTGGTTTCGAGAGTCGTTGAGGTGCATTGGCTTGCTCGACATCTTGTTTCGGTCGAGTGTATCCGTTTTTATAGGTAACGATTTCTTTTTGGAAAAGCAGAAAAATCGAGAAAAGCGAGTCGGAAGGGTGGAAGATATTTTTTTATTTTATTTTTGGCTGAGAAAATTAGAAAAATATTTTGTCGCGAATTTAAAAACGTTATTTTCGAAAAATGGTATATTTTTGTTTCTTTACGTTTAAAATTTATTTTTATCCAAACGAATATTTAAAACGTTTCCGCAGCACAGTATATAATTTATGATAAAAGTTTTGCATTCGTCTAAAGATTTAATATGGAATTTTATTGATAAGGCTGACGTATCGCTGATATATCGCTGTTTATTTATTTTTTGTCACGTCGTCGTATGGAAAGTAGAGACTTTGAAATACGAATTGATGAAAACAGTAGATAAGTCCAAAATATGATGTGCTATTTTATCCGAAAAGACAGGTATGCAAATAGACGGCACGATAGTCTGCAACAGTCATTTCTACCTTTGGCGGAAATCGAATGCTCAATCCGCTATTGTTAAAAAATTCAAAGTTGCTCTTAACTTTTTAAAAACACGTTTTGTGTTTTTTCAAAATAACAGAATACGTATTATTTAATATCTTGAAACGCGTTTTAAAGAAAAAAAAAAAAAAAATTCGCTCGAGGAAGAGCAATTTTTCGTGAAAAATTCTCATCCGTAATTACGAAAGACGGAGAACATTTCAACCGAAACGGCGAACAATCCTTTAATGTAGCTGCAATTAATAATATCTGTTTTACTGAAATTTTAATGGACGCCCGGCGCCTCTGAAAGAAAGAGGGGAAGCGAAACGCCGCGCAAAACCGTATTAAAATACAATTACATTTTTGCGTATTTCAAGACTTCCTCTCTCCGGCATTATTGTCAGTGTGAATTAAACGGGACGTTCCGCGTAATTGCGAGAACCGGAGTATAAGAATTAAAATTGTGGGTACAGCGCGGGAAAGTGCATTTCCCCCAAAGCTCCGGATTCTTCGTGGAATTTTGTTACTTAATTTATATGCCGAATTGCTTGTTTGAGATTTTTCGTTATTTCGAAAGAAGTTTTTGATGCGTTTTCACTGGAATATATTCTTGATCAAAAGATTTTTTTCGTATTACAAACTATTTTGAAAGAAAGAGTTGTGAATTTCATTAATTATTACTTAAAATTTTTTAAACAACTATCATAATTTATAAACTAAAATTTAACATTTATAAATTCTCCGAACAAAATTACAATAGATAAAAAACGTTACATTAAACCAAAAAAATAAGGAGAGAAACAAAGGCAGCAATTCTCCTCTCCGTGCTTTGCATTAATTAATTACTGTCAAGAACACGCATCTTAATTCGCTCGATACCCACCAGGGGTTGACAAGTTAATCGATCCCGCTAGCGAACTACAACGCTTAACGTATAAAGTTTACGGCTCGCCGATTAACCCTATCAATATCACATTTAGAAGCGCCGGCGATACGTAAATTTAAATTTTCTTACCGCCCGTCCTTATTGAAGCCCTATGGTTCAACATCAGGTACGGACGATAAGAAAATTAAAATATACGTATTACTGGCGTATCGAGACGTGGTCTTGATCCACAACAAAAATATATCGAACAAAACAAAATATACGAAATACACAAATGTATCCCTTTGAAATTTGAGTTTTCGCCTAACAAAATTGAAAAAATTCCAGAACTAAATTCCCTCGCAGGGAGAAAAAGCACCCGGCACCAATTCAGTCTAAAGCAACGCGGCGACACCCCGAACCCCACCACTCCGCCCCAAAAACGCAGTCCAAGACACAGGCAAGCCGCAATCTCCAAACGCATCCGTCTCTCAGAAGCTCGCGGCGTCGGCGGAATAATTTAAACAGCAATTTGCGCCCTTCTCCTTTGTCGCTTGGCCGGTAATTTGTCGCCGCGGCCCGCGTAATCGCGAAAGCGTGAAAAAAGTTGGGCAACTAGATACTTTTTTCTTTCTTTCTTTCTTTCTTTTTAGGAAAAAAAACGGCGCTCGCCAATTTTCCGGGCTGCTTCGTCTCGAGGGGGTAACTCACCCCTTTGTAGTACTCGTCGAGCTTGTCCGGCTTGGTGATCCATTCGGGGAAGCCTACGAAGGGCCGCATGGCGTGCAGCTTGCGGTGGGCCCGGGCCCGAGTGCCTGCGTCCATCCAATCCAGCTCGGCGACCATTTTGTCGAAGGCCATTCGGACGTCCGTCAGCATTTTTAGAGCCTGGAGTTTTTAATTATTATTTTTTATTTATCTTATTATGTATGCTTTTACAGAATTTCAGTCGATTATACTGCAGTGCTCTCGATATTATTATTAATGTATATTTAAAAAAAAGTTTTAAATTTAAACAAATATTTAATATATTTTTTTCAAATACAGTAGATTTATGATACTTTTTATCCGTCGACTTTTTGAAAAATGAGGGAAAGAATATCAAGTTTCCAAAGTCAGATTCTTACTGCGTTACTCATGTCAAAGAGCGCGAACCTCGAAAACCCTCTTCAAGTGAAAAAATTTCATTACGGTGTACGTTTTATATATCACGCTTTCCCCTTGAAGAGGGTAATAGAAAGTTGTCACTTGATGATGGAGCCAAGTGCCACTTGAATTTACCAAAAATATCCCTTACATGAAATGAAGTGCTCTCGCGCACTTTAAATTCGCAAAAGATATTGATTCTTTTGCCCTATAAATCAAAGCGAATAGAAAGATAAAATATGTTTTTGCAATTCTAGACTGCTCGAATGAAAAGATAACATTTTAAAAACGAAATACAATCTCTAAAGTACTCGTCCTTATAAAAAAAAAAAAAAAAATTGTAATTCCCCGAAAGGCGAATCGGCCCGACTCCTTCGGCAATCCCCTCATTTAACCCCTATTTACTATTTCGCAAATCCGTGGCAATAAATAACGCAATACAATCCCAAGCGGGTAGCGGGCGAAGCCGAGGAAAGAAAAGAAAGCACAGCCAAATCCCTCTCCGTCCTACATCTGAAATTCCCTCTCCCGATACCCCCTTCCCACCCCCCAAGGGGGTATACCGGTCGCCTTATTTTCCGTGCACTCACCTTCTCCCTCGCCTCCTCGTCGAAGTGCCGCCTGACGTAGACGTAGCTGAGGGCCATTCCGAAGTCGGCGTTCACGTTTCCGGTGCAGCCCTTCCACCTGGGGGTCTTCTCCTTCAGGCCGAATACCTTCCGCGAGAACTGGAAGCCGAGGTCGCGGAACTGCTGCATCGTCAATGGCGCCACCGTCGAGTACACGATCCACCAGACGAAGCGAGCTGCGAGAAGCACACGGGGTGATAGAGACGTTTGAGGCGTATTTGATGGCCGAGCAAATATTTGACGTTAATTAGAATGGGCGCTCGGGCTAATGGCGGACACCGCCGTTTCGCGACGGAGCGCCGAATTTAGACGGGGAGCACCGAGGTGAGACTTCGCCTAAACTGCCTCGCTTGGCGGCGAGATGCCATTTTGAGGTTCGGAGGGTTATACGAGCGACTTAAGGGATGAGGAAACGATTTGGAGTTGAAAGTAATTTTTAGTTAAATTTACGTTTGCTTTCAAAGAGGGAAAATTTTAAATATCTTATTTTAAATTAGAGATGTGAAAGAGGATTTTTTTTTGAGAGCAATGATAGGTCAACTTCTGTTTGCATCGTTAATTTGTAAAGTAAATAAGTACTGTAATATTGTCAATTACAGTACTTATTTACTTGTTTAATTAGAGTGTTTGGAATTATTGAAATAAATTATTAATTATTTAAATTAATAATTTATTAATATTAATTATTCAAATGAATAAAACTTTGCTGAATGGCATTTAATCAGCAATATAATGTTTTAAATATTTAAACTTGTTATATTTTTATAATGATGAAGTAAAATACTTTGAAAATCTAATAATTATAAAGTTTTTATTAAATTAATTTAAAGTAACTTTAATGTGCTTTAGTTTAATTTATAGTTGTCTTACACAAACTTTTTTATTTTGTTTCAATATGTGATGGATTTCCCACAGATAAAGTAGGTCGGATTAATCCTTCATTATGTAGCTGCGGTTTTTCTACAAATCCCCAAGAAAAGGAAAGTCTTTTAAACTTGATTCTTAAATTTACAAGATTTCGACAGACATTAAACCAATGCACTTTCCTCTCTGCAGCGTCGACTGCCTTTTAAACAAGAATCTCCTATTCCGCTAAAAAAAAGTAACAACATTTAACACACGAAAAAAACGGCTTCGCCATCGGCCTTTGCGGCGCTGTTTTTGATGCAAATTCAACGTTTCTTGCCCGCCTCGGGCAAACGCTCGGTAATTGACAGCCATTACGCCCGAGCTCGAACTTTTCATAGAAAATATTCTCCCCGTGGTCAGCGCCGCATAATGCGCCCTTAGAGCTCCGCGTCCGCGCCGAATACGTCAGCGAGCGGTCAATAAAGGTGCCTCTCTAAAGGAGAAAACTTCTTTTTAAGCCGCGTGGCCCCTATTGACGTATCGCTCGGCTGCGTCGCGGTGATAAAATGCATCAATACGCCACGGGGGTGCTGTTAAAGCGCTGCAAAATTTATGGAAATGTATAAATTTAATGTTTTTTGATTGCGGCTGGGATTTCGCGCGGGTTTTCGGATTTTAAAATGACGTTAAAAGTTGATGGCTGCAATGAAAATGCGTTTTAAGCCGATTCGAATAGTTGTTTTATTTGTTGTGCGAAATTGTTTGATAACAAAACTTGTTGAAGGCGTACCTTTGTTGTCGCTTTTAATGTATTTTACGCATTTTGTTTAAATTTTATTAAACTTCTCACATTTTGATTAAACTAAAAACTTTTCAAGCAATTAATCTTTGTTTTAAAAGCATTTCACGGCACAAAGTTAATCAAAATTAAAACTGGCCGTTTCACGACTATCAGCGGCAATTTAACAATTTTCAACAATTTTATAGATTATCAATTTGTCAAAAAACAATTGTTCGCGCGGCGCGTTGATGGAAAATGAGATTAAAATCACTCTTTAACCGAGAAAATAAATACCTGTTGACCCTTGATAATCAGTTTGCTAAAGGATGAATTTATCGCAGGGGGTTTCCAGAATAAATTGTTTGGAAGATAAAAAACACGGCCGAAAACTCAATCTCGGCGCCAGGATTTATGGATCACGAGGCCGGAGTCTCGAGTACATTATCCGAAAAAAAAATGATCGATAAATTTTAAGAAAGTGAGGCTAGCGGTCTGTTTATCTTGTCAGAATGTATTAACCGCATAAGGAACTAAACAACGCCGGTCTGCTGGAGGCTCAACACTTGTGATAAAGTACTCGAACTTGGGTCGTAAGTTAACGTTATAATACTACTGCCGTGTGAAGGTATTCTTTTCAAAATGCAAACCTCGAGCTGGTAAACATTAACATATTGTTTGGAAAAGTTTGACTGCTTCTTTGGTAAGAAATAATATAGTAATTTTTTTATTGTACGTATTTTATTTTTAATCTAACGAGGAGAGTATACGACATTTGGGTAATGGATTTTCCTGCAACTTTGGGATATGTTTTCTAATGTTAAAATATGAAGGAAACCGCCTCTGTTCGGCCTAAAGCCTTTTTTATCAAAAGTTATGTGCTTTTTTAGTGAAAATCTAAGAAAAATCGATTTTGTTTAATCACTTGCAACTTCTAAAT
The DNA here is from genome assembly GCA_035582975.1 of Ormyrus labotus. Classification (NCBI taxonomy): domain Eukaryota; kingdom Metazoa; phylum Arthropoda; class Insecta; order Hymenoptera; family Ormyridae; genus Ormyrus; species Ormyrus labotus. The sequence continues at coordinate 21,361,848 of JAWWEO010000045.1, read as the reverse complement.
TATTAGCCATACAGTATTTTAACTATTGGCATTCGAAAGGTGAGGTCAGATCCTATCACTATAAAAAAAAATTCATCAAAAAATCTTTATTTGTTCAAAAATTATAGCTAAATACATATAGATTTACAATAAAATTAAGCTAAGAATACATAAATATATTTTTTACGTTATTTTAATGGTCACTGTTTGTTTGACTATAACTTTTGAACAAGTAAATATTTTTTGATGAAATTTTTTTTAATTGATAGGTTTGGATAATGCCAATAATATAAATTATTATATTATTATGTCAATAGTTAAAATACTGTACCGATAATAGTTGAGAAGTTAGAAGTAATGAAACCAAAATCAATTTTTCATAGATTTTCGTTAAAAGAGCACGCAACTTTTGAAAAATCGTACACTCTCCTTGTAAATAATCAAATAAGTAATTCGATAATATATTAGACTACTAATTGTAATTGTATAGATTAATTTTATTTTACTGTATTAAAAGCTCATAAAAATATAATAAACGTTAAAAAATAATGTTTCCGAACAAGACGAAATAAAATAAAACAAAATAAATACACAAGAATAAAGTTAAGTGAGTACTTTTAACTTATTATATTTTAAAGATTACAAATTTCGCCGACTTAGAAGTCAATTGTAACAATTCCGCGTAACTGTACGAAAGACCATCTATCAGAACACGCACTCAAGTGCCAATTCCTTAACCCATTACTTTGCGAGCGCTCCGAGCTTCGCCCTCTGGCATTCCACCTTCAGAACGGTCTACACGTATATAAGCCGCGGATGACTGATGAAGAACATCCTTCGACGAGTCCCCGACTCGTTCGCTAAAACCATCAATCCCAACCCCAGCGGCGGGCCTATATTCACTGATCTATAAGCGAGGGGCCGAGCAATGAAAACCATCGTGTATTTGCAAACAGTAACTATAAATCGCCGGTGCGTGTATTATAAAATTGATTTTCTGCCAATTTCCTGATCCGTCGGCTTTCCTCTCTCTCTCTCTCTCTCCGGCTCACCGCTTCATCTAATTTCCTCCCCCTTCCCGCGTCTCGCGGCGTTTATCCGCGTACACACACACACAGCGCATCCAGGAGCTGAGCAGACACGTCATTGTCATTCAAACGCAGGGCGCGCGGCGCGATATGCGCGGATACATCGGATCCGAAGATGGAGCCTTTGTGCGGGAGCAAGTGCGCGGAAATGCATTATTCATAGGCCGCGTACGGAGCTGCGAGAGATGAAAAAAAAAAGTCCATTTCGCGCGTGAAAGGAGCGCGAGCGTTCCTTATTCCTTCTTTTCTTGCCAGCGATCCGCTCCAAACGCCGAGCCGAGGCCGAGGAGACGACGCGGGGGCTGCGGCTTTGATTTCGCGTCTCGTTGAGCCCCGACGGAAGGCGCCGAGAGCGCGTCGATTGGTGTTATTGATCAAGGGCGGCTGGTACTTTTTAATTCCTCGTACGGGAGGCTCTCCTTCTTTCGTTCGCCGATTGAACTTTGAATTTACCTATGTGATTATTAAAGGTTCGGAGGCTCGATTTTTTTGCTCGAGTTATTGAATGTTTCGCTACTTCCGGTCATCGCCTTTTTTTAAGAGAGAAAAAAATATAAATTGAAAGTAATAAGTGTAAAAGTTGAATTTTTATTTCTAGAGCCTTTTATATTATATTGAATAAATCAAAGGAACGAACTTCCGACGACCACTGCAATACGGATATTCAAAGATTCTTGCGGGGTTTAATCCGGACGTATCCTTCAAAGGCACCGATCTCTCCATTAAAATTGCTAAATTCTCAAGGACGTGGGTTTGGACATCTATTTGTATTTCAATTTATAATATGTATATATATGCTTTATTTTTACGTTCCTCCGTTTATCAGACCGATATCTTTATCATACGCGCGTCAATCAGATGGTTGCTTCTATTTTTCATTGACCGATTCGATGAACTTGGCTCCCAGCTCGCTGCTCGACCTTTCTTACGTCATTTTAGTTACTGTAGTAATCACGAGCATTTTACGCCCAAGCGAGCAGTAATTTATCGTACAAAGCGTAAGCTTCGAAGTCATCTTCGCAGCGAAACTTGAAAAGCACCCCGAGGGAAAAGAGAAGGATATAAGCAATCAAGGCAGTCTGTCGATACCGACTTTGACTCAGCAGTATGCAAGGCTAAACGTTTCCAATAACGTGTATATATATGTATGAAGCGAGAGCGGAATGGCTCACCGACCTGTCAATTCGTCAAAATCGGTGCGCTCGATTTTTTCGAGACTTGACCGTTTGATGCGTTTCTTGAAGGGAGGGAAAAAATTTCAATCTTTTTCTGCTCGACTCGACGGGTTTTTTTTCATTACATTTCGCTCGGCGATGGAGAACGAATTGACCCCGGGTAGTTAGTTTTAATCTAGAATGTCAGATTTACCCTTGGATACTATACATTTGGATACCTAATATATTTGGATTGCAGGAATAATTTTTAATTTCAGATAAAGAAATTGCAATAATTGAAAATTTCATATTTATTTGATATTTATTTAGAACGATAAACGAAATTCTATAGAAAACTGAATATGGATTTACGTTGATATGGATGTATTTAAAATATTATTAAAAATGTAGTCATTTATTGAATTTTATATGAATATCATTAAATTAATGTTCAGAAGAATATATACGTAAAATTTCGAAACAATTAAATTACTTGCTTCCTCATAGGAGTACGTAATGTACTATTTAAGAATAGTGGCATAAAAATTTGAAGGAAAAATTAAACCAGTCGTCGCGTCGCGTCGGAGTAAATCCGCTAAATTTCGAGAACGTCACGTACTAACGAGAGCAGGCAACTCAAAAAAAGTATGTATTTCTCGGCGGATGAAACGGCAAAAAAGCAACTCCAATCGCGGGATCGCGGCTCGCGAGCATCGACAATGAAATCGTGCCGGTACGTCGTTAGGAGGGAGAGAAATAAGAGCTTTGCTCTACCGCGCTTCGTCTCGAGGCTGCGCTCATCGGAGGGCTTTGCTTTTCGCGAGATGCGAAATTACGGGAATAAGTCGGCCCGCAATTGCGAACTTCGGCAGAGCGTAGTCGGTTCATCGGTAGGAAGAACCGGCAGTCGCTTCCTCGTCTTTCGAGATTTTTCGGGAATATCAGAGGTGAAAAGGTGAAAAGAGAGATCATCGGAGGGGTGAAGAGATTCGCTTAAATGCGTTGTTTTTCGTATTTTAGCAAATGGATATAGAAGTGCATAAAGTAACTTTAATTTTTATAATTTTACAATACTCACAGTTACATTTTTAGATTCTAAACTTAAATAACAAAATGTCAAATAGGTAATGTAAAAGCAAAGTCTCTTATGATTCGTTCTAAAGTTAGATCCTCCAATCTTTCTTAATTTAAAAAATTTTTTTTTCTCTGTTTTAAACTATTTTTTATTACAATTTCTGTGCACGATTTGAAATGCACGATCGCCCATCCAACTTTCTAACGTCGAAAGAGAGCATTTCATGTCTTCATTGAAAAAAAAAAAAAAAAAAACACGGTGTGTAACGCGGGAAGAAAAGCTGTTTCAGACTCGGGTGAGGTTTTCAGCACTCGACTCCGACTCGTGCAGAAACACCTCAGCATCGCTGGAAATAGCTTACTTTCTCCACTTGTTGCACCAGTGTACTATTACGCGGGGTAAATAAGCACACCGAGTCCACGAGCGCGACGCAGCTTTCATAAGATTATCGGCGGGGCTTTACCGGTTGCACTCGTCCAAGTTTTTTATCGCGACAACTTCGAAGGGAGCGAGGCGAGATTATCGCGCGGCCCGCCGTTAACTTTATTATTACGCGGCTGCAGTCGGCTTTTGAGCGCAGAAAGAAATTCAGAGGCGCAATGGCCATGCGTCTGTCTTGACTGCAGTCCCGTGCATAGTTTGATCCTTTCTTAAGGAACAAATCGATGTCGGGTACACGGCTTAGTCAAATTATTTCCAACTGCTGATGTTGGAATTGAGTTTATTGGTTTTTGAAATGACTGTATTGGAGAGTATTTGGGGCGGATTGTCTTTTATTCTTACGCTAAACGAAATCTGATTTTTGACAATCTATGTAGAAACTTATTTGAAATTTATGAATGTTTCATGATAATCGTTGAGAAATAAAATTTAATGAGGTCATTTATATTTTCGAAAACGGAGGCAGCTCGAAAGGTGTGCTGGATTGTCTTGTGAGGCATACGACAGACAACGAGTACATTGATCAATCGTAAGCTTTTTGCAATTTTGAAACATTTAAAAAATGTTAATGTCATTATTGAAAACTTGTTTTTCTGAAAAAATAAAATATTCATGCTTCCGAGACCTAAGCTTTATGCAGCATTTCGTAGTAAATTCATATTTCCTTAATTTAACGGTTAATTTATTATTATTTATACAAAAAATATTTTTTTAATTTTCTTAGTTTATTTTAACTGAATGGCTTTGGAAAATTTTTATTCAGTTGCTATTATAATTTAGTAATTAATGTTAATTTTATTTAGTCACTCAGTTATGAAAAAATTAAATACATTTAATAAATTAGTTTAATATAATAATTATTTACTGCTAAGTTATAATTATTTAATGTTTGTTTAAAATATATTTATTAAATAATGGCTACAAATCAAAATGATGAAGAAATTAATCAAGCAGGTGAGTCGTAATTGTTATTAGTTATAATTAAAATATTACAATTATATTGTATTGTGTTAGCATTGTGCATTGAATCATGAAACTATATATTTACCATTATAATAAAGTATTAATACAACTTACATAAATTATTTTCATTTATGATTCTTAATTTTTACTGTCATTTTTGTAAATTATAATTTAACATGTTTCTCTATATTGTAAATATTGTAAAGTATAACTTATATGACAATTGTATAAATTCATTTTTTATTTATTCATCATCGACGGTTGGAAAAAAATCAAACTCAAAGCACCAAATTGGGTCGAAACATTGACTTGAAAAAATATGTCGTTTTGGCGCTTCATTCTACCGCAGCGCCGCCTCGTAGGGCTTTTTTAATGGCGATCGGCGCGCCAAAAAACATGTGAACATTCGAAAATGCGGGCAACTAACAAAGGTCACGAGCACGGACTGCAAGAGTGAAAACAACGAATATAGACTCGTATAGAAGAACACTCACGGGTTATAAAAAAGGGACGAAATTTTGGTTAACAAGCCTTTGTTCTAGTGTTAGCCAACCTATGCGCCGCCACATGAATGTTAGCCAAAATTTCGTCCCCTTTTTATAACGCGTGAGTGTTCTATACGAGTCTGTATTCGTTGGAAAAAAAGAACATCGCGACCGTTAAACAATTAATCGAAGAGTTTTATGCGATGCTGAAATGAATACAGTTCGTTTGTGAGAGGCTGCTTGTGCGAGTATTTGATTGTTTGTGTAAACTTATTCTGTGCTCAATATTGTCCGGTGGAATTGAGAGAGCGCCCTGATTCGGATTCTTGGAAAAGCTGCGTTGCATTGTCTTGTGAGGTATATTACAGACAGCGAGTGTATTCGTCAATCGTGAGTTTTTGTAATTTTGAAACATTTCTGAAATTTTAATGTTATTATTGAAAACCTGTTTTTCTGAAAAAATAAAATATTCATTGTTCCGAGACCTAAGCTTTATTTAGCATTTCGTATTAAATTCATATTTTCTTAGTTTAACGGTTAATTTATTATTTCTACAAAAAAGATTTTTTTAATTTTCTTAGTTTATTTTAACTGAATGGCTTTAGAAAATTTTTATTCAAATGCTATTATAATTTAATAATTAATGTTAATTTTATTATTTACTGTAAGATACAACTATTTACTGTAAGATATATCTATTAAATAATGGCTACAAATCAAAATGATGATGAAATGAATCAAGCAGGTGAGTCTTAATTGTTAGTTATAATTAAAATATTACAATTAGTACTGTGAATTGAATCATGAAACTATATTTATCATTATTTTATATTGTGTAGAGGATAATTCTATTTCAATGCAAGAACTAAATGCTCGCATAGAAGAAATTGAAATAAATCCTGATGTATACATTTCTTTTGCACCACCTACTGATTTTGGTACTTTTTAAATTAATATTTTTTCATATAAAAATGAGATTTCAACAGTGAGATAATTTCATTTTTATTCAAAGAGCCTTTTTAAAATCTATAAAAGTAATACAAATTTTGTATTTAGTACTGTTGATTTCATTTATTACTTCATTATAATTTGTTTGACTACATAAAATATTAATTTTTACATGGGTATTTTAGATGTTACTGATAATAAAAACTTCAAATATTATGTTACATCTGAAAATATCACTCATGAATTAGTCAAAAAAAATCTTGAATTGGTGGAAGAACATTCTAGTGAAGTTATTATAACGGGTATATTTTATTTATTTTTAAAGTATTTCATTTTAAACCTAATTTGCAATGATAGAAATTGTCTATTCATATTTATATCTGTTTAAATACTAATTATAAAATATATTATTTTATCAAATAACTGATTACATTTCACGCCAATCAAGATGGAAGTAATGATAAATTAGAGAATAAAATTGTAATTTCGAATATCTTAATAAAAAGTGAACCTGGAATAAGTTTTGGTAATTAATAGTCAATTATAGATCACTTATTGAATGACTAATAAAAAACCTAATATAAAAAAATGTTTTTATAGACAGGATTGTACATGGAAGTGCAATGTTAAGAAAAACATTTCCAACTAGTAAGTTAATGTTTTTAAATTTTACTATAATTTAATAAAAATCTAAATTTATATAATACTTAATTTATAGACCTGAGCAGTTTAATCAAAATGTATTGTTCCAAGTGTGATAAAGCGTATTCTTATTATTTGGATAAAAAATGTTCAAAATGTCAAACATTATTTTTATTTCAATGTTCAAATTGTAAGTGCATATTCAAAAGATTCATAAATATTCTAAAGCACATTGAGTATGATTGTCTTCAAGAATCAATTTTCTATTGCTCAGAATGCAATTATAAGAGTACACGAAAGTTTATGCTTATTAAACACATTAAAATAGAACATTCTACAATCATGATTCCAAAAACCCTTTATGAATGTTCAAAATGTCACAAAAAACTCAAGAACCAACCAAATTTATTAGAACATGAGAAAATTTGTGGTACTGAGACGATGTTACAGTGCAAGCATTGTTTGTTTAAATCAAAATCTGATCGAGGTCTTGCAATACATTTAAATGCAAAACATAAAGAATTTATAGCGCTAAATTATAAGTGTTCTAATTGCAAAAAAGAATTCAAAAGTTTGAAATACATAAATCGACATATAAAATCTTGTCAAAAGAATAAATTCAAATGTGAACACTGTGATTATGAAATCAATAGAAAATATTCTTTAGTAAAGCATATCCATCAAAACCATTTTGATTTATTTTATAAAAATCAATTTTTTAGACAATAATTTTTTTTTAAGTGTTTTTTATTTTCTTATATTTATTCAAATTATATTAAATAAATCACATTTTAATATAAATGATTTATAAAAACACAATCATTTTTATTCACACTTTAATTATTTGTCTTATCTGTTCTGCCAAAAATATTGGTAAAAGCTATTTTTCCTTGTTTCTGAACATTTCTTAAAATACAAGATAATTTATTTTACTTATTATGAATTCTTTCCTTTAATGTATTTAGATTTTTGAGAAAAATCATTGAAAGTGTTCTTAAAAATATATATATTTTTTTTCTTTGGAAATAATTGAATCACTATTATAAATTTTTAGTTTTCATTGTAAAACTAGGAAACTGCAGTCATATTTTATTTATTTATTCTTACCTACTGAATAAAACATCCTTCTTGAACCCTAATTTTAAAATTACATTGTTTCATTAAAAACTTTTACATCAGAAATCAAATTGTTCCTGCTTCAGTAGTATTTCAACTCTGTAAGAAGTCATTTTTGCATTTTTAACATATATAATTTAAATAAACGGATTTAAGAAAAACAAAAAATCAATGAAACAGACAAGCTATATTGATTGAAATTTTTGTAGAAACAAGAGGAATGTTTTGTACGAAATATATAAAAAATTGAATCTATAGAAATCTAAAATTTGTTTAAGAATGAAATTCAATAGTGCATATAGTTTATTTAACCATCACATGGAACGAAATGTTAATTTTAGATTCCTGAAATGAAAAATATGTACCTATTTATATAAACTTATATAATAAAGTATTAATACAACTTACATAAATTATTTTCATTTCTCATGATTCATAATTAAATACATACCTGTTTCCCAAATTTATGTTATTACGTTTAAAATATATTAATTTTTTTAAATATATATATTTAAAATTAATGCTTAAAAACCGAGTTGATACTAATTAATTATTTTTGTTTTAGGTATTAATTTGCACAATAATTTTGTGAATAAAAATTTGAATAATTATTTTTTAAATAAATCTTCCAATTTTAAAAGTAAGCACACTGTATATGTTTTAGAAGTCACTGCATTATTGTTTTGAATATATTTTATATTTATTTTTAGGTCTATCAGATAATGTAATAAATAATAATACGGAATTACCAAATGCTAAAGTATTATTTAAATCAGGAACGAACATATTTGAACACTCAAAAAATAAATCCAATCTATTTCATGGTATTACTTCATCGTCACCAAATATTCTTGTTTTAAAAAACCAGATTTCAAATTACTTTTAACATTTACAGATGATTTATTATTAGAAATTTTGGACAATGCTCTTGGAAACAATAAAAACATTGTCAATGATGAAAAATTTAGTAAGTTTTTACATTTTATGAATAAAGAGCTAATTAAAAGAAGCTTAAAAAATTCATAATTCCAATCATTCTTTTGCGTTTTAATCGAATATCGATGTAATCCAGAACCGTAATCTTTTAGGATGGGAAGGTTTGGTGCATCTATATTGCCCTCGCTGCAATGGTTCAAAAACAGAAATTGATGAGAGCATTATCGGCATCCATCATCGAGAAAAGACATGCGCCAATTGCAAGAACGCGTTAACGATTCGGTGCACAAAGTGTCCGAGGAGTTATAAATCATTGAAGTCGGCGTACAGACACGTTAAGTACGAGTGTTCGCCTCGATATCAATGCAACCATTGCCCTTACAAAGCCCCTTATCAGAGAATTTTGGATAAGCACATTGAGAGAAAGCATGATGCAATTGAAGGAAAGACAGAAATTATCTTACACGAATGCTTGAAATGTCGCAAGAAGTATAAGAATATACGCTACTTTCGAAGACACAAATGTATTCCTAAATAGTGGCACAAATGTGTAAATTGACGAGACTTCAATCTTTTATTTTATAATTTATGGGAAAATAAGCAGTATACTTTTAAATTTACTTTTTATAAACTTTTTATTTTTACAAACTTGAAATGCTCAAAAATTATTTTAATTTTTTATAATTGTTAAAATGATGTCAAATCAAAAAGCTATGTTTTTATTATTATAACGAAGCAAATATTTGTTATTATTAGACATTTATTAAGAGTACGAAAAAGTTTGTTACACGATTACAATTTAAACTATTTAATTTGATTTTTTATAATTCATTAATTTCATTGTATTACGCAAAAAATTATTATTTCGGTGATTGATAAATAAAATTTTTACAATCATTCTAAGCTTTTTATTTTTATTGAGAAATAAACATTAATGGATATTGGTTATACATTAAACATTATGTATCATTGCTCCATTTACATTATAGATGATATTATATCACGTGTGCATTGCTGTATACAATACATGCTTGAATTAATAAAAGGAATTTTAAATATTTTCTAGGTTGTAAAAAAATGAATTCAGTAGATCAATGCTGTGTTCAATTAAAAGTAATGAAAGATTAGATTAATTTTGATGAAAATGCCGGAAGGATTTACGATATATATCTACAGTAAAATTTATCACCTTGTCCACTAAGAGTAAGTTTAGATGAATTCTTGTATTCAATTTTTTTACGGAATTTCCTGTATCTTTTTACTGAATATCTTACGAAATTTCTATTTCAGGCACGTACCAAACTTCCGGCGTATGAAATTTTTTATACGCAGAAAATTTAATTTCTCCTTGGCCTTTAGGTTCGAGCATTTTGCCCAGAATAGTGTTTAAAATATTTTACACAAAATTAGGATTCGGTCTCAAATCTGTTCAGAAACTGGAAGCTGAAGAATTACTTAAATCAAGTTTCACGTTCTAAACATCACCAGGTATTTTAACATTCTTTTTTAAATTTATTGAATTTTACCAAATGGTCGACTCAAATAGCCCAAGAAGGTAACCGAATAAGGTAACATCTCTTTGTTCCCAGCCCTGAATCTTTAATGCAAAGCATCAAAGTTTCCTTTGCGATGGTCGCTTCCCAAGTAACAGCTGATGAAACATTATCATCCTTTAAAGCCCTTTAAATTCGCATAAACCGACCTGAACAAGCGTCCGAAAAAGCCCTCCCTCCCCCCCTAACAATAAACCCAGCCTTGTACGCCATTAATTCCGTAACAGTCCCGGGGACCTCCGTCCTCCCGGGTGGCCTCGAAAATTGCATTACGCGCCCCCGTCCGACTTAAAACTTTAGCTTGGGAGAGAGCAAAACGCAACGGTACTTACCTAAGGTCGGCCGGGGCGTGACGGCCAGCAGTTGCGGCAGCTTCTGCAGGTAGTGGAGGTCCATGACGATCACCCGGTCGACTCCCGGCACTATCGTCACGTTCGTGTTCTCGAAGACGCTGTTCAGGTACGTCGTCCAGTTCCACTGTCGGGTAACCGCAGAGTCGTTACTTTAATGACACGTGTCTTTCTTTTTTTTTTTTAGCGGGAGATTATAACCCGGTGCCGGCACCGGGGTGAAATTGCTGTTTGCGCGGCCGGGAATTTACGTTGCTTAAAGCAGCGGCGGGTGATACTTTGGCGGGAGTTTTAGGTGGGATGATTAGTTTGATGCTGAAGTGTGTCGGAGCTGGAACCTTGGCGTACATTCTTGGTTTTGGCGAAATTCACGATTTAGTTAGTTATAGTGTGCCACGAAGAAAAAGGTCGGCTGTGTCGGCTGTTTTAAGAGTAGTTAATGTTATTACCGTTTTTTTTTAAATTATAAAAATTGTAATAACAGAGTTTTAACCACCTAATTAACCATGATGAAAGCGGTTGGTCAATTTTTTTTTTCCGTGTGTCTGTCATTATATTCTTTTGTATTTCGTCTGCTTGTTTAAAATTAACATAAATGAAATTACGGAAGTCTTTAACGCCCGTTGAGAACGTAAAATTATGTAACTTGTTTGGTTTACATAAAAATTTTCTTATAGTTCTAAACGGCATTATTGTAAACATGATGAATGAGTAGTAATAAAATGAACTTAAAGTGTTTTTAGCTTACTGTAATATATTTTTTCTTAAAGTAATATCAAGTAAATTATCAAAACAACGCAGCTAATTGAATTCAAATATTTTACACCCAAATAATCAGTTCAAAGAGTAAAAAAAAAAATAAAAAAAAAATAAAAATAAAAATAAAACAGAAAACACCCCGAGCCCCCTATATTTACAAAATTAACACAGCCCTCTTTTTATCGGCGAAACAGCAGCGAGGAGCGGCGGGTAAAAATTATGCGCGAGCTCCCCCGGAATAGCGAATGTAAAGCAATAAAAAAAAAGAAGGGAATAAAGAGTCGCGTGTATATATATATATATATAACGGCATACCTGGAGCGAGTGCATATCCGTCAGCTGCTGCAGCTCGTCGACGGTTACGTCGTGAAAGAGATGGTTGGCGCTTCGGCGCTCCTCCGGGGTCGTTAGAATCTATTAAAATAATGCGAGAGAATGTGAGTTTTAACCCCCGGCAAAAATACACGGCGATCCCCCTCCTATTTCCGGCGAGGCTTTCAAGACTTTGTTATCGATCTTTCCGAGCTTCGGTCTCGGCTTTAATTCAATCGACGAGAGATTTAGATTATGAAGAAAAGTTTTTGAAAGCCGAGCCGTTTGACGGATGAGAGCTAAGCTGGTTTGCAGTCGGTTAAATTATGGGTTGCGGAAGTAATGAAGCGAAATAATTTGTATTATTAATTTGTTTAATTAGCTTTTTTTACTTCAAAAAGTGAATTTCATTTGTTGCTCGCGCAATTCAGGCTGCGTTCTCCGTAATTTCGAGTCTGTTTTTAAATTTAAATAATTCGGTTAAAGCTCTCTGCGTTTATTCCTGCAGAATTAAATTAATCGACTGAAAATCTCAATTGTTTTTAATCCAAGCAAAATTTCGCGCGAAGGGTTATTTTTTAATCAACGCTCGTGTCTTTATGATAATTGATTTTAACGAGCGACTTTATTGATCTTAATTGAATTGCAACGGATTGAACAGCGATAATGGAAGTTTCTGTCCGTATAATTTGATTAAGTTTTTGTCATTAGCTAATAGATGGAATTATTATTCAATAATACAAATTTTCGATAATCGTGTTAGCACGCGATAATTCGAATGCTCGTCCCGTTTGATGCTTTGAATTATCGATGTTTCGTTGCTTTCTACATTAAATTATGAAACACTTTGTGACTTCGATATACCGGCAGTGCTTATAACGTTCTGATTGCAATCTATATCAATTTTTTAACGCCCAAGTACAGATTTAACTGTTAAATAGATAATTAATTACAAATTTCATTTCGCAAAGTTCGAATTCCACACAAATTGCGGCTAACCGAACCTCTTCTTTGAATTATTACGACAGAATCCGCGGCGAGGGTCATCCTACTTTAAATAAAGCAATTGTAGACTCCCCGGGCAGCGTCCGTTAAAAGTCCCATGAAAAATCAGCGCAATCATCTCCGTTCCCGTCGCAAAAGGGGAATCGCTTTGAGGAAGCTAAACTCGTTAAAATGCTAAATCCAGTACTCGCGGAACCGGCGAAATCACTCCCTCGCGAATCGGTCCCAAAATAGAAGCAGCAGCAGCAGCAGCAGTCCGGCTGAAAAGAGGATGAAAAAAAAGGGGTGGGTCGTACCTTGGCGATTTTCGTGCTGAAATCCAGGATTTCGTCGGCGTACTGGTCGCTGGCCGCCCCGGCGCCGATCAATTCCAGCATGGATTTCACGTAGCGCCTGTACTCCTGCAGCTCCGACTGGAAGCGCTGGGGGTCGAGCAGATAGCGCTCGCTGAAGCCCGGCGAGACCTGCTCCATCTGTTGAAAAGGCAAAGGGGGTTCTCTTTTTTTTTTTGTTTTTGTTGTTGTTGTCGTCGTCTCGTTTTGTCCGGTCATTAGTTCTTGTTTTCGGGGGTATATGGGCAAAATTTTCGATGCCACCGAGAGGGACGCCGCTGTCCGGCGCGGGGCAGAGAGCTCCGGGGATGGATCGAAAGAGTCGGGGGAGATTGCTATCGTTAGTTTCCTCTTTTTTTTTTTATACGGACGGGCTGTGTGCGCGGATTCGGGCGTGGGTGATGACCGAGAGATTTTTTCGGGGTTAAAGAGGGTGAGAGGATTTAATTTTAAGGGATGCCGCTCGGGAGGGAAGCCTGTGTGCTATTTGTATCCGGTTTATTGAAGACGTGTTCGTTATTGTTACTGGTTTGAGAGGATTTGAATTAGCTGCACGGAAAAAGAATGTTTTGTTCCATGACTTTTTTAGCTTTAATCGTTAGTGAATACATTGATTTTCGTAATATTCGTGTAGTAGAAAGTTAAATTATTTCTTTTATTTGAATAAAAGTATTAGAATTAACCCAGTAGATCACTCAAAATACGTTTTCCCTTAGAAAAAGTAATTACACGCAAATACTTTACTTTATTTTCGTTCAAATCTGTTCTGATAAAACTAATAAATGTACTGTTATTTCTGCGCTTCTTTCTGCCCTTTCCCGATTCTCAAATTTACATTTAAACACGTTTTCCCAAATGTCCCGAGCTCGCGCCTCGAAACGACCCTTTAATTCAACGAAAATGAAGCTCAATAAAAAAGCACATCGAAGCATTAGGCCCGGGCACTTCGGGAAAACGTCTCCGGCGCTTCCGGCGCCAAAGACCTCTAACGTCGTTAGGGGGGGTATATCGTCCGATAAACAAGCGATCCGCCGCTCGGCTGGAGTATAATCGAGGCTCTCGCCTCGCTCGCCGTTCGCGACGATAGATTCTCATTTAAACGAGAGAGAGAGAGAGCGGCCCCGAAACTTGCAGTGTCCACATAATAACTTTGCCCGGGGAATCCCCGGCTGATCCCCCCGGCGGATCGAACGGCCCCGGATATAAATGCGCCCGACGCTCTCCTCCTCTCTTTATCCTCCGCGGCAAAGTTTTTCGCTGTACACTCGAGTTCGCGCCGCGTCCGCTTGTTTAAACAAATAGGGCGGAAGGGCTTTGGGCGCGGGAAAACTCTCCGCGGCAGCCGTCCGCCGCCGCGCCGACTGGTTATTGGTTTTACGGATTAGCCTCGCCCCCGGAAAGTTCGCGTCGCGTACCTTTATCCGAGCTTGTTCCCGATGCGTCGTCTTTCGTCGTTCTTAAGTGTTTCGAGCGAGGTGATAGGTGGGAAATTTTGAGGTTTTCGGGGAACGGGAACTCTTTAAATTTACGTTGTTTTGATTGTAAATTGATGTGGAATCACTGATGAATTTTTAATACTATGGGCTTGGGATTTCTTTAGGCTGATTACATTGAAAATGAAAATATCAAACGTACCATTTTCATATACGTATCATAACTAAGGTTTTCACATCCCCTTAACGAGGGTTCATTAATAAACTTAATTTCAAGTATTCGATCAAATTTTCAAGCATTTTCTAATCCATTTACGTGATATTAAAAAAAAAAAACTAAAAGTAAAAGAATTTTAGATAATAGCCTCTGCATAACAATTTTAGTGTTCACTCCCATCGATCCACGTCAGTATCGTCCCGAAAGCATCTGCAAAAATCCATAGTTCGATCCCTTAACCACCGAGCAGCCCATTCAAAACCGTCTGTTCCGCCCCTCGTCCGATCAAAGTCCGGGGCATTAGAGCCCCCGCGGCGGGGGGGCATATACATATATATACGTACCATCATCCTGTTGCGCGACGTGTTCCTCACGTCCTCGCTAATGTAAAAGTTGAGCATGAGGTTGAAGCCGAGCAGTCGGTGCCCGAGGCCCGAGAGCCGGGCGATGTCGAATTCGGGGGCGCGATCGTCGTCCAGGGGCAGCTCCCGCGGCAGCCCCAGTCTGTCCATCACCCCGAGGATCGGCTCCAGACCCATCGCCTCGACGCTCGCTGCGGGCAGGGGGGAAAAGTCAGAGAGCGAGAGGAGCCGGTTAGGAGAGCCTGGGATTAAGCATTCGGCGAGGCGGGAAAGCGCTTTGGAGGATGAATCTTTTAGCTAGACGAGCTTGTCGCGAGTGGGGAATGTTGAGTTTCGGCTTTTTGCTGAATTTTTAGTTTGGGTCGATTGTTTTAAGTTTCGAAGTAAGGCAAATGTCAGTTTTGAATGGTACATTCGAAATATATCGCATAATATTGCTTGTGTTTTATTTTTTATGGTATACTTGGCATTTTTATAAGAATTCCTCAAGGTTTCATAGAAAATTCGAAAAGTACTAGAAAATGCAACAAGCGCATGTGGATTATTTTGTTGTGGTAAATCAAATATAACTTGAGTGAAGTAAGCTCTATCTCTTTCCAATTGCATCAACTAATAAAGTTCTTTGATTCTTTGATAACGTTTTGAATTGGACCTCTAATAGCTTCAATTTGATATTTCCTTTTTTATATAAATAGATTCTTAAGTCACTAAAATATGTATTTACAAATAACAATTAAATCTACAAACGTGAAAATCATTTTTTTTTTTATTTTAATTTATGAGTTTTTGTGCAATATTTATACTTTCATGGAAAGTAATTTAATTTTAATTAGTATTGAATAAAAAGAAGTATTATTTAACAGTAAACTTTAAGTACTGCAAGATTTTTGAGAAACTAATAGGAAGTTATTAAATATAGCGTCAGTTCGTGCTGAAAGGAGTACATAAATGAGTGGCAAAACTGTTACTACGTGCCCTGAGAAAAGAAACACAGTAATTAAGAAAAGGTAGAGCAAACAAACTTTATCTTGCTTAATAACGTTTCGTCTTCCCGTAATCGTCGAAAAGTTTCTTTAATAGTCGAGAATTGAAGAACTCATAACTCATAAATTAATTTCATTTGTGTCATACAAAGAATTTACAAAGAGTCATAATACAAATCCAACCCTTTAAAACTACCATTTCTATCGAAAAAAAAAGCTGTACAACCACTTCGTACTGCTTCATAAAAAAGCAATTTATTTACGCCGTTGTATAATTTTAGAAACAAGCAAAGAAGTGCACGAGAAACGTTGGAACGTCAGTCACTCTTTAAATGCAAGACGCGTATTCGGAAAGTGGGTATTGAATGGAACAGTCTTTCGTTGACTTATTTTTGTACGGGAGACGAATCTTTAAAGACCGCTTGCGAGCTTCTAAACGGACTTGTTTTAGTTTCTTTTTCGGAAGAGCGAAAAGCAGCCGTGATTACTTTGGACAAAATTGGATTTAGTAGAGTCGAAGATTAATGGTTATTAAAGCTCTTCATTTTTAACTGTTACTTTATTTCGAAAGAAACGGAAACGCCGTGTTATTAGAGTTTTAAAAATAAACAACCGCCGGCGCGAAACGTCATTTTTCTTGATATATTTATAGACTTGCAGATTTAAATCAGAAACGACAGTAATTTGAGCCTTTTTCCTTCACTCGATTTATCATCGTAAACCAAACTGTTACGAGTATTGATTTGCATATCGACGCGGCAAAAACTATCCTGCAAAACTTCTTTTGCAATTAACGACTTTGTTGATACTATTTTCTGATAGGTTACGTGACTAGGATGATTTATTTCGCGTTGCTGTTTAACGTAAATTACAGGAATTATATTAATTTTATTTTCTACCATCCTAATAAACGGCGTTACTATCAATTACTCGTTATTATTTACGACGTTGCAGCTTAATTTATCCGCAATTTTTTTTTTCTCGTTTCACGGTTTTATCCAGCGACGGTATTGACTTACAATTTCTGGAATTGATTCATCACGGCATGTTGCTCAGCTTCATTCTCAGATACAATCTTCGAAACGTGATTACGTTTAATGATACGATTCTCTTGTTTTGTTTTTTTTTTTTTTTAAATTGTCGGCGGTAACTGTTTTAAAATCGATCGCGCGAGGAACTGTTTTATAATTAACGTTACATTCTTCCGTGATTTATATACGTCTCACGGCTCCGCCGTTCCATCTTGGCAAGAGATAAAATTCTTTTGTACTCTCTCACTATTGTACTTTTACTGTTCTTATTTACTGTTTAAAAATAAAAGTATCTTCTTTTAGATGTCACATAAAGCTTTTATTTAGAAAGGAAGATAATCATTCTAACGTCCGTTTTATAACATTTTTTTTTATCTCAATTTAAATTGCAAATACAAATTGGTCATCTATCAGTCGTCACTCTATTTTGAGATCAAGAAAAGCTTTTTCATTTGTATCTTATAGCGTCAACTATTCTAAAACCGACTAGTTTAGCAAATAACAATTTCAATTCCACGTGAATAACGCGAATTCAATGAAAGTACTGCACGTGCAATTTCGCGATTGCAAGAGCTCAAGAAAAAAATTTTAATATGCGCGTTTAATCTTTCGGGAGCGACTTCTTTTCAAGAGCCGAATAAAATACGGCAACACGTCAAAAAAATAAAAACTTTTCGCGTTCGCACCGTAGGCCACTAAATCCGGAGGCGCGCGGAGACGCCCGGCATGCATAAAAGGGAAAGGCGGAACTGCTACTCATAAAAGTGCGTATTTACAACGCAAATATTGTCGCGTCTAAACGTTAACTCTTACGTGTTGTCAAGTCCACTTATTCGACGCGTGTCTCCGTCCGAACGGAATTAAACCCCCGGCGGTAGCAATGCTTTTCGTTTAATTAAGGCCCCCTTACTAATTCAGCAGCTGTTTGCGCGAATGCACAATAATTACGCTTTTATCAAAAACTGCGATTGAAAACTGGCGGGCCGCTGATTCCGTCGATACGGCCGCGGTGAATCCGATCCGCGAAAGTCGGGACGTCAAAGGCACGGAATAATTGAATCGCGGAGTACAAACTAATTTAGTCAAGTCAAACAGCGCGGTAAATTGTTTGTCGAAAGGAGAAAAAAAGAAGCGAAGAAAGAGGGGGGAGGGCCTATGCGAGTCTGGTATATTTGGCCGAGTAATCGGCGCGCGGGGCAGCTTTAAGCCCTCGACAACTTTAATTAAAGTTCGTTTTAATTAAGATATCGCGTCGCGCGACGGATATAAAATCAGTGATTTGGCAAATGGCCACAAGCCGGATATCTCCGCGGAGCTTTTCCCTCGCTTTTCTTTGCTGCTTTCGGGGGTTCCGATTCAAAGGGGCTGTTTGATGCAAAACTTCCGTTTTTTTTTTAGCTTTTCCCTTCAATTACTTCCGGATTCCTTGGGAATTTGAGGCATTGTTTGGTGCCGTGATTTTTGTTTTCAATTATAATTTCGTATTTTCTTTTAATGGTTAGTTTTAAATAATGACATTAATATTAATGTTGCAAATGTTGGAATATCTGATTCCGGAAAAGATGTTTTATGAGGAAGCAATAATGGCTTTCTTTTTTTAGAAATGCCAATAGTTGCAATTACTGTCACGTGAGTTGCGTAACGTAAAGCAGCCAAGGCTCATTCAATTAAAATAACATCTGTAATAAGTGCAGAAGTTAAGCTTTTGTAATTACTTTGAAAATAATAGAGTACCAAACTCCTAATTAAAAATTCTATAGATTTTATTGACTTTGAGTTATTTTTCGAATAATACAACATGTTAGGAAAAGGATTTTCAAGTATCATAAATGAACAATGAATTCCTATCAATAATTCAAATTGTTTGAAATGACCACCAATGATCATTCATCACGATTTTTTATTCTGACAAGACTTGAATGCTCGATACAAAAATTGTATCAGGTTAATTCGATTAGAATGATCACCTTACGGATATTAAAAAAAAAAAGACAATCAATCGCCTCGTCCAACTCACCGGTGTCCATGCAAGTCCTGTAAAAGGACCTGGCCATCTTCACCGACTTGGGGTCGTCGTCGCGGTCCGGCTCCTCGAGCAGCACCCTCAGGTTCTTGAGCAGCACCTCGCGCAGCAGGCTCAGCTGGTCCCAGGAAGTTTGGCTCTCGGGGATCGGATGCTTGGCGATCCAGCCGCCGCAGGCGAAGTTGTAAAAGTCCTCGCACGGCTCGACGCTTTTGTTCAGGCTCTCTATCACTCGCGCGGCTATCGAAACAATTTCCGCGGTTTATGCTCTCGACGGGGGGGGATATGTAATGTATGCCTCGGGTTTCCCGCGTATACCCGGGGAGGGGCTGCAAGTCGGACTGCCTGAAATTCGGCCTCCAACCCCTCCTGCTTTTTCGCGGCTCGAGCGTGCGGCTTTTGGGCGGGAGCTTCGGCGCGTCAAACTTTAAGGAGGATTGCGTTTTGATCTGCTGGTTTTCGGGTGTATTTTATTCGCATTTTTTTTTATTTTTTTATTGAGCAGTAATTTATATGGAGTTTTTAAAATTGTTATTTCTATGCTTTTAAAAGGCTTTGTAAATCGTTTTAGCAGAAATTTTTAAATAATTAAAGGGATGGCTGTATTGGATTTTATTTTATTACAAGTAAAAGCGTTTATTAAAATTTGAAACTCCCATATATGAGGTGCTTTTTGCCAAGTTAATAAATTTTCATTTTTCGAAAATTCGCAAAGCAAAATTTTATCCCGGAAAATATTTTTACTCCCAAATATCGAATTTACCTTTACAAAATTATCCAACGCATACGTGTTTCCGCGAGATATTATTTTCAACTAGAATTTTTTTCCGGATATTTTTAAATTTAAATGCTATGTACACTATTTCGAATGTACACCGAACGAAAAACAATTATTTTCTTTTCCGAGCAAATGGAATTTTCACGAGCTGTGAAGTGTGATTATGGAGTTATTAATGTAATTCAATTTGACTAACAATATAGCTTCGTTGCGAGTTATACTTTTAGCGGTACGGTAAACTTGAGTACTTTTAAGTTCCTTGAAAAGTTTACATTGAAACAGTAGGACAATTGCATTATAACGTCAGATGCTAAAATGAAAATACTGAATAATATACCGCGGAAAAGTATTGTTTGACATACTTTAGAAAGTAATTAAATTCGCAGTTTTAGCCAACTTAATTTCAAGTTTCCAACAAAATGTGATATTCAATACGCCTCTCGGCTTCTTCCATTTGACGAAAATTGAAAAAGACCTCCTTCGCCAAAACTTTTAATCTTCAAAAATTGCCATTCAAAAGAGCAGCAGAGGTAAAAAAAAAAGTGCAAACTTAAAACCCGCGCCTCCACAATCACAATAAACCCGCGTCTGAAATCACTCCCCGCAGCAATCGAGCGCAATAATCCTTTGCCGCGCCGTTTCTCGCGCCCAACAATCCGCGTCCTCGCAGCTCGCTCCGCGGAGGAGGCAATACAAGCCGCCGCGTAGCCTTTCTCGCGCAAAATTTACCAGTCCTGATGCACTCCTCGCTCTGGCACATCTCCTTGTACACCTGCCCGTTGAACACGACCATTTGAAGGATCAGCGTGACGACGAGGGCAATCACGGCGACCGCGAGCAGCCCGACGACGATTATTAGCCTCGTTTCCTTGGCCCGAGGGTTCTTCTCGTCGCGGCCGTACTGCTGCTGCTGCCTGTTATTTGTTTTTTTTTTTTTTTTTCGCAGAAAAAGATGACGGAATTAGAGAGGTAATAAGGCACCTTGCTTTGATGGCGGGGCGTCGAGGGTCGTTTTTTTTTTTTTGAGGTGAAGGCGAGCGGGTTTAGATTTTGGGTTCGTAATTGCCGAGATTTGGGATTGAGGTCGGAGTGGGAGGATTGCAAAATTATTGCGAACACTTCTACAAAGAGGCGTTGAGCGGAAGAATGAATTTTGGTCTGCAGGCGTTTATTCGAGTTTTAATGCAAGCTGTAATAGATGAAAATATGGATGGATTACCGCGTAGAATGATGTATCGAAAGCGCAAATGTAGCTTGTCCAAAATATTTTTTTAATGTAAAAAACGTGTACGAATCGGTCAATGCGATTGCGACTGGAATAAAGCCGCATTAAAATGATATTCCGGGTAGAAGATTGATGTGCAAATAAAATGTTTATTCTTATGCATCGAATATTATCGTGTAAATTTCGATTTTGCTTCCGAATGCTCATTTTTGCGTGAATTTCGTGAAGTATCGAAAGGGATATTTAGCTGCACAACTGACGCGAGTAAATAATGCTGTTTGAATCCTATACGAGGCCGCACAATTTGCGTAAAAAGATTTTAATGTATTATCCGAATAATTGTGAAACCATAAATGTTGTACATTCTGCGAAATGTTTTTCGTAATCAATTGAATGTTATTTATTTATGTGATTTTCTATAAATACACGAGATGATATTTTTATTTTATAAAATCAGTAAGTATATTCAATTCGCGTTTTTAATATCGTACAATTATATTACTGCCCATAAATTATTAGTAAGCAAGCTCAATCGATCTAGTAATTTCACTAAATAAACTATCAAACTCGTTATTGCTTACCCAACATTATTTACGATAACAATTCTGCACTCGCATTATTTACTATACCAAAAGAGCAGTCGTAAAGTATCCGATTCTTTAATGCGTAATATTAAACGATAAATTAATTCCGGGAGCTTCCACGGAAGCTCCTTTGAAATTTATATCCTTTGGAAGCCTTATACAGAAATGCGGCCCTTATCCCATTGTGTTTCACCTTTCACAAAAGTTAGAGACTTATTATGAAATTTTCCGTTTCTCCGCAGTGCGGCGCGGCCATCTTTTCTTTGTTATTGCAGAAATTAAATTACATCCTCGGTATTTTCGCGGGTGAATTTTTTCGCGGCCGCCGCGCGAATCCGCGACGGAGGGGAAAAATTTCAGGCTGAAAAGCGCCGCGGGAAGAAATATCAGATCTATCAATGTCCGTAAATATGAAAGGCTCGCCCGATGTGCTTACAATTTCCAGGTTCTCGCGGTAGAAATCTTTGGGAACTGCACTGCACGAAGCGCGCTATTCAGATTTTCCCGGAAAATTGACAATAATTGATGTTTTTGAGGATACATGCTCGTTGAGCTTTAGATTTTACAGAATCTCTTGGGAAGTTTTCGAGTGTAATTTATCTCTTTTCTTTAAGTTTCTAAGGGAAACTCTTAATGAAACGATAAAATAAAGTGAAAAAGAAGAGATACTAAAACGGTATTATGGAAACTTAAAATAAAAGGACAATCATAAATTTGAGAAAGGTAGAAAGAGTTTAACCCCCGAAAGAAAAATTGTACATTTGGAAAGTTTGCGCGTGAAAAAGTACTTAGGAATTCGAATAAATCCCGCCAAAAATTTAAATTACTCCCGAAATATGTTAAGTTTTAGGAGAGCCGAAAAGGTAGATGGACACTAAAACATTTCACCTTGGAACGTTCCGTTAATTCGACGGGAAAAAGCAAAATCGCGCCCTCCGACAGTGTGACGATAAAAAAAAAACTCGTCGCGCGGCTGATAAGCGACGAGTTAAAAAATCTGCAGGCGTCGCCAAGTAAACGAGCACAAAAGAAGACAAATAACGGGGCTCGGGCGATGTTTGGCCAAACGAGAATGCGGAAGAAAAGGTCGCGGCACTCAAAACAAAAGGAAAGGCTCGAGAGCTCCGCTTTTATAAACAGGGCCGGGCTGCGAATATTGTAATCCGCGAGATGTAAAAGCTGCCGGCTAATATCGGCGAAAGCGTCGCCGACAGCTTGGGGGAGCCTGAAAAAGCAAGGAGAGAGAGAAAGAGGGAGAAAGAATGGAAAGAAAGTCCGAGCTGTATCGCGAAAAGTTTTTCCGGGCCTGAGTTACCGCTTGGCGAGCCGTAAAACTTTTTTAAAGCTCCCCTAACCCCCCCTCCTCCGGCCGAAAAAAGCGACAGACTCACCACGACGCTGCCAGGGAACTCCTACGCGTCTCCTCGGCGGTGCCGTTGCCTCCGGCTGACTCTGGGTCGTTCACCTAAATCAACAAATGGCTGCATGTGAATATACGGAAATGGATTTGGTACGTAAAATATGTTTAATTATTTCATAAGTTGTAATAGATATTGGGTGTATTTGTATTGTTTATTTGGTTGTATTTGGGTTATTGACCAAAGAACGAAAACAAATGTTGCTAGTACATTTTAAACGCAATTAGTGTATTCGAATTCATTTAAAAGAAAATTAGCCTCTATTTTAATAAACTAGTTAAATTCGGGCGCGCATCGCGCGCCGACATTCGCATTTCGAGGAACGGAAACAAAGGATCTGTGACGTTTTCGCTGGGATCCGCGTATTGTGGAGAGTGAAGGCGAGACGATCGCAAGCTCGCGATCGCTCATTCGTCTTCACCGTCCGCGCCGGCGCACTTTGCCTCGCCGTGGCTTGCGGGGCGTTGCGAACTACGGTGAGGTTAGGTCGTTTCCGTGCGCGGCCGATTCGGTATGCTCATGTTGCGCAAGCTGCAGGCTGCAGCTATAATTGCCAGATAAGGTTTTCAGGATCGTTCCCAGCTTTAATAATTAAGCTAATGAACTTGTTTCCTTCTTCTTTTTCAGGTGCTGTAGTAGGCGTAAAGCTGGAAAACTAATGTCATGCTGAGATGCACGTTGAGAGAGGTATTTTCAGCGCCTAGGAGTCGGATTTTCTCCCAGCTCCGTCTACAACTGCTGCAAGCCAGGTGAGAGTCTGACTGTAGGGTTCTTTTTTAGTATTATTGTAGTCTGTAAGTTCTGTGGTTAGATTATTAGCTGCAATCCTTCGGCATGCCTTCCTAACCTCTCTTCCTTGTTAATGTTGTATTGTGAGAGGCACTCTCTTGTTATACAGAGAGGTGCACTCTCTTTCTTATTTTTTACAGTATATTAATTCTCTTTGGCATTACAGGAATTATTCCCACCTGTTCGAGCCCCTTCAGCCCTTTGGAAGACTGTGGTTCTGAACTGTAGCTGTAACTGAAGCTGGGGAGGCTGTTCGATGAGGAACTCTCTTCAGAATCTAGGCTGCACAGTGAGTGAACGTTGGTGAGATCGATCCTACTTATCCTCTCCTGCATGCTAGTATCCTGTAGTTTAGAGTAAAGTGGCGTATAACAGCTCATATGACAGCTGTGTCACTCTCAATCTTGAATGCAGTTGCTAACTCTGTATTGTTCCAGGTATGGCGAATTCATGATGAAGTCAACTAAGGGGATGGCTATTTGTTACACGAAGAGGTCCTCCCTCCCTTTACTTTATAGTGTATTTTAAATAGTCAGGTGGGTGTGTGTTTGGGGTGGGTATGATCTAGGTCTTGGATGGGACTCTCCAGGATCCAGAATACTTTTAATGAGCCTAAATGACAATCATTAAGGTTTCAACGTCATTTTCTGTCAAATAAATACTGCATAATAAAACACTTCAAAATCTATTAATGTCTTCTTTTTAAAAATTACACAACTTAAACTACAAAACAGCCATCTCCTTTTACTTTTATCTTAGCCATTTCTACCCCTACAAGTCCCTAAATCGTTTCCGCGTAAGCACGCGTGTAGAGCTTCGGCGACGAATTTACGCAAATTAAATGTACGAAAATAAGGAGGGAGGGATTTATCGCGGCCACGGAGAAAATTCGCTTTTAACGGAGTCGGAGCCGCCGTCGCCCGCCGCTGCCTCCCTCGGAACAATTTAACGGCTTAGGGCGCTTTCGCGGTTTTAGCGCCGCCTAGTTTATATGCACGAGTAGTCGGAAGGGGGGGGGGGGGAGGGGGCTAAGAATGCGTTTGGCGCAGGCTTTTGCCAATGAGATAGAGTCGGTAATAAGGCGAATTTGATTTCAGGGCTTATTTACGCTGCGAGAGGTGGTGGAAGATTGTATGTTGTATGAGTCTTCTGGTTCTGTTGTAAAAGATGAGGTTCTTCTCGCGAAGAAAATTATTAATATGTTTTATATTTCTTTATAGGTGGCGGTTTTAAGGAAGTTTCAAATACTGTTGAGGAAGACGTTTTCTTGCCGGTAGTTTCTTCAGGTAAATAAGTTGTTGATGTAATCCAGAATAACATTCGCTAAAACTACTTTTATTATAGTTGTTGGGAATTACGCTAATTTTATCGAAACGTCAGAACACAGCGATACTGGCTCGACTGAACGGTCTAAAGGTAATTATTTACGTTTAATGTTTGCATTATTATATTTTAAAAATTAAGCATACCATCATATTTTTTTATTCAGAACTTCTTTCAGATACAGGAGATCTTGTTAAACTTTTTTGTTCAAAATGTCGCAAAAGTAAGAAGAAAACATATGGAAAGAAAATGACCCAATGTCCATTCTGTTCAACAGATCTTCTATATCAATGTGTTTTATGCAAGCGTCGTTACAAGACGTATTCTGGTTTAACTACGCATGTGAAGATTAAGCATCACGAAGCATTAAATAAAACAAATTGAAGTGTTCAATAATTTAAAGGAAGTTTGACAAAAAGAAAAGTTTATTGGCACAAAAAAGTGTATTTTGTTTAATTTTTAAATAAAATTTAAATAAAATGTTTATCACAGAAGATTACACAATTTGTTTTAATCTTGAACTGTAAATTCCTTTTTTCGTACCTTCTTCTCTTTCTTGTATTGGTTTTCTCTGATTGACTAACATTGCTTTTTGATTATGTTTCTAACAAATGTTTAAAAGTGGATAAATTCATTTAAGTTTTTATTTCAGGTGTATGCCATCATTTCTTTGAAGATCATCATTTTTCTGAATGTAAAACAGAATTATTAATGGGTAAGTTTATTCAAGTGAGAATTATTGGAGTTATGTATTGAAGAAAAATTATATTAAATTTAATTAAAATATAATGCTTTAGATGATGATTTTTTGGAGATTTCAAAAGAATACATCACCATAACAGAAAAGAAAAATGCAAGAATGTCTATCGTTTCAACACCTTTAGATCCCTTAGGTATATAATTGTTCAGATAAGTATTGGTAGTTAGTGTTTTGTTTAAAAAATCGTATGGGCACTGTTGTTGTAGCTGGACCTTCCAAGTTTGTTGGGCAATCTGAATTAAAAACGCCAAAGAAAGAAAGGTTGCCTAAATTTATAGGTAAATACAACGTTTATTTAATATTTTTCTTTTGTAAAATTAATCTAAGTTTTTTTTCGTAATCTTCGTTTCAGCCAAAAAAGAGGAATCCAATCTGATTTCAAGAAGGTGCACACGGAATAATAGTTTTGTAATTAAACCTTTGGACGATATATTAAAAAAAACTCGTAAGTTTCTTGATAGAATAATTGTTTTCACCAAGTTTACAAATTTTTCGTTTCCTAGGACCATTGAACACGTACAGATTCTATTGCGACCAATGTAATTGCTCTTATGAAAAATATTATCGCCAGTCTAGGAGCCATTGCTTCCAGTGTCGCGCAAAGTTGATGTTTCAATGTAACATTTGCCAAATAGTATATCGAGCTTATTGCTCGATGGCAGCCCACTTGGCGGGGCCTTGTGGCGTTGTCGCGAAACAGTTGTCCGCATTAGAAAGAAAGAATGAAAACGAAAGGAAAGAAGTTGCAAATAAAGAGAACTCATCTCAAGTGGCGATTCGTAAAAGTAAGTCCGCTTTGGAGGGCATTTTCATTGTCTGATGTTTCTTATATAATGTTTAAATATGTGTTTCAGGAGGACGTCCGCGAAAACATCTCGTGCTACGTAAAAAGCAATAAAGCTGGAGGCAAATTTAAGCTTTTATTATTTTCATGATTTCTTCAACTTTAAAAGATGCCACGAGTAAATTAGGTTTTTAATAGTTGGTTAAAAGAAATTTACCAATAATTTTTGCCGTTTTATTTTAGTAGCAGTTGTAATTTAATCACTTTAATTTTAAGTGCAAATTTTATACAGTATTTTTATAAGTAAAAATTTTATATTGTTGATTTAAGCATTAGTTAAAATGGTTTAAAATATATTTTTTATCACTCGTATATAAGTTAAAAGGGTGCTTTTTAAATTTATTTTACATTGGCAGTATTCTTGTGCATTTTCTTTTTAAATTAATGTTTGCGTAAATATTTAAAAAAAATCTCTTAGAAATTACCAGTCGTAAGATAAAGGGGGAAAGGGATTTCAGAAAGGCTTTTTAGCAAAAAAGCTGCGCAAAATCAGAGCTTTCTCATAAGAAGCTTAACAGTACATCTCGCAACCGTTATGTGACTGTTTAATATTCTGTCGCAAAATCGTTGTTATATTTATACCATTTCATGGTATTATGTTAATTTACACATTTGCGATTCAAAATGTATTTGTAACACAAAATTTCGCATTGTAATTTAAGAGCTTAAAATTTAAACATTGTTTAATACCTGTAATTAGACTTCTAATTGATATAATTTAATAAAATGTAAAATTTTAATAATATTCTGTATGCCAGCAAATAAAGCACTGATTCGCCCGAGCAAGAAGAGCCACATTATTCCATCAGCAATGAAGACCTCTCGCCGAAAAGCCTTTAAAAAAGAACAGCAGCAAGTAAACGCGCAAGCAGGCTAACAAGCATCCGCGGAATCTTGCCAATTAGTCGACTCTGCTGATCCATCAGTGGCGATTCTTCCGGCTCGAGCGGCCGCGCCTGTAAAAAGCAAACTATCCCGCGTGTAAACTCAGTCGCATTGTCGGCTCTCGAGTCGGCTGCTGCCGCCGGCGGCGGTGCCGGCGATGATCTCCTCGCGCCTTCCTTAATTGCTGAATTATGTCTCAATTAACTCGGGGGGAGACTCGTCGCGAGGCTCGTTAACCGTCGGGAGTAATCGAGACGAGAGAATTTGACGAACCCGCTGATTTATCACTCGCGCGGAGTTTATAAGGAAGAAGGAGAGGGGATTTTTCGGGCTTTATCGCGGCCCGAGTCGTTAAGGTGATTTATTTTTATCTGGCCGAGCGCGCGAGGAGTAGTTTGTACTTCGAGCGCGAGGCTTAATTTATGGAATTCCGCTGAGGTATTTATGAGGGAGGGGAGGCTTCGCTTTAACGGGGTGCTGGATTTAAGCGGTCAGTTTTCAGGGCTTTCTTTTTAAGACGGGGCCCCCGCGTTTTCGACTGGGGAGGCTGCTTATTTACGAGGAGTGGGGAGAGGTCGTGAATGTCTGCGTTGAAGACAACCGGGTGGGGTTTTGTTTTTGTGGGACGTTAGGGATCCCGCTCGAGGGTGAAAGACCTCGTAAGAATTTATCTTGTAGTTATGCATTATGTGTTAGCTTTAATTATGTACACGTAGTCTTTAATTTCAAACTCTATTCCTTTCAAGTTCTTTTTCAAGTAGTGTAGTCTTCATGTTTGTAGCTAATATTTTCGTATAAATCACTTATTAAATAGTCAAAATCATGTGTCAGCACATACTAATATTCCTTTGGTTTATTGTTTTTTTTCAGCGGGTAGTTCTGAAAACGATAAACGGCCTTTTAAATTACGTTATCCAGACGTGAGTCTGATAAAGCAGGTCGAGGTTGCAAATTATGATGTCGTCCGAGAAGCAGATGATAAAATAATAAAGCTAGTGTCGAAAGGCAAAAAAGGCCTGAAAACAGAAATGCCGTCAATTAAAGAGGAAGCCGCAAATGACAAAACCGAAGTGCAACGTTCAATTGATAAGAAGAAACTAGCGGCATCCACTCCTAATAGCTCTATGGGTGAATTCAATAGTATCCTTTATTGGATATTTTTTTTACAAAATCTTTCTGACTTGAAATTTATTTTACAGAAAGTATAGATGACGACAAATTGAACCAACGAGCCGAGGTATCACTGGAGAGAATCGATGATGCTGACCTCAGGAAGATCAAAATCAAAAAGATAGCAGCAATGACTCCGAGATCAAAAAAAAGATTCAGTAAATTAATTTACAGCTAATAATAATTTCAATTGCTTAATTGTGGCTATTGCTGAGCATTTTACTTTACTTGATAGCTTTTATAATTATAAATTAATTTAATAAGAAAATAATGTTTTCTTTTTAAAAAATTTGTTATACTATTAATCATGTTTTCAGATGCAGCGGGATTTATATTTTTACGTTGTCATATTTGTCATTACGCCAAGGAAAAAATCAAAAGAGTTAAAGAAACGCGGTGTGCGTTCTGCCAACAGGATTATGTTTTCGAATGCGTATTTTGTAAAAGTTGTGTGGCGAATTACAACTCTGCGATCGTTCATGTCAAAAGACAACATTTTGGAGTTTATTAACCTATTTTTCCTAATTAACTTGCATAGTTTAAAAAAAAAAGGTTGTAATGAATAATTTATTCATTTAATAAAAAAATAAGTCTTCTTTTAGTTTTCTCTTTTATTTTTTATTTTTTTTTATTTTTTCTATGAATCATTTTTTTTTTCATTTTACTAGAAAATAAGTTTTTGCAGTTCGTTTTTAAAATTTTTTTAAAAATTTTAGTTTTGCTGTAAAACCGTAATGTTCTAAATGTTATTTTTGTTACAAAAATTAAACACAATTAACATGTATTTCAATGTTTATAAATTAAATAAAAGCCTTTATTAAATAGGAACGTTTTAAATTGATTTTTCTGTAAGTGATTTACTGTATTTGTCACCCTATTACTGCCAACATTTTGAGCAGCAGACTAAATTTATGAAATTTTGTAAAAAAAATGGTAGCATTTACGGAGTGTTGGGTTTAGATAGCTGTTGCACTAAAAAAATCAAAATATTTACTTGTGTGTTATTTAGTTTTCAGCTTTATTTTAAGACAGGCTGCTTTTTCGGCGAGGAGACTAGTTGGAAGGAATGGAAAGGTCTTGAATTTCTGCACTAAGGAACGTCAATTACGATTTTTTTTTTTGTAAGTTTTTAAAAAAAAAAATTAAGAAACATAAAACATACATTTTTATATTTTATGTTTCTCGTTAGCATGCTCAAATAATAAATAGTATTTTATTATGTTCTTGTAAGTAGCTGTTAAATTCATGATTCTTGGTCCCAAAATAGCAGTTGAAATTAAAAAATAATTCTGTACTTAATATACTAGTATTCTCGTAAAATATTATTTCTAACATTAAATTTGTTCCACGTTGATGCACACAAAAAAAATGAACTTACAAAGTTCTATTATACGTTCTTTCGCAAAGTTTTGAAAGATAATTACGAGAAGCCTCTGTTTTAATTATTTGATTTGATGTGAAATGCACACTCTGCGTTGAAACGTGACTCTGAAGAAATTAAAAATGCATCTTTGTCTAAAACTTTCTTCAGCTCCCTTGCGATTGAATTACGCACAAAGGTCATGTATTTTAAATGAGTTACCCAAGTTTCTCTTAGGAGTCAGCGAACTTATAATAAAACTATTTTATAATAAAATGCCGCATTACCCAAACATGCGAAATGTCATTTTCGCTAAACAAATGAAATCAGTCGGCAAACTAAAACAACATTTCCACAAACTTTTTACGCGTCATGTTAATTTTGCTTTTTGTTTAAACTGTTTTTTTTTTTGCGCAAAAAAAGCAGTTAATCCAAAGATTGCATATTTACTTTAAAAAGAATGTTTCGTTTCGGTTCCTTTGAATTCGCGGCGCGGCGACTCCCTCGGAATAACGTCTGCGAATTAATGACTCGTAATATTCTCCGAGCGAACGATCGCACAACGGTTAAAAAAATACGTCGAAGCGACAAAAAGGAAAAGCTCCCGCGCTTTTTAACCGCCCCCGATCAAAATAAGACGTTTATACGTCTGAATTACGATACGCCCCTCATTGGAGTGTAGGACTGCCAGGCGGGAGCTTCTCCCCTTCTTTTTAATGGCTGCGTCGCGCCTCGCTCTCTCTCTCTCTCCCCGCTGCTTTTCATATTAAATTTCAATTTTAATGCATTTTCTGTTAAAGCGCGCGTGAAATAACGAGCGGAGCGCGAAAACTCGACGCGCGCGCGAGAGAGAGCTGTTTACCCTCCGCGAATTTGCGCCTCGTAAAAAGAGAGGGAGAGAGAGAGAGAGCAGCCCCATCCCTCAGACGAGCGCAAACATTATCTGCGCGACAATTATGAACAGTCGCGCGCAGCCGAGCGCCGGGGCAAAAAAGCGGAGCCGAGCTTTTTTTTTTTTTGTTATCTGCAGGCTCAGCCACCGCCGCCTTTTCGACCGTCGCGCGGCGCGCGATTATGCGCTTATTTTTGCCGGGGCGAGAGAGAGTGAGAGAGAGCTGCCTTTTTCCCCCGGACCCCTTTGCCAGCGATTTGCGCGATGAGTGTTTAGATGAGCGAGAATTAAGCGAGCTTCGTACAAAAAAAAAGAAAAACGCCCTTTCGGGCGTTATTATACGCGCTGGTTTAGTCGGCGGACTGCCGGCGCTTTTTTCTGATGAATTTGTTGACTCCGGAGAAGGTACATTTGCGGCTAAACTTTTTCGCGGAGCTAAAAAATTGGCGGGGATCTAGTTTTTAAAATTTCGCTTTAAATATGTCAGTTCTCCACTTTCGTTCTTCCCGAGTAATTCTTCCGTCCGGGTTAAAAATGCCAAAACCACGCGTGCCTTCGGCCGAAAACAGGAAAAAAAACGAAAAAATGCTTACTTTCCTCATATTTCCGGGGCGCGTGTAATCTTTCGCATTTTGCTCGGGGTAAACGGCTAGAATTTTCATTGGATTGAAACTTATAAGGTACCATTTCTTCTGGTTTCTATTTCTCCGGGAGAGAGAGAGAGAGAGCTGAGTTTCTCGAATTTCGCCAGCCAAGTTTAAACTGAAAACTTTATACAAGTAAACGAGAAGGCCGAGGAGCGCATTATTCTGCATTAAATTACTTTAAAATGTTTAATGAAAAAAGTTAACGTAATATAATATGATAAACAGCCGCGGAGTAATGCCGCGAGAAATGCATTTCCATTAATGCGAAAATGCAACGAACATACATGAACATCGCTTTCGACTTAAATGTTCAACGCATTAATTCCGCGGAATTTTCGTCTTACGATTTTTTTTACCAATTATTTTCAGTTTCGAGCTCGGCGTATTACGAATTCTTTGCATTCGTACAAAAGATCCTTCTGAATACGCGAGCACTTGCACGGAACGGAGGAACATGATCTTGTAAGCTTCTTCAAATCGAAATCGAAACGTAACGGATAAAAGCTCGAGCTTAAGCGAGCACGTTTCGATATATTCCATGCGCTTGTATCATTAATTTTACGCTACTCCTCGAGTTTCGCGTTATTGCTGCGAGAATACTGAAAAGGAGGATTCGAAATTACAATTAATTTCTTACTTTTAAAAACTCTGACAAACCCGACACGATCTCGAAAGCGCGGACAATATCGGATCCCCTAATTACGCGTCAAACCCAAAAGAAAACCGCAGCCACGGTTCATTACAGTCCCTCCGCCGGGCGAGAGAAAATACTCGCGATCAATCCCAAAAAAAAAAAAAAACAGTCGGTTCCCGTCCCCTCCCGGCGAATCAGGCTGACATTGAAATTCGGAAAGTCGACGTCGACGGGGGAGAGCCGTCGATATGTAAAGTGTCTAACAACTGGGCCGTTCACCCTCCGCGATATTGGCAGGGCGCGCAGCGTCTGCCGCGAGAAGAGGAAGCGACGGCTCTCGGCGCGCCCGCGGATCGAGGAAAGACGCGACGGGGGAAATAAAGGAAAACGGCCGACGGGACAGACGAGGCGGAAGGGAGCTCTGACGAACTGCGGGGGAGGGGCGGCGACGACGTCGGCCCGCGCGCAGCCTGAATTATCGCGACGCGATTTTTTTTTTTCTTCTTCTCTTCTTGGCTGTCGCGGGTATTGTTCTCGATGACGAGCGGTGAAATTGCTGGGAGGGAGTTCTTTTTTTTTTTTTTTTTTTTGTGGGGTTCGGGGGCGATTTCGAACGAGGCCGCGTGTAAAATTGAGAGAAGGAAATGGGTGCGCGAGGGTTTTACTTTCCGAGTATGATGTTGCTTATAAGAATAATTCAGTGACATTGGGAGACGATTTAACGATGAAAGTGAAAATATTCATGGTAATTTAATCAATTTAAACAGAAGAAATGGTATATTAGCTACTAAGCCGCTCGAGTATGTATAAGGCCTTCAAAGTTATTCAGGAAACAAGAAGTATGTCGGGGAGCGAACATCAAGTAGAATAAGCTCGATATGGGAAGACAGGCGTACTAGTATATAAGTAATATTTCCCTCTCTGAAGAAGAATACGAGCGTTACACCCCTCGTTTCGCGCGGAGGCTTTTACCAAGATTGAGATGAATTTTGCATTTTAAATAATGCAAAGTCTTAAATAATGCTTCCCTTTGTACGGGCCGAGGCCCCCGGACTCTTCTTCATCATCCTCCTCCAGACCGTCGCGTCTCCTGCGCCGAGAGGCCAAAAAAAAAAAGAAAGAAAAAACACCGAATTAACTCGAAATTCGAACGGAGCAAAAAAAGCAATCGCGAGAAGAGCAGGTTCGCCGCGTCCTTTAATCTGTTTATCGTCGTCGAAGAGCGAAGCGGCGTTACATTACCGTCGGAGCAACTTTTCAGCCAAAGCGAATTTAAATTTGATTCCGCGAGTAATATCGCACTCGGTGCGCGATACGCGCTCAACAGATATTGTACGCCCGACTCGTATATATATATATATATATGTATATCGCGGCGGCTGCGTTATGGAAATTCGCGATAATGCGATGACGATTTTTCGGCGCGGTGATTTTCGACGAGACGGGATTTTTTGCCGCTGAAAAATCTCTTACGGCGCGACCGGGAAAACGGGTTCGGTGTGTTTGCTGGCTTGTGTAATTAGGTATTTAAATGAACGAGAGTGGAGCCGAGTACACTTTTTATTTAAACGAATGTTGTATAACTCAAAAATTTAAATAGCGCATTCAACAGGTCTCCCTTTTTGGATTGTTTAAAGCGGAAAAATTAAAAAAAAAAAAAAAAAAAAGAAGAAAATAAAGCAGATTCTCCCGGCGAAGTTTATGAAAGAAACCTCTTAAAGTTTAAAAACCCATTCTTAAAAGCTCGTGCGCCAACTTCCTTCCAAGAGTTCCTCGACTCGCCCCCGATTTTAATACGAAAATTTAACAACCCGCTTAAAAAGTCTCTCTCTCTCTCTCTCTCTCAACTCGCGGCGAAATTTTCCAAAGGCACGCAAACAACAGCGCAAAATCCCCAATAAAAACCATTCTCCCCGCGATTGTCCCCCGGCTGCTGCTCGCGGAGTACGAATCTCCCCCGTCGCGCGGAGCACTCAAAAGCGCGAGGCGCGCGCGCGCCTCTTATCGACGGAACTCGACGGTTTTGGCGTTTGATTGTTTTTCAATAGTACGCCGCTCGAGGAGACGCGCGGCTCGGGGGAGCTGCGCCGCAGATAGAGGAGAGCTGCGGGGAACGAGGGAATATAAAAGGAACGAGCGAAAAGTGCGCGGCTGCATTCAGATAAAGGCGGTGGGGGACTGCATTAGGAATTATCATACATGAGCGTCATAAGGTCGCCGTTCCGCTCGGATTTGCCCTTCTCGTAACTTCCTTTTTATCCTAAGTCGCGCGCGCCGCGACGGGGGAGAGCGTAAATATGCAGGGGGGGAGGCTTGTAAAATTATTGCTGGATTTATTCGCGCGATCGCGATAGAGCCGACGCGAATCGAGACGGCGCTGCGCTCCGGGGAAATGTAAGTGTAACATTGTAGGTAACTCGTTTTATCGGCTTGCGAAGAAGTTATGTGATTTTATGCAAATGTCGGCGGTAAAATATTTTTCTTTGCAAATTTGAGACACAGGGAACAAAGACTGCTCTTTGCAAGTTTATGTTGAGATTAGAAATATGTAAAATGCTCTCGAAATGAAGGGATTTCCTATTTTTTGCGTATTTAAAATGTTAGAAATATATCGGGATGCAATTTATATGCGTGAATTATGCACGTCGGGACATGGATAATTCACGCATATAACTTTTTATTCTAAGACAATGATAAGAAAATAAATTATTGAATTATTAAATTAATTAATTAATTATTTAAATTATTTTCAGAAACTGATTCTAAAAATCGCGAGGAGGAATCCGGTGTAACTGATTCTGAAACTAGCGAAGAAGAATCCAGTGTTAACTTCAATCTGGTTTCTTATGAACCTCAAGAAGGAAAAGTATGTCATTTTACATTTTTACATTTTTCAATATTGATTAATAAATAATAAATAAAGTTTTAAATAATTTAATTTCCACTAATTATACATTAAAAAAATAAGCAAAAAGATATCTATATAATGTCTATTATAAATGTATACATAATAATAATTTTTACAGATTCAACTTTCAAAAGGTTACAACGTATACATTGATGAATCGGAACTCATTTACTTAAAAACAAGGTGGCGTGCTAAACCGAAAGAATTGGTAAGGAGGTTGATGAAATTGATTATAGGTCCAAAAAAATTAAAAAAAATGACACCTACTGGTAGAAACGGATTTCAGCGGATTCCTTCAGCTGTCTATAAAGCAGTCTTTTGTAAGTTCAATTTCTCTCTGTCTGTCCCTCTCTCTCTCTCTCACTCTCTTTTTCACTATATATCCTTTTATGACTAGATTCAATCGCATGCTTTACAAAATTATATAAAAAAAACCGGCTCAGTTCTCTAAAAACTACATGTAAGATACTAGATGAGTAAGTCTATTTATATCTTGATCTGTTTGTAAAATTTTTAGTTTACGTGAACAAAAGAACACCGGTAGGCGTGGAAAAGTTAAGTCATCAAGATTACAGAAGAGTTTTAACTTATATGTGCAACACTCTACGCAACCCCCGTAGACGATAGAATTGTAAGTGATATTAATTATTTGTTACTTATTTATTGTCATTTAAATATGTTTAAAATATTGTATTAATCTTTGATGTTTGAAAGATTGTATTAGAAATTAATATTATACTCTCATATTTCCAAATTAAATAAAATTTCCATCTTAATTAAAGAGTTTATTTTTATACACTAGACATTAAAAAAAATTTAAAAGGCCTGCAGAAAATGTAGCTTATATATCAGATTTTAAAAGAAATGTTCAAAATTCTGACAAAATCTAGTAGAAAGTCTGGCTTGTATGTAAGACTTTCAAAAGTCTGGCAGAAAGTCTATTAAAGTCTGACAAAATAGATTTTTAAAGAAATGTTAAAAAATGTGACAGTAAATTTGGTGGAAAATCTAGCTTGTATGCAAGACTTTCAAAGGGATTTTCAAAACTCTGGCAGAAAGTCTGCCAGAAAAGTCTGAAAGTCGGGTACGAGTTTCACTTTTTTCCAAAACACTCGACTAATGGTTTCAGGTAGAAGTGCTTAATTTCAGTCCGCCCCCCTCGGCAATCAATTTTTCCTCTAAAAATCAATCTAAACGCCAGGCGGCGAACAGAACGGAGAGCCGATTTCAATACCCGGCCCCAAGCCCTTTAACTCTTCGCGCTCCATCAGTCAGCGCAATCAGGGTCCTTAAAAATTAAGGAAATCCCCGCAGCAGCGGGAGCTAACGAGCAATTTCCTTCGGTGAAAAATCACCGGCGAACAATCGGTCAAAACGCCAATAGCACCAGCCAGCCGCCACCTCTCTATCGCCTCGGCGTATACAACAATGGTCAAAGCGGCGGCGGCGGCGGCGGAGGAGGAGGAGGAAGGGGGGAGGAGGACGAGCGAAGCAAACGGAAGCTCGGCAGTCGGCGCAAAGAACAACAGAAGCTCGACAGCTGCCCCCGCAGCCGCCAATAGCGTCGGGG
Source organism: Ormyrus labotus (assembly GCA_035582975.1). NCBI lineage: Eukaryota > Metazoa > Arthropoda > Insecta > Hymenoptera > Ormyridae > Ormyrus > Ormyrus labotus. The sequence goes on along the minus strand of JAWWEO010000045.1, from coordinate 21,324,874 downwards.
GGATAAGCGCGCAATTATCGGTAGCAATTCTCGCCGGTCGTTGTTTTGCGTGCATTGTTATTCGCGCCGCTGCCGCCGCCGCCGCCGGCCGAAATGAATTATCGCACTTAGGGGCCCCGGACCGAAGGAGCATAAGCGATTGTTCCGGGCTCCGGGACATATCTCGGCGCTTGGCGCTACGGCCGACGGGCTCTGGCGGTAAGCGACTAAGGAGTATAAGGCAAAAAGAGGGTAAGGCGCTCGGAAGGTGGAATCGGTCTTGGGAGCCCGGAATTTCATCGTCGAATCGAGGGGTTTATTGGACGGGATGGAGAGATGGGTTTCGGGATTATTCAAATTTGCTTTATTATGTATGGAGAGAAAGCAACGGGTTTGGGGCAAATAAACGGAATAATTAATTCGATCTTCTCTCGCAAAGGAGGTTGACTTACAGGTAATGAAAATTCAAAAAATTTTAGATTATCTTCGTCGCTACAACATCAATAAACGTACAATACATTTATATACTAATAAGAATATATTTTTTAGGTCCAACCTTCAATTTTTCATCAACCGATTTTCCAACTAAAAGGCCAAAGATCGTGACCAAACCCTCCCCCGAAGAATCGATAAAAACAAAATTCAAAATCGCCCAAAGTCTCAACGCAGCAAGAAAGTGCGCTCACGCAACTGGTTAAATATCCGAAAGGAGGGTACCACACCCTCCCCCGAAGAATCGATAAAAACAAAATTCAAAATCGCCCAAAGTCTCAACGCAGCAAGAAAGTGCGCTCACGCAACTGGTTAAATATCCGAAAGGAGGGTAGCAGCGCGTGTCCGCCGTAAAAGAGGGGCCGGAGGTTTACGCGCGAGGATTTTACAGTAATGACGTCGTAATTTGCGATCGCGGCTTTTAATGATACGCGCCGCTCTCAGCGCTGAACGCTTCGAGCTGCACGCCTACATTATGTTTACTTGGACTTGTCGGGCCGGCTTTTTCGCTCGCTGCCGATGAGCCTCTTTACAGCGAGGCTCAGGTTCCATGATTCGAGAATTGAACAAATTACTTTGCTCTTGTATTACCTTGTACATGTAAAATATATTGTGTTAAAAATTTAAAAAAAAATATTGCTTTTGAATATGTGAATTAATGGCGTATAAATGTATAATTTTTGAATAAATTTATTTCTTGTCCGTTGTTGCTTACTATATTTAAATAAAAGGTTTTAGTTTTGAATGTAAACGTTTTTTTAAATATATTTGAATCAGCTCAATTTTGTGTTAATTAGCAGTTTTCTGTTTCAGGTTTTACAAATGCAAACTACAGCTCAAAGTTGAAAATTGTAGACGTTTATTCAATATTAAGTAAGAACATTTTTTTACAAATCTTGGAAACATTAATAAGGTTATTAAAACTTTCATAATTGTATTTTGATTATATCAGAAGAAGATAAAACGGCTGAAAAAGGCGAAAAGAAAAAGCATGAAACAGCTAAAAAAGTCGAAACAAACACGGATGAAAATAGAGCTCCTTTAGAAAAGAATTCGAAAGATAACAAGAATGATGGTGCTTCAAATTCTCAAAATACTAGTGCACCTATTTTACGTAAGTTAATGCTAAATCCGTAAAAATTATTATCACTAAAATACCAAAAAAACTAAATTTATTTTTTTGTTTTTACAGATAATATGCCCAGTGATCTTGCACGCAGAAAAATAACTAGATCGAGCTTGTCTTCTCTTAATTCAATTAAACAAACTGGTAAGTTCTCTTCTAATTACAACAATTTATCATTAATTACTTGTTATTACCGTTTTGCTTAATATAGCTGTGTTCATAAAACATTTTGTAAATCTTCGGGTTCTTCTTCGAGACCTGAAATAAATTGTAATTTCTTCTGTTTTAGTATTTATGAATGGCTTCGGAAAGATAAAGACCTACTGTCCAAAGTGCTCGAAATTCTTGAACATGAATCAAACCAAGCGCCTTTATTCTAAGCAAACCCACTATTGCAACGAGTGCCTGAAAGCTGTTCAGTTCTACTGCGTCCAATGTCAAAGATGCTACAAGACCTGGTCAAGAGCTCGCAAACATCGGGATATCTGTATTATTTCACGAATGTCTAAAGGGCAAACGAAAATTTCGTGCCAACATTGTAATCATGAATCCGACACAGAGAATGAGATGCTTGAGCACGTAAAACAGAAACATAATGTCTCGATCGAGAAAAAGAAAGGGCAAAGCGAAAGTAAAACAGATGATACTTCTCAGGCAAGTCAGAAAGATCAGAAATCCGGTCCAGTGGATGAGATACTTGAGGGTGCAAAGAAGAAGCATAATGTTCCGATCGAGAAAAAGAAAGGGCGAAGCGTAAGTAAAACAGCTGATATTTCTCAAGCAAGTCAGAAAGATCAGAAATCTGATTCAGTGGATGAGATGCTTGAGGGTGCAAAGAAGAAACATAATGTTCTGATCGAGAAAAAGGAGGAAAGCGAAAGCAAAACGGCTGATACTTTTCAGGCAAATAAAAAAAATCAAATATCCGGCCCATCGGATGATATGCTGGAGCAAGTAAAGAGAAAAGATAAAGTAAAGTTAGCTAGAAGGCATGAGGAACTTGCGTTTTTGAAAGGATGGACTTGGCGAGATTGAATAATTATAAAAAAAAAAAGAAAAAGAAAGGAAATTGAAAGCAAAAGGGCTAACCCTTTTGAGACAAGTAAAAAAAGTGGATTTTTTCTTGGATTTAAAATTAATTTAAATCAAATAGAATACGTTTTGTTATTTTGGATTATTAGTAAGAAACAAATTAACATATAATGAAAACAAATATGTTGAACGATCGATTAATTTTGCATTATTTTTTTTTTTCGTATTACGTATTTTCTTATATTTTATAACTAATTTATAGTCTATATTCTTCATTATTTTATATTCTTTTTATAACTAATTTATAATCTGTATTCTTCATTATTTTATATTCAAATTTTTCTAAAAACAGAGATTGAACTATGTTTAAATAGTTCCGATAAAAAGGATTCTTTATCTTTACTACATCGACATTTTTAATTTTACACTTCCGTGGTGTATCAATTCAGGTCAGAAAATAAACGTCAACACTCTACAAAAGTCTCAAAATCCAATATCTCAGCAGAGATACAAACCGTTAAGCGTTATTTAAATACGGCAGGTCTCAGGTTCGATGATTCGAGAATTGAACGAATTGCCTTCCTTTTATATTACCTTGTACATGTAAAATATTTTATGTTAAAAATGTAAAAAAATATTAGTCTTGAATATGTGAATTAATGCCATGCAAATGTATAATTTTTGAATAAATTTATTTCTGGTCTGTTGTTGCTTACTATATTTAAATGAAAGGTTTTGTTTTTAAATGTGAACGTTTTTTAAATATATTTGTGTAATGAGGTGGTTGAGTACTACATAAAAGAATTTTCTAGATGTAATTAATCATCTCAATTTCGTGCTAATTAGCAGTTTTCTGTTTCAGGCTTAACAAATACAAGCAACAGTTCAAAGTTGAAAATTCTAGACGTTTACTCAATATCAAGTAAGAAAATTTTGTTATAAATCTTAAAAATATTAATAAAGTTATTAAAACTTTTATAACCGTTTTATGGTTACATCAAAAGAAGATAAAAAGGCTAAAAAAAGCGAAAAGAAAAAGGATGAAGCAGATAAGAAAGACGAAACAAACGCTGATAAAAATAGGACTCCTTTAGAAAATAATTCGAAAGATAACAAGAATGATGGTGCTTCAAATTCTCAAACTAGTGGTGAACCTACTTTGCGTAAGTTAATGCTAAATTCATAACAATTATTATCACAAAAATACCAACAAATCTAAATTTATTTTTTTTTTGTTTTACAGATAACACGTCTATTGAGCTTAGGCCCAGGAAGAACGTAACGAAATCGAGTTTGTCTTCTCTTAATTCATTTAAACAAACTGGTAAGTTCTCTTCTAATTACAACAAATTACAACAATAACCCAATGTAGTTCGTAAATGAGATTTCTTCTTCGAGACCTGAAATCAATTTTAATCTTACCTCTTGCTCACGATCTAAATCTTTCTTCTGTTTTAGTGTTTACGAATGGTTTCGGAAAGATAAAGACCTACTGTCCAAAGTGCTCGAAATTTTTGCCCATGAATCAAACAACGCGCCTTTATTCTAGCACTCACGTTTGCAAAAAATGCACGAATGCTGTTGAGTTCTACTGCGTCCAATGTAAAAGATGCTACAAGACCTGGTCAGGAGCGCGCAAACATCGGAATATCTGTATTTTGACACAGATGTCTAAAGGACAAACGAAACTTTCGTGCCAACATTGTGATCATAAATTTGACACAGTTAATAAGATGCTTGAGCACTTAAAACAGAAGCATAATGTTCCGATCGAGGAAAAGAAAGGACAAAGCGTAAGTAAAACAGCTGATACTTCTCAGGCAAGTCAGAAAGATCAGAAATCTGGTTCAGTGGATGAGATGCTTAAGGATGCAAAGAAGAAACATAATGTTCTGATCGAGAAAAAGAAGGAGGAAAGCGAAAGGAAAACAACTGATACTTCTCAGGCAAGTCAGAAAGATCAGGAATCCGGCCCATCGGATGAGATGCTGGAGCAAGTTAAGAAAGAAGATAATATTCTGATTGAGAAAAACAAAAAAGAAAGTGACGAAAGCAAAACGACTGTCGCTTCTGAGACACGTAAAAAAAAATTTTTTTCTTGGATTTAGAATTAATTTAAATCAAATAGAACACTTTTATTTTATTTTGGATTATTAGTAAGAAAAAAATCAACATATAGTGCAGGCAAATATGTTGAATGATTGATTAAATTGCATTATTTCTTTTTTTTTCATACTACGTATATTCTTATATATTGTAACTAATTGATAGTCTGTATTCTTCATTATTTTATACTCAAATATTTCTAAAAACGGAGATTGAACAATGTTCGAATAGTTCCGATAAAAAGGATTCTTTATCTTTACTACATCGGCACTTCTAATTTTATACTTCCGCCGTGTATCAATTCAGGTCAGAAAATAAACGTCAACACCCTACAAAAGTCTCAAAATCCAATATCCCAGCGGACGTAAAACCGTTAAGCGATCACCTCTCCCTCCCTCACCTGAAAACTCCGGCTTACTCCGGAAAAAGAAGCCGGAGCCCCAACCCACCCCGTCGCGCCTTCATTATCTCGGCGGCGGAAGGCGGCCTGTAAAAAAAAAAAGTAAGACCGCACGACTCGTCATGCCGCGGCAGCAGCAGCCTATAAATACACCCCCGGCCTCTCGGGGAGAGAAAAGCAGGCCGGGACGCATAAAAATCACCCCCTCGAATTATTTATAACCCCTTTGCTGGAAGAGGGGGTTGGATCGTCAAAGTGCATCGCGCAGATTTCCTCCGTAAGTGTCGTCGTCGGCGGAGGAAAAAGCCGAGAGAGAGAGAGAAAGAGGACGCCTCCTTGATGGGCCGCGCCGCCGGCAGCCCCGAGGATTTATGTCGCCGCGCGCGTGCCGTTTCGGAATTTTCGCGCTCGAGCTGCCGCCCGGCATTTCCGGAATGCCGAAGACGAAGGCTCCGCGAGGAGCGCGTCGTGAAGTGCGCGGGCGGGGTGAATTTTTTCTCCCGAGGAAAGCAGCTTCGCTGCTTGACGCTGGCTGTGGGCTTCTTTTTTCTCTCTCTCTCTCTCTCTCTCTCGCCTCTTCCGACGGGGGGAATTGTTTTGAGCGATGGGAGACCGTTCGCCTGTTTGGATTTCCGTGGTTTTCGGGAATGCCGTCGAGGAGCGCCGAGGGAAGTTTCATGTTTTTATTAGGTGCGAAATGCTTTTCGGGTTTGAGGAGGCAGACGGAAAGTCTGAGGGAACTTTTGATATCGGAAAAGGAAATTTTACGGCTGCAGTTTTTTTTTTGAAACCTTTTGATGACTAATGTTTTTGCCTAAGGGTGGTGCAAAATAAGAAACATTTTATATTTGAAATGAATTGATAAAATTACAATAGCACATTTTAATTTGTTCACAGACTGTAAAAATCCTAAACAATCACCATAGTTTCTAGTAAATTTTACGAGGTCAATAATAAATTTTCATATTTAGACTTGTAAAATTTACTATGAACCTGGTAATTTTTTAGGATTTTTACAGTCTGTGATCAAATTAAAATGTACTATTGTAATTTTTACTAGAAAATTTTTCTCCGTGTAAAAAAAAGCGTGGAAGAACGTTCGTACATCGAAGAACTCAAAACAAACTGTAGTTTATTTATTTGATTTTAGCTTGATCCATTTTCGGCTTCATCGTTCAAATAAGAATCACAAATCCAGCTCGCTTCCGAATTTGACTGCCGGCGAAAGTAGCTGAAAACTGCTAGTCAAACATTCGATGTTCGAAATTGAAAAAAAGTGTTCCAGCCTCGGCAAACTTTCAATTCCAAAGGTCAACACTCGCCGATTTCTCGATTTGCTTTCGCAGAAAGGTACTTTCGATTATTCCGTACGGCGAAGTTCAACGGTGGGAGGGGGAGGAATCGCCGTGTAAATTGCGCATCGTTTATTAATACAAGCGCGAACTCCTTCGCAGGACTCGAAACTGCTTACGCGGAGAGAGAGAACACTTTTTTGAAGTTGCGCCCTCTCCCAAGTGCGCGCAAACACAGCTCGTTAAGTAGTTCCCGAGATTAAATGGGAACTGCATGAATGGGAACGAAAAGTTACGCGACTGAGAGACTGGAGCCTTAAACATTAGGTTTTACAACTTGCTCCCGAAATTTGTCTCATCCCGTGTATTATTTTCTCGTAAAATTACAGCGCGCGACTTTAATTAAGCATTTTAAATAACGACGCGCCGAAAGTTATATTGCGAAAGTTGTTCGCCTCGGCGACTCGCGCGCCAAAATGACGCGCTAATTCCCGAAATTCACCCGAACATTTTCGGCAAACGCCCGAGAGATCCCTTATATTCACTCTCTCCCCTCCGCTTAAAAATCCCGGCGGCTCTTGCGCCCGGAATCGCAAACATCGAGAGTCTGGAAATATTCCGGCGCGAGCGAAGCGAAAATCTAGCTCCTCGTTCATTTACGCGGAGCTCCTCTGTATAACGAGTCGCTCGTCGCGACTGCTAATCAATAAAGCTGCGAAAGTCGAGCGTTTTAAAAGAAACCCGCTCCTTCGCTCGCGGGGATTTGTTTTTCGTAACAACGGCGGCTCAGGACTGCTAACGCGCCCGGCAAACAGAATCTTAATTAAGTGTGTAATGTACATATCGCGTCGCGCTGCGAAAATATACCGGGAGATACGGGTTTCCGGAACATTGCGCGCCGCGCGCGCGCATTTCTCTGGTAGCTGGTTTCAGTAAATAGAGCTCTGTTGCCTCTCCTCTATTTCGCATAATTAAAATTTTATTACTCCCCCGTAATAGGCCTGAATAATTGTGTTATTAAATTCTACGTATTTCGCTGTTTGTCGGGGGTTCATAGAAACTGATGGAAAATCTATTATACGACTTATTTTGCAAATTTGCGCGTTTAATGAAAGATTCTTTGCGAATTGTATGTAGATAATGAGTTCTTTACGTTACGTTTTTTACGATTTAAATATAAATTAATGAAAACAAGTTATTTTCAAATTCAGAAGTAATGAAAAACTGGAAAATAATAGTTATCCATATTTAAAGTATATAATGTGCAGGTGTAATTAATAGTCCTTTTAGTTGACTTTGCATCTATTTTCTCCTGTGAACTGTCAATGTACAGATTTTTGCCGTTCTAATTTTCAAAAAGTAACAAAAAAGCCGTACACCTCTTTACTTTTTCTTTGAAACCGACAAAGAGCCGCCTTCTATCAATCAGCGCTGCAAACGCCGTGAAACGCGTAGGAAGAACCATCGGTTCTTTGGAAAAAAAGGGACGCGCACTTTCGAGCAATTTTCCGAGCGCGACACACTCGCTTACAAAGTAATTCAAGAAAAGAACAAAAGCTGCGCGGCACGGCGACCGACGTTCTTCTCGCGCGAACTGCCTCGATATTCAATTAACTCGCCTTTGAGGCCGCGACGAAACAACAAAAACAAAAAAAGGAGTCGAGGGACTCGCCCTTCCATCAGTTTAATTTTTCGCAATAACGCGATACCGATGATTCTCGGCGGCTTGCGCTCCTTTTTTTCCCCCCCTTTTCCCGCGGGATGTTTTTTTCTTTCCAACTTTTCCGCGCCGCGGCGCGACTGGCTGACTGATCTTTCAGGCCTTTTTACCTCCGCGATTCCAGTGTACTTCGATCGGCGATGGGTTGTTTGCGGCTTTGACGATTTTGAATGCGCGTAATTGAGCGCGACCCTCGTTGATTTTTACAGAGGGGATGCTTGACTGACCGGTAAAAGCCTTCAGTTTGTAAAGATTAAATATCGAAGTTAAGGGATTGAGGGGTCGTTTATTATCAAGAAATCTTTCGAGTGCGTGAATTCAATCGCGCTTTACTGAAAAAGAACGAAACGGCAATCCGTAAACAACGTAAGCTTTTTAGCAAAGCATTCAATTAAATTTATCGCGCAGAAAATTACAAATTACCTGCATCTCGAGTGGTGGGGACTCGCAATTTTACGACTCGCGAACGATGGAAATCGCTCAACTCGCAGCAACGCCGGGGGTAGAATCTATAATTAATTATCCCCCGCGTCGCGACGCGCGCATATTAATTAAATCTCGCAGTCGCGAAGTCTAGTTTACGGTAATTATATCGTTGCGTCGCCTGATCGGTACGAGCGGCGAAAAAAGAAAGAAAGAAAATGCGCCGCGCGTCGGTTCGGGCACTCTCTCTCTCGAACGACCGATGCATATCGACGACGCGCGGGAGTTAAAACATTTGAGTTGTGTCTTTTTAATGGGTGATTCACGGCCGGGGAATGATTCAGGTTGTCGAACTCGGCCCGAGTCAAGGTTTTTGATCTTACTGCCCGTATGCGCGCGGTGTACTATTTTTGCTTTAGTGTCGTGGCGGATTCTTTTCGAGAATTGAATTGATGAGTACTCTTTTGGACTGGCGTCTCGTTGGATGTAAATAAGGATTTATAAGCGTGTTTTGTTTTGGGCTATATTTTGCGACAATTGTATAGAGAAAGATTTTTCATAATTACGGAGTAATAATCTTTTGCACTTTTCTTAAATATTTTGAAGTAATTTAATGTAATATTTTACAGTGTTATAGTTAAATAATAAAAACGATAGGTGTTAATTAATTTAGGGAAAGTAAATATTTATTGGAATATGATGACGAGCAGATTTGTACCGGAGAGTTACCTTTTCGTGTGATTAATTGAACTACTCCATTTATTTTTGTTCCACTCTTAAACATCAATTCCAGCATTCCACTTTTACCGTAATTGCTGGATTTTACGTCGCAAAAATCAGCTGATCTAAATTTTTTCGCAAAAAGTTATTATCGAGCAGTCCTACGTTTTAATGCCCAACGCAATAAACGCGAAGCTATAAATATCTTTTTTATAAGGATATAACAAGTACTTCGAAAAAGTGCATTACCGTGTACTTGACAGTACACCTTGAGCTATTAAGAAGGGAAAAAAAAAAAAAAGAAAAAATTTGCCGCTCGCGCATTTCGAAATCAAGGAAAAGCACACATCCCAGCGGGCTTCTAAACCGCGTTTTTTCTCAAGTGGGTAAGCAAGCCAGCCGGCGCTGTGAATCACCGCGCTCCAAAACGGCGCGGCAATTTAAAAACAATGAATTATTCCTAAAAATAATACCACCGACCGTCTAGACCGAAAGTGTGTTGCGGCCAAGAGAATAATCCCGATCCAATTCCCAGGCCATTATCGCCAATTTATCGCCGCCGTTTCAATATTCACGCGCCGTAAACTCCTCCGCGAAATGAAAGTTCATCATCCACCTCCTATCAACGCGTTCGAATCGGAAAAGAAACAAAAAAACAAACAAAAAAAGAAAACTGTCTCGAGAAAGCGACGGCTCCTCGGGGAGGAAGGCCCCTTAATCCGCGATTTCACGGGACATTTGCCGGGCCGCGCGTTCGATTTGTCACCGACGCGCTCTCACCTTGTCCCAGAATCGCTCGGCTTCGTCTTCCTGCCGCGCGCTGCTCGTTATAATAGCGGATGCGATATCCTGTCTCCGGCTCGGATTGTGTACGCCGTGAATTAAGAGCCAGCTAACTACTTAAGCGTGAATCTCTCCGCTGAAGAGAGAGAGAGGCGTAAAGCTAGATTTAGTGCGCCCGGTGACTGGACGGCCTGTCGGTGGGCAGACGTCCGTGCAGAGGAGATCAAGGATCGTCCGGATTTCGGACGCGCTTTTTTTTACCGACGTGTAATTTCGAGATGGATGGATTCGAGCGGTTCGTAAGCTGTTTCGGCTTCCGGCGCAGTCGGCCGAGGGCGGAAAAAAAAAAATTCCGATCGATATTGTAAAAAGTGCAATTAGAAAAATGTTATTGCCGCGGGTTTCGGGAGGTTTTGTTTGTTGGGGGCAATGTTTTGGGCGACTTTAATTTTAATAACAAATGTTAAAAGGGTCAAAAAGGGTAAGCGTTCTTATTGTGAATGTAAATTGTAAAATTGGTTGCATACCGGGAACTTTATATTTTCTGGCATTCAATCAATTCCCCATTCATACGCTTTAAAAAGAGATTAAACTGTTCAATAGAAGTGAAATGCTCCTTTATCGAGTAAAAATTCAGAAAATCTTAAATAACCGCAGAATATATGTCAAAATAAATAATAAACTGAAAATAATAATTTACAAATATTCTTATAGCCCGAAGCACAAATATTTCCTTCCATTTCAATCGAATATACGTTGACTTTTCAAATAATCACAAAATCAGCGTCGACGAATCGACGCATCATTCCTTTTACATAAATTATTTCCGAAAACTCCATTTCCAGCAATTCCTAAAATATCACTTTATCCACACTCGACTTCTCGCAAATCACCTCGGAAATCCACTCGCGCAATCGCAGCTCAACCGCGAAAACAATTCCTCTTCCGGCTCAAAAATTGCCGGCCATAAAGGCGGTAAAATCGGCGCGACCGCCGGGGGCCGCGCGAAGAAGACGTTGACGCATCATTCGATTATCCAAGATCGATGACTGGCGGCCGGTTAATGAATTTCACCTTGCAGTCGTCGCGGCCGCGCAAATTTGTTAATGGCTTTTCCAAGATCGATGATCTTTCCCCCTCTCTCTCTCTTCCCCTCGGCTCGTTACGCAAAAAAAAGCGAATGGAAATTGCCGCGGCGCGGCCTTCGATGAGTGCGTATAAACGATTAATTTACGAGGAATACCGGCAGCCGCCGCCGCCGCCGCCGCTGTTCTAATGGCCGTGCGATGCATGTATTTTTTTCTTTAATCGAGATCCTAATTAATGGAAACTGCTGCGGCCTTCGCTCGCCGCTTGTATTTACTGTTAAAAGCTCCTTTTTTCGTCTTGCCGGCCTGGAAAGAGCGATGCATTGTTTTTAGAGTTTTTTTTTTTGCTTCGGTCGAGTGCTGTTTTTCGTAATTCAGCAGTTGAAGCTGACTTGAAATGAGCGCATATATCGTGGTTTATTATTTCTTATGCAATGCAATTAAAGAATATTCATTGTTATCGATAAAAATGATTTGGAATATTTTGAAATTTTTAAATATTTGGAACGTTTTACAAATTCAACGAAATACAACCTATATATACATTGTTTTAATAAAACATCGGATTCATGAAATATGTTCTAATTGGCAAATTGAAAATAGTTTGTTGAGATCTATATCAATTTTTTTAATTATTCACAAATTATTGAATTATAGATATCTTCTTTAGGAGAAGTAAGTTTAGTTTAAAAGATAGTTTTAATAGTAAGAATGAAAAGGAAGTCATTAATCGGCAGCGGAACAAAATTTTCTTTGAAGCTTGAATATCTTTATCAATCCTCGCCGAGAAGAACATTTTCCATCCGTAAATCGATGAGCTTCTGTACGAGTTAACCTGAAATATCCCCGGTTCTTAACGACTACTCTCCTGAAGGATTGAACTCTCAGCGTATTTTACCCCCACAACAATTCTTCGCTCGTCTTTGCTTGCCGTTGCGTAATTAGCCTCCAAGAAATAAACCGGCACGGCGAAGGTATTGATTTATCCCGGCGCGGCTTTCGAGCTCGGGGAGGCAGGCATATCCGCGAATCCTTTAACCCCGACAAATCCCGACATTTCTCCCCCTGAAAACAACATCCGACGTCCGAAATTTTTCCCCGCCCCGAAAATTAGGCTCGCCGGCGAGAAAAAGAAGGCGATAATGTGCTGCGCGTCGCCGCTCGCGGAGGGATTATAACGGACGGGGAATTTCCGAAATAATCGCGCGTTTCGGAAGGCTAAATAGTGTCAGCGCAGCTGGAATAACGAAATCCCGCGATTAAATATCACTCGTTGGAGCTAACTATAATAACTGTACCCTTGGAATTTCGGGCGAACGTTGGGCGGTTTGTTCTGAGTTTTTTTTTTGGGATTTTCATGTTGAATACTTAAATATTTTTGGGTATTTGCGTAGACGTTCTTGATAAAACGAAAATAGGCGTCTTTCTTCAGGTTTATTTAAATTTTAGTTATATTGAAAATTCAGTAATGGATGTCTTTCGAAGTTTAAGTTGATCTTTAAAAGACTCATAAAAAGGTTAAACTTTTATTGAAATAAGCGTTCGTAAACTCGGTTATATGTATCTTTTATTTTTTTTTTCAGTTCACGAATTCCGTTACATTTTCAACAGCTCAATTTCTGCATCCTGCGTTTCTAATTTGAACCCGGAAATCAAGTTAAAAATTATTGTAAGTAAAATCGAATTTCATACACCAATTAAAATTGATGAAAATATCGATTTACCTTCATTATAACGACGCTAATATAATTGCTTAAAGCAGCTGCTAATTTTGAAATTAAATAAACTAATGTACAATGAAAGTACTTCAATTAAAATATCGGTGAATTTATAACATTTATATTTAATGAGTAACAAATTTTCCTCTGAAAATGAGGTCAGATAATCTGTCACAATTAATCTGACACAATTTAACCTGTCATCGCAGTACGTATTTTACCCTTTTAATCGTTCAATTTTTATATTGCTTGAATAAATTATTCTTACCGAGTAGTATAACGCAGCCCAATAAGCACCGATCAAATAAAACAAAAAAATAACGAAAAGTTTCCAGTTTTTTCTCTACACACTGAGAGAAAAAAAGAAGTAAAAATTACTATTTTGTATCGTTATTTCAGATATGAGAAGTAAAATAAGAACATTTACTATATAAATAGTAAATATTGCAATCGAAAATTGTAGTTAATTCAAAACATCTGAAATGACGATAAATAACGATAAAAAATATTAATTTTTACTCTTATTTTTCTCTCAGTGCAAAAAAAAACGTCTCAAAGTGAAATCCAAATCATCCACATACAAAATCTCAAGGAAGCACCTCCATTCCCGAACAAACAGTCCCAAAACTCAGCCTCGCCATTCTCATTCCTCGCAAACCATCAGCCCTCCCCGAACCCATCAACCGCCCGGCGAAAGTGCATTAGCGGGGGGGCTCCGGGCATCTTTCGACGCAATTTTGAAAATTTGCCCCGGTTATTACCGCGGGTGGAATGGAGCTTTCGCGCCGTCGGCGGCGCGATCTCCTCCCCCCCCCCCTCCGGCCGTAAACATCGCGTAAGCTCTGTCCCTCTCCCCGGCGCGCTGCCAATATCGTCATATCTCTTTAAGCCGCGCTTATATGCTCCAATTAACGTATGATTAATTACAGCGGCGATCCTGCCGAGCAGCGGCGATCCTGCCGAGCAGCGGCGATCCTGCCGAGCAGCGCCGAGGCAGTCGAGGTGCGAGAGGCGCGATAAGTAGATTGCACCCGCCACCACGGGGGCCGAGAAAACTGCTGAGCGAGTCGGAGGTCAGAGAGAGAGAGAGATGAGTGAGGGGATTCTGTTTTTGGGAACGGGAGGTGGAGTTTGGATTGTGCGAGGAGGGTTCGCGGGAAAATGCGCCGGCTGTGGGTTTAATTAGGAAAAGAAGACCGGTTTCTATATTTAGCGAGAGCATCTTATTTTTTTCAACTTTCAATTACGGTATATCGGAAAATAAGAAGAATCTTTCCTCTATTAAATTTTTGTTAACTTTTCGCAATTAAATCCCCAACGAAAAAAAGCAAAATCGCCGCTAAAAAGTTTCGTCCACGCAGTTTATCTGCCGCCGAAGCGAGCTAAAAACCTCCCCCCTTCAAAAAGCGCTTGTTTGAGCACAAAGCAATCTTCCGCGGCGCGAATCGCCCAGGCCAGTCCTCCAGGACAGGCCGAAATTCTTACGGCACTCCCCGGTAATGGCCTCCGGACGGCGAATCGTCGCGCGGCCAAACTGCTTTTCCTTTCAGCTTCGTTTTCAATTTGCGATCGAGGAGGAGACTCGTCTTTGGCGCTTTGGCGCAGCCGGGAGAGAGAGAGAGAGCCGGAAGCGGCATTCGGGAACACGAGTCCCAGCTCACGATTCCGTGGAGGGAGGAGGAGAGGCAAGGAGGGCCGCCGCGTCGTTAGCCGGTCTTTTTTTCGAAATGATTTTGTTTGTCGCTTTTGCAGACGGGGGGAGGGGGGAGCATAAGGTTAGCCCCCGGGAACGGGGCTGCGCAATAGCCGAGATTCGGCTTGTTTCGCGTCTGCTCTTGTCGGCGCGACGTCGTCTTTTTGTCGAATTTTACTGCCGGTCGGAAATGAGATACTAGGGAGAACGACGAGGCTGCTATTGGAGTCGCTCGCGGGAATTGCGATTCTACGCCTGCACTCGGAGAGCGATGCTAGCATTTACGTACACAGTTTTACTGCTGATTTATTTTCTTAGGTTTTCTTTTCTGTTTTTTTTCCTTTTTTTAATTAAATTACTGTCTTCGTCATTTTCCTTGGGTCTGCTTTAACAAGTCGATGCTTTAATTTCGCACTCGTCGTTTACTTAAGTGTTTAAATAATTGAAGACAACAGTATCGTTAAAATAATAGACCTGTCTATTGCTGATTTTAATAATAACCAGATAATTATTTTTCAAACGAACCGTTCAAAGCTTTCTATTTAAGAACGTTGAGCTGATTGATTCATCCGAAAGTAGGGCAGTTATTTACGTTTCATTTCAATGTCAAGAGTCTTTATCTCCATCCTAACGATTCAACGTAACGCGTGTTTTTGATAAAAATTACTTTTACTACACTTTCATGACTCGCCGCACCGATCAGTAAACGCAATTACGCCGTATTTTTAGCGAGATCGTATTCCTCCCGTAAAACCTCAAGTCAGATCCACCGGAGGACAGTCCAAGGCAGCCGCTAAAAACATCTTCCCGGCGAGCCATCAGCGTCCGTTGAATCAGCGCGCATCTCCCGCTGCCTTCCTCCCCCCCAAAAACCCACCGTCCGCGCTCCGAACAATGGACTCATTCATCGCGACCTCGTAAAAATTTGCGCGCGCAGCGCGACGGCGGGGCGCGGCCCGCGAAAGGGCGAAATTTCGGGCCCCGCCGCGCGGAAATCAATGCTCCGCAGCCCTGATCCCCCGATGCGTTGTTGCCTCTCGCACAAGGCGGACGTTGTCCGTCTTCGTTCCACCTGCTGCTGTGGCTGCTGCTGCTGCGTGTTAAGCAGCGTGGTTCGGTTAATCTGTGTCGCGGGATTGAATGCAGCGAGTTAGGCTAATGACTGCGGAGAGGATTTTTAAACGGTTTGTTTGTCCGGTGAATTTAAGCTGTTTTTGGTTAATTTTAGAAACGTCTGATTGGAAGGTTGTAAAGAAAAAAAGGACGATGGTTAATTTTTAGATATTTATTCAGTTTTCTATTGATGAATGGAATTTCTGGTTGGTCAGATATTATTCAGAATTTGTTACTCTTGAATAAATAAATAAATAAATAAAATTAATATTAAAATGGAGATCGATCAAACTTGTTTCAATTAAAAATTTTTTGCTTGTAAATAAATTAGGTCCAGAGGTACTTCGGTTATACAAGTTGATTATTTAAAAATTATCATTTTTTACCAGGTTCATGTTTTTAAATTACTGGATTTCCATAAAATTACGTTGATACAACGCGCCTAAATTTAACAAAACCGTAAAAAACATTCTGACCATAAAGTCTTTTTTACACTCTCGCATGTAAATCTACGTTTGTTAATTTGTGTCGCTGGATAAAATACTCGACCAATAAATACGCGGAGAGCAAAGTCATTTAAAAAGACACATAGTTTTCAATTTAGTTAAATTCGAAATTTCCCTTGCGATAAACACATATGAATTTGCAGGGCTTTTTAATTAAAATGTAACATAATATACAACGTATCCGAAAGAGCAACGTTATTTTTCGCAAAATTTCGTACATACAAGCTCGATTACCTTTGTCGTAAAATTCGTTAATTGAAAAATTTCATGCCCAAACGTTATTATCGCGAAAATTACGTGTAATTATTCAGCGCGCATCGAAAAGCAGCGATTTACACGAGAATGGCAGCAGTCAAGGAGGACGTCAGTCCGTGACAACAACGCAAACGTGTATTTTGACGCAAAACCCAAAATTGCACTTTAGCCCCGTTCCGATGGGCCGAACAATGACCCCCGGGTTATTTCGCTGACTGGCATTATTAAAATGTCCACGGGGCCGAATTCGCAGCGGGGATTTGCAGCCCTAAAAGGGTCAATCTTGAAAATAGCGATATACGTTCCCTCCTTCGATTCGCGAGCACAACAAAGGGATCCGTCTGTTTTGTGAAAACTGCTTTTGCTGAAAATATGCGGGTTGAATTTTCAGTCGCGAAGCTCGATTGGTTCCAGTTTCGAAAAGTTTGCTAAATTGTACGGTAAAAATATTCTTCGAAAGGTTTGAAACGATTCTTGGGAAGTTAATTGTTTATTTATATTTTAAGAAGAAATACGACCCTATTTTGTGTACTGTAATTTTACTGTATTTTAGAAAATTTAAATAATAAATCTACTAATAATATTCAGTTTAGATCTACTTGCATTAAATAAATTGCGATAATGCACTCTTCTCTGTCTGCTTAATTTCATTACTAACCTACGAATATGTTGCATCATAATTTGTATTATGCATAATATACACATTGTGAACGTATCAATATATAATTCAAAATCTCCTGCCGCAATAATCGATCATCTGTTCGTGTTTACACGGTAACATTTTCCAAACAATGCATATGTCTTATTTACATAATTAAACCCTTGATTTTTTATTCAAACTTTCAGTTGCGGAATGAATATATCGCTCGTGAAAGTTGGTAAAAGTGACCATCAAGAATTTATTTAGCGACAAATGAGAATTCTTATGCTTTCACTATTTTAGGTATAATTGTTAACATACATTATAATTCGTGCAAGTTATGCCTGAAATTTTAATTAGTCCTCGAAGATACTCTCCATTGTAAAAATTACTCAAGTCGATTTTTTCATTCCCGCGTAATCCTATTTTACGTTACTTACTTATGCAGAGCTTACACAGACATTATGCAAATGTTACGGAAGAGATTCTCCATATTTTGTCTCCCCGCTCCTTTTTTTCCCAATTTTTTTATTTTTTTTTCGTAACGAGTCGGAAAACTCGTACGGCAAAACATTTAATTCTTAACGGCATATTTCACGCCGAGTTGTTTACTTTTTCAAGCTGACAGTGTCACGTTAAGCAGCCGGCAAAAAGCTCGTTTTTACTCCCGACTTTAACAATCAAAGATGGTGCGTAATTGTTGCTCTCGGGTTATTTATAGCGTGGAACTTTTTTTTTTACTTGAAAATTGCCGCTCTTCGATGCTGATTAATATTCAAGGCTTTTCGGACGAAGTAGTTTCTTAATTTTATGTTTTGTTTATTCGCATCTAGGTGTTTATTTACTCGCATGTATATAGTTATACTTTAAATTAAAGTATTTTTGTTTAATTTTCTTATTTTCAAAAGTAGGAATATGCAACTTGCTCCAAATGTTTCGGTAAATAAAAGGTTTAAGATAACTAGTAACAAGATTTATTATTTAACTTATTAGTTTTTCTGAAAAGTTTTAATTATAAAAGGAATATAATCTTTTTAACTTAAATATCATTCTAATTTTTAGTTGATATTAACGGCTAGATATATATAATATTACGCTTAGCTTGTGTTTCCGCGATCTCATTAACGTTACTTTTCTTTTAGCTTACTCGTGTAACTAGACCCACATTTTTTTTCTATTATTTTCGTTGCCGTCGCTTTTACTCAAGTTACTTAAAAAAAACGTGTAATCCTAACTGCTTTTTTAAACAAAATTTTTTACCAAGTCCGTCAAAAGTCGTTATCGACATATTACCTTTCTGCAAGTTTCTTATGTTTCTCTCGCCATATGTTATATCACTTTTCATCTTCATTTTGCTTTCTGATACTTTTTTCGTTCCAATTTTTTTACATATATTTTCTTTTATAAAATTATAGAATCTTATTTAATAGTTGGATTTATAATTAGAAATTCAGCGGTAGTACTGGTAATTGCACATTTTATATTTATATTCAAGAAGAAAAATTCAAATCATTTTCGTTTTTAAATCGAGAAAACCATAACGGTGTATGATATTCTTTGAAAGGCAACTTTTTCAATAACGCTAACTTTATTTTTTTATACTTTCTCCGAGTTTTCTTTGCTTGCGTTTTGAATAAAAGTTTCGAAAACAACGTTACAAAACTTTTGTAACGCGAGACATGGAAATACACTACACTTACAGAAAATGCTCTTGCGCATCCGTCTGCTTTTCCCGGGACTGAAATTTTGTTCTGGAAAAAAGAAAAAAACTGCGTCGCGGTCCAAACCGAAGCACTTAAAAAACGTCGAATTTTCTGCAGAATAACGAAAAAAAAAAAAAAATTGTCAATCAAACGTATATCTCGAAAACTCGAAACCGCGACGGTCCGCCGAGAGAGCAAGCAATCAAAACCGATTCGCCTCATCCGAAAATATTCCGCGCGGCGCGATCAGCCTCCGATTTTTTTTTTTCGTCACCCGGTATGACTAACGAAAAAAGCCGACTGGGTCAAAGACACACTCTCTCGGCACGATCTTCGCCTACATTTATTTGGCGCGCGCGCGCTCCTTTTTTTCTCTCTCTCCGCTCGCTCTCCGCGGCGCGGCCTGCGTTTTATTCCAAAGTGCATCTATTATGCCAAGTAGGTTGAGTGCGAGTCGCGATTTCGCGCCGAGGCAACGCCGCCGCCGCGCGGTTAACGGCACGGAGGGAACGGCGAGGAGACGGCGCGGAAATGATGGAGCGGAACGATTTTTTATGAGTGTTTATTTTCTAGTTTTTTTTTTGTTCGATTTTTAGAGGAGTCTTTGTTCGCGGGAGATTCGGGATTTATATGCGTTTTTATTAATGTTTATTTTGGTTTGTTCGATGCTGCGACATTCGGGGACTGGGATGCGTCATTTTTTTTTTTTTTTTTTAAGGTCGTTTTGTTTAGTGTTGAGATGCATTCCTTAGTAATGAATACATTATTTTACAATAATATAAATAAAATTCTACTTTCAAGTAAGTTTCATTTTTCGAGCTGTCATCATTTGAAAAAAGAAGTATAATATACTTATTGTTTTTATACTAAATATTTGATAGTATAATCATTAAAATTCCCAGTTTGTTAATTAAAAATATGCTATTACAAACTCATCGAAATTTATCGCAAAAAGAAATAATCCGGGCATCAACCTATATCCCATTTTCGCAAAACGCCCGGCGGATTTTTTCTCTCGCAGCGGCGCGTAAACCATTTTTCCCAATATCCCTCGGCTCCTAAACATTTCGCAGCGCGACATATCCGCGGGGACGAGAGAGAGAGAGAGAGAGAGAGAGAGGAGAGTCGCATCGATGAGGAGCGTCACGGCATACACGCGATTAATTTGCGAAAATGTTTACGTCCGCGGAATTTACTGCCGGCCGAGCGGCGCTTTCTGCATCGACACCCGCATTTTCCGCAATAAAAATTCCCTTTTACGGCGGCTCTTAATTTTATCTCGAGCTGTGCCCGCGTATATTTTCGAATTTTAATCGCGACTCGTTACGGTAACGGCTCGCATAATGCTCGCTTATTTATTTACAGCGGCCGTAATAAAGTAGCGCGTCTTTATCGACGCGTCGATATTACGATTGAGCTTTAATCATTGCTCCGACCTTTTTCGATTTATCGCTGCGAGGCTTTTAATTGCGCGCTACTTTTTTTTCTTCTTTTTTTTTTTAACGGAAAAGGGGAACGGTATGCTCCCCGGCGAATCAATTGCGTTAGTGTCAATTGCAGCTGTCAATTTGACTGATGCAGGAAGCAATTTTAATCTAAATTCTCGACCCCCTTTATCTTGAATAAAGTGAAAGATGATTTCGTAATGCAAGTGTTCTTATTATCACTCGAAGCATTCCAGCGCATCAATGCACCTACCTACGTCAAAATCACGTATATCGATGCAAAAAATCAATTCCTTCGTGTACATCAATTGAGAATCTAATCCTCAACTTGCATTCAACAACTATATTATACGAAATTTTCCGAAACCGACGTCAAAAGCAATTCATTCGCAGTACAATTCCCGAACGCTTCGAAGAATCCCCGTAACGCATTTACGAGCTCCTCGCCGCTAATACGCTTCCCCTCCGCCTCCCCGCGCGAATTCGCTCCGAAAAACGGACGGGGCCGCGCCATATCCGGCAGTGGCGGGTCGTCGCGGCTCTCGTAATCGAGGGGGGCAGCGCATCGGCTGCTCATCGCGCGGCAGTCCGTTAACTCGTCGTCAAAATCACGGCCGCAATAGGAGCGGACGCGCGGCGCATAAAAGCACTCGCGCTCGTCGGCGGGGGGAGGGGGAGCCGGAGTCGAGAGCGCCGCGCGATATCAATCTCAATCGAGCGCTAAATTTTCCGCTCCCCGAGTCCGAGCGCGTAAATCGCGAGCGCTTCCCTCCTTTGGCGCTTCTGCTTGAGGGTCGAGTGGTTCGGAAGGAATTGCTGCTTGGAGGGTGTTATTTTAGGGTTTTTAGTTCTTGGGAAATGCGGGTTTTGTCGATTGGGAGGGAGTTTTTTGCGATCGGGGTTTAGAAGCGCGGATGCTGCCTTTGGGCAAATGGATATTGTTGTGTTCAATTTTAAAGTACTATTTTTTATTGGGTATAGCGATAGTTGATTCGTTTGGAGTATTCTGCCATGCTTTGTGTATACCGATATTAATAAAATAATAAACTGTCTTTAAAAATAAATTTATCGATGTGAAAAGTAATTATACGATCAAACGAACTTACCTAAGTGACGTTCGATCGAGATTATATGAAGAGCCTCGTCGAGAGATTCATACTTGTAGTAGCCCGTTTTGAGGCGGATGGAGCCACACGTTTAGAGTCCAAAATAAAAAATAGTGGGGCGTACCGCCACCATGCGGCGCTTATTCGATATTCTTCATTAGTTTAAAGTTTGAAAGGAAAAAATTGGAAGGGTTGGGGAAAAATTAGGGTGGGACTGAATCTCTCGACGAGGCTCTTCATATAATCTCGATCGAACGTCACTTAGGTAAGTTCGTTTGATCGTATAATTATATTCGAGCCTCGTCTTCGAGATTCATACTTGTAGCTGTTTAGAGAAAAACCCAATTTTTTCATAATGAAAAGCCAGCCTTTATTAAACAATAAAGGGGGGGAACAAGTACAAGATAAAAAATACAAAATTTTATAACATAAATAAATGTCTAATAATATTAAGTAATTAAAACTGATCTCGCAAAGGCGTTATTATCAGAAATAATCGGTAACTTATAAAAATTAGCGAAAACCTTCGACTTTTGAGACCATCCTGCGGTACGCTTGATGGTATCAATATCGACTCCTTTTAATGCAGCCGTTGACGTTGCAGCATGCTTTGTGCTATAGGCAGAAAATTGTTGCGTATCTATGCCTGCTTTAACTAAGCAGGATTTAATCCATCGAGCCAAAGTTTGCGAGGATGCTGCCTTATACGGTTTTTTGAAAGATAAAAATAATTTATTTTCTTTATCTCTTACATCTTTTGTTTTTGAAATATAACATAAAATAGTGCTAGCTACACAGACTTCTTGTCTCTCGGACAGAAAAGGAATTGACAGCAAAGGTTGCAGATTTCTAGGTCTTGAAGTTTTAATTCTGTCTGGTATTAAAATTTCCAAGCCAGAATCTTTTTTATAAATTTGATCTATTTGAATCAAGGCATACGTTTGTAGTCTGTGAGCAGTACTCAATGCTAACAAAGTGATAGCTTTTTCACTTAATTGTGGAAGATCTAACTCTTCATTTTGAGGTAAACTTTCAAAATATAACAAGACGCATTCTGGATCCCACGTATGAGAATATCTTGGTTTCGATGGACGTAATTTGAATGCTCCTTTAAAAAACCGTTGCACAAGAGGTTCTTTTGCAATATTTCTATCTGAAATAAGTGCAATCGCCGACCGTGTCGAATTGAGAGTACTGTAGGATGCACCTGCATTAAATTCTTTGGTAAGAAAGTGTAAAATCTCAGAGCTTGAAGTTGAAAAAATATTCAAGCC
>JAWWEO010000045.1:21174384-21302160 GCA_035582975.1 Ormyrus labotus | reverse complement strand
CCAACTTCAATTTTATATAGAAAGATAATCATTATTTTAATGTTTATAAAATCATTAAACGAAAAAAAATACATGTATGCGCGCGAAGCGCGCACAGACATCACTAGTATGAATAAAAAATGTAAAAACGAAGCTTTTATCCGTAATCGCGTGATAAATAAATTGTTGAAAAAGCGCGCGCAAGAAGGTGTAAAATGGAAAAATTATTTTTTATTAAAATTAAATCCCCTAGCATTATAATCTTTAATAGTACAATTTTGCAAAAGCTTTGAAAAGCAAATGGAAAAATATGCCAGTTTGTTATTCTATTTTCGAAAAATACGCGAAATTCATATTTCTCTGGCGATGTGAATCTCCTTTTTTTCGTGCGTAAGTACTGAAATTCAGAATTTCAAATGCGGAAAGGTTTATTTTGAAAGAACACTCGCGCGAAATGAAGAACAATAACCAAAAAGGGAGAGGCGAAAAATGATTATCATTTGCTCCTAATTATGCGGCACAATACGGCTAAGTTAACCTTTAACGATATGCATCCTTTTCACCGGAAAGTCAATGGGCGCTTAATTTTCCGAAGAAAAGCTTTTTCCGCTAATTGCTTTATCAGACAATCGAAAATCAATTCCCTCCCCGTCTCGACCTTCTTTTCCCAGATTTATCGCCAAACAAAGCGATATTTTAAGGACAAAATCTCGCGGTAAATCATGTTTTCCTTTTTTTTTTGTCGAGAGACTACAGGAATTCGGCCGTTGATAAACGGCCTTCTTACTGATGGTACGACTGAAGCTCGAGGGCATATTGCGATATTAGGGCTTCGTTTTTCGACCGTTCGAAAGTGGGGCCGGGATCGTGTAACACTTGGCGATCCACGAGTTCAGAAGTGGAAAACTGAGTAACTTATTTCATATCGGAGAGCTCACCCCGACATTCTGGCCCTCCGGAAATTCGATCCGCCGAATCATCATTCACTTCCGAAACTAAAGTTCGCGATTACTTTCCCGGATTTTAAAAGACTCGCTTTTTTATTCTGCCTTTTTGTTCTGCCGTTATTGCAATCATTACTTACCGTTTAGATCGTTTTGCCGCGATCCTAAACATTTTTTAAAAAGAACTCCGCTTTCTTCGTTTCACGATTATTTTAGTCTCTATAAAGGATAAGCTGCTTTAAGAAATGATTATAGAAATGAAAGCAACGGTGTGCGATATTTTGGCTAATGGCGTTAGACGTTGAAAAGGCCGGGGATTTCCCGGAAAACTGATTATCTAAAATCGATTTTTGTCAATATAAGGCACCGCGACGCAACGAAGTAACCGCCTAAGAGAATAAATTTCGCCTTACGGTCCGTTAAGCACATTCCTTCGCGCGCTCAATATTCTACTCGGAATTTTTCAGAAATTTTATTTTTTTTTTCAAAATTTAAACTACGCGTTCAGCTTATTTCGTTGGAATAACTGTCATTTACTTTGCTTCCCCGCAATTTATCGTCCCGGTAGATAAAATTTTATTCATAAAATTAAATGTTTTCTTTGATTTACGTCTTATTTTGCAGAACGATTTGAGAAAGGAAATGTCGAAAATTAATTTTTCTTCCCTGCGTTTAGTTAAAATACAATGACTTTAAAATAATTCATAAATCTACAATAAATCTACAAAAGTAAGATAAAATTAAGAAAACTAATTTAAATTTTTTCTTACCGGAGTTACTTTAAAAATCTATAAATTTACTGAAGAAGACAGCGATTTTATTTTGAGTACCTCAAAATAATACTGAATGCAACTAAACCGAGCCGAACAGCCACCCTAACCCCTCGATTCCCATAACATAAAATCCTCCAATACTTCCAAACTCGAAAAAAAAAAACCAGGCCGAAATTCCCCGGCGGCCCTTCCAGCGGTAGAATATTAAAAATTTGCAATTTCAGCGGTTCGGTGCTCCTAGATCATTCTCGGGGGCCTTTGAAAAAAGCGAGGGAAGAAAAAAATAATCGCCCGGAAGGTTAGATGGAGCGTGGACTCTCTCTCCCTCTCTCTCTCTCTCCCGCGAAAATTGCAGCGCCCGGCGATTTTTCCACGTCCCGCGGTGCGTGAAAACTCCGGCGCTAAAAACTTGCTGATTTTAGCCGCGTTGTTGACGCTCCTTTCCCCCCGCGCCCCTCCTTCCTCTCTTTTTTTTTTTCGTCGCCGCGGAAAGAATCGCAACCCGGCCGAGGGGGATAATACAGCGCGTTGATGCGTGAGGAACCTCGTAACGTATAGTTGCGGCGCGTAACTTGTAAATTTTGACTAACATTCGGGGGGAGAGGGGAAGGTTTTTTCGAAGAGAGATTTTTTACGCCGAGTTATTTTATTGTTTTGCTCCGCGCGACGGCGACGCTTAAATTTATGGGGTCTGTCGTTCTTTTTTTCTTTTTTTTCAAATATTTTTGGTTATTGTAAAAGCCAAATTTGCGCCGCGAGCGTGAAAAAGTATCGTGATAGACGCTTTATTAAAATACTGACGTGAACGCGACGTGTGTAGTATTAACGTGATTTACGTTGATTTATTGGAAAGCAATATTTTTTTCGAAGCACGTAGTCTTAATTTTTTAGCTCTGATGAACTGCTTTATTATTATTGACGACCCGGTTTACATATTATTTTTAGACTGAATTTGAATATCCATCTAAAATTAATTGATAATGTATTTGGGAACAAAATGCACAACGTCCGCTAACCGAAGATGCGATGTTTCAATGTTAAAAATTCACAATTCCAAATAGCGGCAATTAACCCAAATAGCTAAATCTCCTCGGCTCCTTCGGCACCGTTTTGAAAACGAGCTCTGGCAAAAGTTGCCCGACGTGAAATTTTCAGCTCCCGGGTCCTTTTACGGACAGCGAGGGAACTTGTCCAATACTATAAAACGACCACCGCCCGGAGTCAACACGGTGTAGCTTAGCAGAAATTTGATCTGAACGTGCCGCGAAATAGCCCGAATTTTCCTTCGGCGCCAGATACTGTGGGCTAAAAATTTCTGGATTATTCATCGCTTCGATTTGGCGCGTATTTCCTTTGCGTTCTGTTTTTTGAAAGCTGCGGATTTTAATGGTTTGATTATTCGGTGGAATTAAACGTGAATTAGTATTGATGCGGTATTGATTTCTTCGAAAAGTGGTCTCAAATAGATGTTTCTTTGTTAAAATATATTTTGGAGTAATTTACGCCGGAAGGATTATTATAAAGGAGCACGAAAGCGGCAAGTTTTGTAAAAGAAAAAAATATTATTTCAGAGGAAGATTCGACGAATCAGCTTAAAATTTATAGAGCATTTCAATTTGTATAAATTTTAGCTTCAAAAAATAATATAATAAAACAAAATATTAAGATTGAGGAAGCTAACAAAGTGCCAATGAGTTAGCAGCGGTTTTTATAGATCACGATTGTATTTTACAGTGATTCGACTAGAAATTTTAATTCAGAAACGGATAAAATTATAATATTGAAATATAAAAATACATGAATATCAAATGAAAAATTGCTATTCGTTATTACTTCGACGATGGTATCTTTTGATAATGCTTTTAATGTACATATAAATATTATCTTTTAAAATGAATACTAATTAATTTCGTTTTATTTTTGTTTAATTTTCAAACTAAATTCATTCTTAGAATTGGAGGAAATAGAAAATAAATAAGGATATTTAATGTTGAAGGATAAATAATATTGTATAATGTTCATAATTCTTCATTAGATTTTTTCCCAATTTTTTTTTCCTTTAATATTCAAATCTCTTCTTGAAAAAAATCTAAAAATGAAATACAATGTTTTTCATTGTGGAACAAGATCTCCGAGTGAGCAATAGCGAACGAGGAAGTTTCGCTTAAAGCTAGTAAACCTTTGTATTTCAAATTCGCAAAACGAATATAAGAATAAAAGTTCAATTTTCTACTTAAACTAACTTGCTCTGTGTCAAATTCGTGTTCAAATTCGCTCTCCCAACACCACAGAAGGAACTACAAGAACTACAGAACAAGAAGAGCCAATAAGTTAAAGAAACATTAAAGAAAAAATCAATTACTAAATCGCAATTATCAACAATATCAATACAAATACGGTGGAGCCTCATCACCTACCATTTTCGAAATTAAATATATACATATGTATGTCTTTTTCTTACAACTTCCAGACAACAAAATACAAAAAATTTAACTGATAGTAAATTTTTCTATGACCCATTAATTATCTTACATAATTTTCAAAATCGTGGTATTAAACGTGCACATTAATAGTCTTTAATAGTAAACATAGTTAGTCATGAACAAATTTTTAAAAGCAATGTTTCCTTCTTTGAGAGAACAATCAATGTAATTTAATCGGAATAAATTTTCTAGAACTACAGTTATTTTATTGAACTCAATGCTCTGAAGCTAAAGTATAAAAATGAAAACCAATTTAGTCTGCTTTTTCTTCTTAATTTTAGTGGACCTGATTTATTACGGTGAGTCAATTTCGATTACTTAATAATATATGATAAATTTTTTGCATCGTCAGCCTTATTTAATTGCGCTATTTATAATGTCATTCAAAATTTTATCTTTTTTGAAAGTCATCTACACCTGCTTCTTATAGCATCAAATACCACAGCATCTCCCATAATCAACGGCCTACCTGACGATAATCATCGCTTTAAGTACCACGTATCCATTAACATCAAAGAAGGTGCACGAAACGAGTACGAACATGCTTGTAGCGGTAATATCATAAGTGAGAGATACGTTTTGACCGTTGCTCACTGTTTCATAACCATTTCAAACGGCGTTATTGAAGAGATCATTCACCCAGTTGGTTCAACAAAAATTATAGCCGGAACGAATCGCAGAAATGAACCTGGAATCGAAAGGGAAGTCATTAGAGTCTTCATCCCCTCAGCCTACAATGTACGCGACCACCCAGAATCACCTTATACAGAAGCAGATATAGCTGTTGCAGAAGTAAGACGCAGTGGAATTGAGAAACATTGTGAAATATTTTATGGGCGTGTTGTTTTTTTAGTTAAGCGCTGAGTTGGGCGTTCGTCATGATCCAAACCGGCTAGCAATCATACCTATGAAAGCATTGGATCCACGCTCTAATATGAGAGATACATTCTGACCGCCGCTCATTGTTTCATAACCATATTAAATGGCGTTATTAAAGATGTCGTCTACCCTGTTGGTTCAACAAAAATTATTGCGGGAACGAATCGCAGGAATGGACCAGGAATCGAAAGGGATATCATTAGGGTCTACATTCCCTCAGATTACGATGTACATACATTCGGTAACTCAGAAGACTCTTATACAGAAGCAGATATAGCTGTTGCAGAAGTAAGACGCAGTAGAATTGAGAAATACTTTGAAATATTTTATGGGAGTGTTATATTTTCAGTTAAACTCTGATTTAGGTGTTGGTCATTATCCTGACAGGCTAGATATCGTACGTATGGAAGTATTGGACCCACGGTTTAATACTTACATCAATGAACCAGCTGTGTTTTGCGGATTCGGACAAAATATACTTATAGGTAACCAGCCAGCGGATGGCTATAGTACCATAAATAGGTTTATGAATGTTAAAATACTCGCCAAAAACGAATGTCCACAATTCAGCTTATCAATTTGTACGAGGAAGTCAGATGCACGAAGATTTCGTACAGCTTGTTACGTAAGTATAAATACTTTTTTTAGACAAATTCAGATTTGTATAAGCTATCATTTAAAGGGGGACAGCGGAACTGGATTAATTTATGATAATAAAATCGTCGGAGTTCTCAGTAGCGGCACTATTGAATGCAATTCATTAGACCCGATGGTATTCACGAGACTCTATGGATTTATGGGATTTATAAAAGAAGCTATGAATCCGCATGGTGTAATTATTGATTTCTTTAATACGAGTACGTTTTTCCAGGCAAACATTTTTATCAATATACTAAGAAACTAATTAAAAAAAATAATATAACCACTTTTATTATCTTACACAATTTTCAAATTCGTCGTGTTACACGTGCACATTAACAGTTCTTAAAAGTATAAAAGGCAATTAATCACGAAAAAGTTCTTAAAAGCAATGTTTCCGTCTTTCAAGTAGCAATCAATGTAATTGAATCTGAAACTAAAGCATAAACATGAAGTCCAATTTATTCTGCTTTTTATTCTTAATTTTAGTGGATCTAATTTATTATGGTGAGTCAACTCCGAACTTAATAATATATGACAAATTTTTTGCAACGTTAGCTTTACTTAATTGCACTGTTTATGTCATTCAAAATTGTTTCTTTTTTGAAAGTCCTCTTCATCTGCTTCTTATAGCATCAATTACAATAGCCTCTCCCATAATCAATGGCCTACCTGACTATAATCACCGCTTTAAATACCACGTATCCATTCACATCAAAGAAGGTGCACGAAACGAGTACGAACATGCTTGTAGCGGTAACATCATAAGTGAGAGATACGTTTTGACCGTTGCTCACTGTTTCATGAGCATTTCAAACGGCGTTATTGAAGAGATCGTCTACCCTGTTGGTTCAACAAAAATTATAGCTGGAACGAATCGCAGGAATGGACCTGGAATCGAAGCAGAAATCGTTAGAGTCTTCATCCCCTCAGCCTACGATGTATACGACCACCCAGAATCATCTTATACAGAAGCAGATATAGCTGTTGCAGAAGTAAGACGCAGTGGAATTGAGAAACATTGTGAAATATTTTATGGGCGTGTTGTTTTTTTAGTTAAGCGCTGAGTTGGGCGTTCGTCATGATCCAGACCGGCTAGCAATCATACCTATAAAAGCATTGGATCCACGCTCTAATGCCTACGTCAATGAACGAGCTACGTTTTGCGGATTCGGGCATGATGTACTTATGGGTAGCCATCCAGAGGATAGCTATAGTACCATAAATAGGTTCATGGATGTTAAAATACTCGGCAGAAACGAATGTCCAGGATTTAGCTCATCAATTTGTACAAGGAGTTCAGATGCACGAAGATTCCGAACAGCTTGCTACGTAAGTATAAATATTTTTTTTTAGACAAATTCTTTTAGTCAAATGTTTTTAGTCAACTATCATTTAAAGGGAGACAGCGGAACTGGATTAATTTACGAGAATGAAATCGTCGGAGTTCTCAGTCACGGACCTCCGGATTGTAATACATTAGACCCGATAGAATTCACGAGACTCTACGAATTTATAGAATTTATAAGAAAATCTATGAATCCGCGTGGTGACCACAGCAATATGTTGATTTTAACGGCAAGGTCAGAAACACGTATACGACCTTCACGGCCTACACGTCGTGGATCAAGTTCGGCAGGCCATAGGAGGAATTCTTGGACTTTTCAAGCCGGACGACATGCTGGAGAACCTGCGCATCATTAATGGTTCTACATAAACTATTATACGCTTCAGCGTTAATTTGGTTTTACTGTTGTAATTTATAATTTCAAACATTTTCTATTTTCAGTAATATTTTTAATTATGTTTAATGAAAGATTATGTAAATCAAAAAATAAAATTTCGTGTTGAAATTCTATATTATTATATTTCATTAAAAGGATAATATAAAGAAAAAAGGAAATATTTAAAAGAAATTTCTTTTATGAATAGGTTTGTAGAAATTGACTATAAATAATAGACATAACATTCCCTTACTACCTTATTATTCACTTTCCTAATGCTGTTTTTTAGAATTCGAATACAGTGAGCTTAATTATGAATTACTGTCTAGAAGTAAATCAAATGGATTTTCAGTTTTTCTAATGTAAATGTAAGATAAAATAATAAACTTTTTGAAGGCAGGCCCGGAAGTATCTCTGCAAAGTTATTTTTTCAAATACCGTACGTAAAATTTGATTTTGCGCTCTCATGTCGATGCTCAAAGTTCCGTATTCCCACACTACTCAGAAGCGCATGTAAAGTAAATAAGTGGAAGTTTGTATACGTTGTTTAGGATAGTAATATAAAATGTAGATACATATTAGAAGTGATTCTGGCACAGATTTTTTTATAACCTGATTTCTCCAATAAACTCTATCTTTGCACGCTTGTTAGCATAAAATATTATTTCAAGATTAAAATATTGAAATATTTTTTCAAAACTTAATTGTTAAATTTTAAATAAGGCAACAAGAATTAACAATATCAAAACGTAGGTGAATTGATACTTACACAGGTTATTCCGAAACGGAATTTTAATGACAATGACATTCTCTGCATACTTTAATTTATATCCTAAAAATTTCTAGAATTGCAAAATTATATAATTTAATTAAGAGTAAAATAATTTAATTTACAATATAATTGACAAATAATCGAGAGAAGCATTAATTAAACTAACAGCGCATTGAAAATCTGTACATCACTGATTAAGCAAGTTGACGCTTTTAAAATATTCAGCTCTGGTTTACGTTAAAAGAATTTCACAGATATCATGTTATTAAGCCCGTCAATATATTTCTAACAGCGAACTTCTCGATAACGTCAAAGACTCTCGCATAATTTAATATATCCCCCCCCCCTCTTTCAACCCATAAAACATACAAAGCATCGCCATTTCGAAGCCGAACAGCGTGCAGAGCACAAAACCAATAATAAGCTTTCAATTAATTTATTAAAACAGCTCGACTCTCCAGGCAACACCGGCGATTCGCGCAACGATGAAACGCGCTTCCATTCCCGCATTAGAGGAATCGGCCGCCTCGCAGAAAGACGTGAATTATCCATCAGCGGCTAATTTTGGACAAAACACTTCGGGAGGGGCGACTCTATCATCCTGCTTGACATTACTAGTCCGATAATGCTAAAGCGATCCGTGCTTGTCCGCGCATTAATCCGCTCCGTGAATTAACAACCGCGCCTCTCCTCGCGTTGATTCACCGAAGGAACAAAGAAGCAGAGAAGAGGAAACTTCGCGAGGAGGAATGAAAAAAAAAAAAAAAAAACAGACGGGAGCTCGAGAATTAATAAACGGGACTGGGAAAAGACAAAAGCAAGAAACAGAAAGTTATAAAAGTTCGAAAGCAAGAGCCGTCCCCCTCCCGATAATCCGATATATAAGACGACGAGCAGGAATTTCCGAGATAGGATCGGGAAGGAGAAAACGAAATTATTAGCGGATAAGTGGACGGGGGAAAATATCTAATCTCGGAGTTTTTTCTTCTTACTGGAGGAGGCAGCGGATAATTTGGAAAAATGAAGCGGTCGAGTGGAGGAAGAGTAAGTTGGCAGAAATGAAATCTGAAATGTTTGAATGAAAAAGTCTGGGGCTAAGTTTCTGAAACGAGAATTCTGGAATGAAAGTGTGCTTTCAAATTTTGACAGATTAAGTTTTGTAACTGTAAAAACAAAATTATTATTTGCAATTTAGATCAGTGGAAGACGGATTAGTATTTTTTAAAACTCTTTTATTCCTTTTGCGGAAGCTTTTACGCTTTCAGAGCTGTATTTTTGTAAAATCCGGAATATCCCCCTCCTCTTCCTTTTTCCCCCTGTCGCTTTAAATTTCGTCGAGAGGCACTTTTTGCCGAACGGAACAACTAATATTACGCGTTAGCGCGCTCCTATTGTTCTTGAATAATTAATGTAATTGAAGCAAGGCTTGTTTCCCCGCTTCGATTAGAATGTTAATTCCGAATTAACATAAGTCGAAATTACAAATTCGAACTGACTATTCGGGCTTAGAAAGTTAACACGCTGCGTAAAAACTCTTTTATTCGGTAAATACGCTCTCAAACTCCTTTTTAACTGAATTCAAATGTATTGTCAACTTTCTAACACCAATAGAACTGTTCAACAGAGAATTTCGATCTCCGATCTTTCGCTTTGAATTCGTAAATTTTTAACTAATAAAGTTGATGCTACGATGCTAAAATCTATTTAGTCTACAAACAGTAAACATTAGGTTCCGAGTATTTTTCTTTGCGTAAGCAATAAAATTAGCATAAATTTAACTTCTATTTTTCAAGAACAACCCAGCTAATCAAAAATCCTCCTTAAAAGAAAAAGGCCACCGACGGAAAATCAACATCCCCAACGCTGATTCCGCAAGAGAGAAATTTTCCTTCAAAAAAGTATAAAACTTTTAGCGTCGCGTTCAATAGCCGAGCGAACGAAAAAAATAAAAAAATTTTTACATCCCTGGGCCTTCAGAATCATTGACACGCTCGTTACACCGTCCCATAAATTTCGCCCGCAGTTTTCGTCATCGCCGAATGTACGAACAAAAAACAAAGGGTTAAGGGGGGGGGACGAGGAAACGAGAGAAAAAAGGAGCCGCGCGCCGCGAAAAAATCGCTCCGAGCGAATATTCGACGAAAAAACGGAAAAAATAAAAACAAAAACAAAAAAAACAAAATAAAAAAAGTTCCGCGACAATGCAAACGCCGGGGCCGTACGTTCTCCTTGTTTCTCCAAGTCTCCCAAAGTTTTTCGCGCCGCGCGCGCTCGTAAAATTCGAGCCGAGCCGCTCTCTTTTTCGGGGGGAGAGAGAGAGAGAGAGAGAGCAAAACACATTCGTTTCTCCTCGGCGCTCGCGCGCGAATTCAAGGAGTGGAAAAATAAAGGGCGCCCCCGCGCGTCACGTGCGAGAGCCTGTAACTCAATTAAATTTAACGCGAACGTCCGTCTGGCCGAGTCTTCTTTTCTTTTTTTAGTTTGTTCGTGTTTTAAGCCCGGTTTTCCTATTTCGTGATTAATGCATTAAAAGCGAGGAGAGACGCGTAATTTGTTTGTCGAGACGCGCGGAGGAGCCGCTGCTATACGTGCCGGTCAAATATTTTCGCGTTTTTTTTTTTTTTTTAAAGAGCGCGCGGTTTTGAGGAAAATGTTTAATTCGATCCTGGGGGAAATCGCAGGAATTAAATTTCTGGTATGCGATGCATTTCGAATAAATACTCGTTTAAACGTTGCTTGTTTGTTCGCGAGCGGCTGCAGTGTCGGGTATCGTTGAATTTTTAAATTCACCATCCGAAATTCGGAGGAAATGAATACCTCGCAGCGGGCAAAAAAAAAAATGTGCCTTCTTTCAATCTACAAATCACTGAATTTATTAGGCGACCGGTAATTAAAACTGAAATGTAAAACCATATATTCCCCGTGCATTATTTCGGATACATTTCACGGCTTATTCGTTTCGATCATTCCGCGAACTTTCAGGGAATATATTGCTGTATCTATTTTTAATTTTGTTTCCTGCAGCATATCGAAATCACGATCCCAATTAAGCGTTAAAAGCCTCGTCGGAAATTCTTTTTTTTTAATTTCCGCTGAAAATCATACCAGTAAACAATAGATTCCGCCCATCCATCCATACACGCAGCTGCATTGTCGCGAAAAAAGTATTTTCGAAAAATACGTCTCCGGCAAAAAGCTCCGGCGGCGGGCCATTTTTATTACTAAAAATCCAGCCGGCGCGAGCATTAAAAATATATCGCCCCTCCGCAGCTCCCGATATCAGAGTCGCTAACTTTTTTCGCCGAACAAACGAGTCCCTCTCACTGAATGCATCGGCGGCCGATTATGTTTTTTGCGTCGGCGAGCGGCACAGCGTTTCAAAGGGACGACGAGCGACGATTACCGATACTTCGTCGCTGCAGCCGCCGCCTGTTAACGACGTATAGAGAGAGGCACGTACGCGGAGCGGGGAGGGAGAGAGAGAGAGAGAGAGCGGTTGATGTATCGATTCGCGTTACGCGAGCCGTTCGCCGGCCGATTATTTGCATCATTATGGAAATTCAACTGCGCGGCGGCGTCTGAGGAATCCGAGATTTTTCGCTCGAGATACATCCGTGTGAGCTTCGCGTTGTACTTGTCCGCGTTGCTGCTGGGTTATTGTTCGCGGCTGGAATTCCGGGTCGAAGCTGGCTTTTTCCTTCGTTTTTTTCGTCGCGGATCGCGATTTCGAAAAATCTTACTATTTTCGTTGGGTACCTCGTGTTTTCGTGTATACTGCATTGCATCGTACGGCAGTTTCATTGTATTATTCCGTTTTCTTCGAGTAAACTTAAATTTTTTACTCGGTTATTTTTATACCTTCGTCTTATAAAAACTAACACTTCTACCACAAACTTTTTTTGCTTACATTTCCCAATCTAACTAACAATCCCCCAAAAAAACCTGAAATTTTGAAAAATAAATATTTATAATTTCCTCGCTAATCCGCTCTTAGTTGTGTGCGTGGACGTATATATACTCTACACATATATATACGCTCGAAACTTGAAGTGAACAGTATTGGCCGAGCGCTTTGTGGGTGGCCCAATTACAAAGCGATCAAGTATGAGGTTATATCTTGGCCGGGGGTCTCGTAAGGGTATAGCATTAATCGATTTCGTAATGTCGTGCTTGATTGCTTCCTAATTGGACGTATATTTCGAGACCCGGAGAGCCCAGTTTTCCTCCCGAAACAATCCAAGACACTCTCTCTCTCTCTCACTCCGATCAGCGGCTCTCGCATTAAAAATAGATTTCCATCCGGGGGTTTATCGGCTTTTAAACGCGCACCCCCGAGTCCGCGACGGGGGTTCCGCCTTTTACGGCGAGTCCTCGCGGATTTTTCCAAGTTTCGTAAAAGTTTACATTTAAATTTTACGACCGACGGGAGAGAGAGAGAGAGGGACTTGATCGATGCGTACATTTTTACGGAAACTCTTTACTCGCGCCGATAAATTGCACTTATTTCCAAGACGTTCCCTCTCTCCCGTTTCGGGACTTCGGGCTGCGTTATTTTTTTTAATAAACAGGGACGGTCATTACAGTAATGGATTATTTCTTGCCGCGCGAGTCCTGAGAGAGAGAGATAGAGAGAGCACAAGGCGCGGGGCAAAAAATCCTTCAATTTAAAAAGAACACGCGGACCCGCTCGCCGGGGAAATTACAAAAAACGCAATTGAATTTGGCTCATTATGCTCGGGGGAAAAGTGTATGACGCTTGCCGGTGACACTCCGACGCTTTGAGCATCAAAGGAATTGGCTTCAAAGGAACGTTTCTTTAAAATTTAAATGCTTTTTTTTTTTAAAAATTAGGGCTTGCTCTGCATTTCTTTAGCCGGCGGATTTTTTCAACGTAATAAGCATAAAGTAAAATATTTAAGATTATTTTAATTAAATTTCAGCAGCTTCATTTTCTCCAAGTAGTTAGGACCCGAATACAGTCAGACGTAAACTCCACTGTTATCGCTAAAAATGTTCGTATTGTTTACAATTACACCGATTTTATTTTTTTCTATTTGAAACGCTAAAAAAGTCTGGAATTTTCTTCAGCACACTCGAAAGTTATTTCTCTTTAGATTGCTTTTCCAACGGCATTTATTTATACGAATCCGGAAGCCATAAGGAAATATTAAAAGAATGAGGCTCGGAAATGCGAGTATTCACCTTAGCCGACCGCATTCTTCTCAACTTTTCGTATTTACGATTTTGAAGAGAATTTATTATTTTCCAGCCAAGTTTTTAATGACAGCGGCATTACATCGTAACGAGCAAACACTCCATTGTCCCTCCTTCTTTTTAAATTCCTCATAAACGAAATCTTTTCATTTTAACTTTTCGCATTACCGCTGGTAAAACAATGGAAACGCGACGCTTTAAAATCGAAATGAAACTAGAAGCGCGTTTATTTACAAATAGATTGCGTTTCTGCCCACCGAGAGAAGAAATGTACAAATTACAGAGAATCTTGTTAAGATTACCATACTGTCTAAATCATCACAGGCTGTTAAAGTAAAAAAAATTAGAATACTTTGTAAGAAATTTTACTGTACTGTTTGTTGAATTTTTCTGTATTTTCAGTAAAATTCTCTATACATGTAAGAAATTTTATTACATTGTTTGGTAAATTTTTCTATAAAGTATGGTAATTTTTTTTTGTTTTGACAGTCTGCCTTACTTGGCAGTATGGTAATTTTTACTAAACTTTTCTCTCAGTGCATGAGAACTTTGATTTCTCTCATTAGCGAAGCGAGAGAGGATAATTTCGAACTGGAGAGTGTTAAAAATCGAGCTCTGGGCAATTTCATCAAACGACAGAACTCGAGCTAAAAAGTGATCTGCATTGAACCAATTGATCGCTCCCTCTTGAAACAGTGCCAAAATACCGGTTTTCAATACAGAAAAAAAAGTTTGGGTTCGTCGAAAAAAAAAAAACAGAAAAAAAACTGCGCGATTCGCGCATCAATTTTTCACAGTCCTTTTTCAATCCTCTCCCGAAAACTCAATCCAACCGTCCCCGTTCGGAATCCCCAATCGATCCTAATTAATCCCCCCGACTTAAATCACCCATTAACAATCGAGCGTGTCGGCGAACGTAACAAAAACCTCCGAAACAAGCAATCCCCCGTAAAAGCCCGGCCGAATTCCTTCTCTCTCTCTCTCGCGGGCCAAAAAATCCGCGCAAACGTCGCCTCGCTCCCAAAAAGAACTCGGCGACTCCGGTCCTCGTGGCCGCCGCGGACGTTCCGATTTCGAAACAATTCCCGGGGATCAACCGGACCCTAATCCGTTCCGGCTTGCTCGATGGAAAGTATTCTCAAAATCGAACGGGGGGAGCCGGGGGGCAGAGGGATAACGGAATCCTCGGCGGGTTTTGGGCGCAGCGGTATTACCTCGAGTGCGGCGAGCTGCTCGGCCTGCAGAGTCGTAACTCGACGGGGCGGCGGCGGCGGCGGCGGCTGCAGCCGGTAACTCATGCCGTCCCCAGCGACTCCGTAAAGCTCGAGCATAATGACTGTTGCGAATTCTCGGTAGCGGCGCGCTTCTTCCTCCGCCTCCGCCTCCCGCTCCTCCTCGCGGAGCTTTAGCCGTTCTATCGTGGCCGCCGTATTGGCACGCACTCGGTGTGCTTCTCGAGGACGCACTTTTTCTACGGGGGCGAGGGGGGAAGAGGCGACGGGGGGGAGATGGGCACTCGTGGCACTTCTCTCTCGCGCAAGTACACCACAGGCAGAGTCTTGTGTTATATCACGCGCACTGCACGCCGGCGCGCGGCAGCGGTGGGAACGGGGCGGGGGAGGGCAGGAGCTGCGCGCGAGCTGCGAGTCGCGCTGGCTCCGCGATCACTGACTGCCTCCGCCGCTGCCGGCTGCACCAGGATCGGAGCGGCCGCCAAAGCGCGCGCGCGACAGGGAGAGAGAGAGAGGGGATGGGGGGAGGAAGCTGGAGAGAGGCATAAGTACTGTGTCCTGAGACGGCAAGACACGGACTGCGTGAAAAGGGTTGAGGAGGAGACCCGGGGGGTGGTGAGGGCGGGAGCGTGGACACTTGTTTTAATGTTTACGGCTTCGCTGGGGGAGATTCGGGGGGAGCTCGAGCGATTAACTTATTGCTGGATCAAATTGGAAGAGGTACGGTTGATTAAGTGGTTCGGCGGAGTGTATTGCTGTTTATTTCGTGGGTAATTGCAGGTTGTAACTTGCAATTTTGAAGCTTATAAATAGCGGGCGTTAAGGGGGTATTTTATTGTGATGGCGTATACACTGATGAATTAACAGGAATACTTTCGAAATAATGGGAAATATGGAATAAAGATAAGCTAATGAATACAAATAAAAAAATTGTTATGAATATAACAAATCTTAAAGCGACGTAAGACAGCGGCAATATATAAAAGTAAACAATAAATAAAACGCGCGAATATCGCAAGTAAATAAAAGCGAAAAAGGTGCGAAGGAGTGCCGGGATAAAAGCGATTCAGCGCGACGTAAGAAACTGCATATGAGAAAGACTACAAAACAGAATGATAAAACTCGGTAAGTAGATAGAGCGATAACACTAAAGGACAACGCGCCTCTTTCTCTCTCCGCCGGCAAACATCGCGCACGAAATCACCCCACGAGTCCTGCTCCCGGATCTTCGGCGCCTGCGCAAGAGAGAGAGAGAGAGAGAGAGAGAGAGGTAGGCTATCGACCTCCCGCGAGGGGAAGGGTTGACACCCCTTTCGAAAAAAGGGCGCATTTTTTGGATCTGCGAGCGGAGCGTTTGACGTGCTTCGCGCGAACCAAAGGGCCTTTCGCGGCGACCGATCGACCGAAAAGCTCGCGGCTGAATTGCATCCGCGACCAGTTGAGCGTTCTGAGCCGATGAAGAAGCGACTTTTTGCGGTCGGTTAATGTTTGCCGTTTGTCTTCTTTGCAATTTTCAGGGTGTACTTGCGTGATTGAGTCGTTTGTTTGAGTGTAGTTGCTCTTGAGAATCGGTGAAAATTTTGAGGTGCGATTAGTTTTTGTACGTTGATACAGAAAAAAAACGGTTAATTTGAAAATCGTGTCTTTTCCGCGAATCGGACGGTCAGCGATTATATATATATATTATTATATTGTATATTCTTACTCTGGTTAATAAATAATAAATAAATAATAAATAATATTCATTTTGTAAATATTTATGCACGTTTAATAATAAAAAATGTAATTATATGAATATCAGACAAATAAGCAGCTTAAAAATTACTCGTTTGTCAAACGTTTTATTTATACATTATATTTTTAAATTTACATTCAAATAATAACGCATTCAATCCCAGTAACAAACGATGACTCGTAAAATTACTAAACATCCCAAAATAAAAGGTAAACACCCACCGTTTTCGCAGCGCCCACATTCATCAGTCGAAAACAGACGAAAAGGCAGGCTCGTCGAAAGCAACCGACCCCCATAAAGACGAAAATTAGCCTCGCGGCAGCGCTAAATTATGAAAAGCGCAACTATAAACATCTCGTCGTCATCCCGGCATCTTTCTTCATTACCCCGAAGCCTAATTGAAACAATATCTGCCCTTCCGCAACATTGAACCTAATCCAAAATAAATCCCCGAACTAATCCAAGATTAATGCATACACTAAAAGTAACTTGGACCGGTCGTAGCGGAGCCTCGTGCGCACCGGCCCCGGTGCCTCTCGCATCGATTGATTAAATTTATTTCGCCGATATACTCCCCCCCGCGCGGAAACTAGCCGAAATGATCGTTACCAGCGGCCGTTTTACGACTCCGCGACCTTCTTGCCCCCCTCCGATACTCTAATGCCCCCGTCGCCGCCGCCGCCGCCGCTCCTCCTCCTAACTAGTTTTGTTCCCGGGGAGTATAAAGTTTGAGAATTGAAAATTTAGTGCCCTGAGAGGGACAGGAGGTAGAGAGAGAGAGAGGGCTTGTGTGCGAGGGCCCCGCCTAAGTGTATTACTTTTAAGGGCGAGAGCCAAAGAGGTATATCTGCTCAAGTGAGTGTCGCGGGGCTATTAAATCCGGAGCGCGGAAAAACAGCTCGTTTACCGGGGCGACGGCGAAGGGGCTGCACCTTTATTAGGCGATTCATTTTTTACGGCTCGGGGGCCGCCTCCGCCCCCGATTTTATTAACTTCGTTATAAGCTGCGCCGGGGCTTCGAATTAATTTCGTATTTTAAAGCCCGGGATCGACGCGCGCGCGAACACGCCCGAGCTTCGAGTGAGCGATCTTGTTTGCGAGTCCGAGAAAAAAAGGGTTCGGGAAGAGAGCCGGGTTCGACTTATTTTTATACCGAAAGCGACTTTTAAACGAGAGTCTTGAATTATGAGAGGGAAACGAGGGGTTAGAGAGAGCGCGAGGGCCATCAATTTAAATGTTTATTGGAGAGAGCGCCAGATAAGGGGGGTTTAAGCGAGGAGCGGGAGAAACGCGTCGGCACGTATTAGACATTCGTCTTGTCGGTGCGACGCGTTACTACTTAAATGACTTGGGAATCTCGATAGAATTTACCGTGAGTAGATAAAGTCAGAGATCGATCAGACAAGTTCTCCGACGTCCTTTGTATCTTGCCGGTAATGGCTTCGAGAACTCCAATAAAAACCTTTTCGCCCCCCCCCCCCACCCCTTTGAAAACTTTATGAGGAAACTTAAATTTACGAATATCCATCCTTATTTCGCTCGCGACACACGCGGACTGTATTTTTCAATAAGCAACGCCGCGCGAGCAGGCGACTTACTTTAAAGCCAGCTTCGATAAGGAATTACATGTATTTTTATTAATTTCAGCCTTTTTACGTCGCACAGAAATGGATTGGTTGATACAAGTATTATAAGTAAATATTATGATTCAATAATACATAAAATTATATACATCGAGAGAAGAAATGTAGTAAAAATTACAAATAATCTTGTAAAAATTACCATACTATTTAGTAAAGTCACCACAGATTGTCAAAACTCAAAATATTATACTATACTTTATTCTGTACTTTAAAATAAATTTTACTATACTGTTTAATAAATTTTCTTATATTTACAGTAACATTCCCTATACATGTATGTAAGAAATTTTACTTTACTAAAGTATGGTAATTTTTTTGGTTTTGACAGTCTATGGTGGCCTGACTAAATAGTATGGTAATTTTAACTAAACTTTTCTCTCAGTGTATTAATCCTTTGTTTACATTAAAATTTAAATCACGCACCTAAGTCTAATTCCATCCCGACTATTTACACTTGTCATCTTTGTGCCAAGGAATCACATAAAACTTTCTTAATTGTGTCATCGGACGATACCATATACAACATTTTTAACACCCGGTTTAATCGCCCTCCTCGTCGTCAAACAAAAGTCTCCCGATCCTCTGCTCCGGTCCATAATTAAAATCCAGATGATCCACTTCCATAAACAAAGGCTTAAAGATCCGGCGTCCTTCCGGATAAGGCGGCAAAAAATACAGCTCGACAATTATGCAGCAGCGTTGCGCGGTCCTCTCCCTACCCCATCGAGTCACTTAGACAGGCATTAACCGTTTAAGTCTCTCCCGTCGCGCTGCAATGTATGCGCCTTTAATTAAAAGCGAGGCGAACGATACGCGGAACGTCCGGCTCTCTCCCCCTCGTAAACCCGGCATTTACTGTCCTTTTTTAATTAAACCCCCACTCCCCCTTCCCCGGCGTCGCGATCGTCTTTATCGGGCTCTCGCTCTAATAAAAGAACAACAGAGCGAGGAGATAACGAGGGAATATATCGCTTTGAAGGCTCGGCGAAT
This sequence comes from Ormyrus labotus, assembly GCA_035582975.1. NCBI lineage: Eukaryota > Metazoa > Arthropoda > Insecta > Hymenoptera > Ormyridae > Ormyrus > Ormyrus labotus. Next base: position 21,283,153 of record JAWWEO010000045.1, on the reverse strand, counting down.
GATAAATACGGCGGTGTCGCCGCGCGGAAAATCGATCCCCCGCTCCCGGGAGGAGGAGGCGCCTCGCGACGTCTCTCTCTCTCTCTCTGTGCCGGTGCAGATTTTTGTCCCGCGCGCAAACAAACAAAGCGAGACACCGGTGTTTGCCCGTCTTGTTAGGTGCTTCTTCGCGAGGAGCGCATCGCGCGGATGAGCTTTCTAGCGCGTGTGTTTTGAAAACGTGACCAGTCGCGTGGGCCGAGCTTGGTTTTCGGTTTGCGGTTCGTCGAGAGTCCCCCGTCCGCCGGACGGCGGGTTATTTGCTCGAGGTGTGTGTGCGCGCGCGCGCGGGTGAAGCGCGGAATTGTTTTTCGCGCTTGTTTTATTCGGACGGATTACGCGTTGTCGGGGATCCTCCGCGTAATTTGAGCACTTAAACGGCTTCCGGGGACGGGATTTCGGTTTCGCTTTAATCGCTCGAAAAAAAGAAGGGGGGTGGGTTTCGGTCGGTGGTATTTATTTTGTTTATCGATGTAAAATGATACTTTGGTAAATTTAAATATTGCGGGCTAAAACCAGAGAGTCGGAATGAATTGAATAATGCAAGAATGTTGTAGTTTAATAACCCTGGTAGAAACGTTAAGAAGTTTTTAGCCAATTCTTAGCTTCCAATTGTTTTTAATTAATTTTTAGACATCAATTTTAGCTTGAAAGCGTACCATTTAAAATACATGTTAACCAGCCCAACTGGTTAATTTTCTACCAGAGAATTTAATGATTTACATTTGTTTAGTAATTTATAAATAAAATTGACTAAAAGCTGGGCGAGAGCTTGAAAACTTTCCGAAATAATCTTCATAACAAGGCAAATAAAGTTCGATCCGTTCTCCCATTGCAGTTAAGATTCATGTACGTTTCTTCGCGATTCTTCGCTCTGTCAAAAGCGAACATGAACTTTTAATGAATGTCGATACTCGCAACGGACGTCGACGTATAAACGATATACAAAGCCTTTGTCCGGTAATCTTGGCTCGGCGATAGAGCTGGAAGATGCGCAAGAAAATGAAATATTTATTGGTTCTCTCGGCGTTGCATCGAGATGGAGAGCTTTTCGAGGAGAACTGATATAAAATCACATTAATTCTTTTGCGGGAAGCGAAAGGTAAGCGAAACCTCACAACCGGCGGGAGTCAATTATTTCTTTGACCTTTTTTATTGACATTCAGTAGTTCGCGAGAAAATTTCGTTTACTTATATCTGTTTAACGTGTTGATTATTCTTGGAAATTAAATTATTTAAAATGTTAATAAAATCAACTCCACGTTTTTTTTAAATAAAAACTAACTTCTTTTATTTCCATATACGGGAACGTATTTGATAGAAGCGTCGATTATTCCTGGAAATAAAGTCCTTTGAATAAATTTAATATTAACAAAGTTAATTCCGCGTATTTTAACAAAAATTAACTTGTATTATTTCTACCATACGTATTTTAAGTATACTATCAAATTTTATATAATTAGATAAATTGTACATCGGCCTTTTGGATTGAAAACGGTATCGGAAATACGAACCATCTGTTACCTGTACGTTTGCCGTCGCATAATTCCACGCATAATACGGCTTTGTTTCCCGCTACATGGAAGTGTAATAATGAAATTTGACGAGTTGAATAATGAGGCCGACGGTATCCGTGTCTAGTCTGACATAATTATTTTCAGGCGGAATGGCCGATTATGCGCTTTAAATAAAGATCAATTAAATTTACATGAAAGACAATGGCGCCAATCAATTACAAGACCCTTATTGTAAATTTTCATGAGTAATAATTAGTGTTTTTTTACTCTAAAACGTCAGTATTGTCATTGTATATCAATGCTTTCATGTAAATACACCACAATCCCCATGTAAAAAAAATTGTATGGAATATGCATAATTATTGCATATACGTATCCCCAGGAATGGACATTCATAGAATATACATAAAATATGCATGATTAACCTAAAAATTACACATCATTTTTAATTCACACTCAAAATGTGCAGAAAGCAAAACACAAAAACAGAAAATTTTTCGCTAAGCTTTCTGCTTTTGTGTTTTGTTTTATTCATATTTTGTAGTTTATAGATTAATTATGCATATACTATACAATTTTTTTTTACATGGATCTTTACGCGTTATTTAAAAAATCCATCCACACCTGAAAACCAAGCAACAACCCTTATTTCGTTCCCCACGAATATAACCCCTTTATTACACCCCAACGTCCGACTCACCCAATCCGAACATCAGACACGAACTAATTCCTTTTTCAAAACTCCCCGTTCCAACTGCGAAATGGTAACGCGAAGAGCAACACGCGGCACTGCAACAGCCGTTAACAGCCGGGCGGCGACGGCCCCCGCATTGTTCGCGCGGCAATTTTGAATAAGCGCGAACGGCGGCGTTATCAGCGGGCCGTAATGCGGCCGGGCATTGTTTGCGGCGGCGATTATATATTCTTCCGCGGGTGCCTTTCTTTCGTCCCGACGTTCCGCGCGTATATCCCTCCGAGGAATTCACTTACGACCCCCGCTGCCGCGGGGATATTCTTGCCGGACCGGCTGTTTTGATTAGTCGGTGATTAAGTGAAGGGTTTCGCTGGACTGGAGGGGAGAGTTGCGTTGGAGCGATGATTTATATCAAAATTCTTAGGAAACGTCGATGTGGAGTTTTATTAAATAACGTAATATTTTTTGCTCAATTTATCGGCCGATAAATGAACAGCAAAAAATTTCAAAGCTTCCTCCGTGAGAAAGCAATTTGTTGACTGATATTAATTTGTTATTGGAAGGATTAAAATTGTATTCCTCGATATCAAAGCGGTATAAAACCGAAAATCGATAAATCATTCGGACGGCTATTTTAGCCTCAATAAATATCGCATTACAAATTCGAAGCACGATAAACCCCCCCGAGCACGAAAAAACGTACGAATCAGATAATTGAAAATCGCTCGTAGTTGTCCGCTTATAAAAAATGTAGCAGCAGCAGCGGCAGCGGCGGGCGGCGGCGGCGGCGGCGCCCGGCAAAACAAGCATTACCATTCTTTTGTCAATTTGAATAATGGAACAATGGCTCGAGTGTTAAAAGTCTATTATCGTAAAGTGCGCGGTAAATCTTTCAGCGCATTTTAGCCTTAACCTGAGCTGATATCCGAATCTGATGAAATATAGTCCAATCTTTCTTAACGGGATTTCTATAGCCCGGCGAGATAATATACAATTCAGGGCCATTTTAGTTTCGCCGACAATTTGTTGATAAGACCCTTTTTTTTTTAATTAACTTACCAAAGAGAAATTGTTATTTTAGATAATTTGGTTTAGGGTGATTTACGGATAATTCGAGAGTTTTCTATTTTCGGTGTTCGTTAGACTTTGGGTTGTGTGTAGTTGAATTTAATTTGTGAGCATTACATTCGACTGAAATCGTTCAATAAAAATCTGTAAAAGCTTATCAGACTGTAAACGTTCAATAAAATATCGTCAGACTGTAAACATTCAAAGTTGCAAATATACTACAACTCAGCGATTAAAATTATATCACATAAAACTTGTGATAAAACTCTAAAAATTTTCATTTTTCTGAAAACACTGACTATACTGTTAAATCAACACCAGTAATATAACAATTGTAAATAATAAAGATGCATCTTCATTTAATTATCCCCATATCAATTAAAAACGAGCCGTTCTATCGTAAAACAAAAAAGATAACGACACTCCGTTCCCCCAAATTTCCAAACCAGTCGGAATGGGCTCGCAAATGGCCTCTCCGGCTTTGGCCGAACAAACCAGCCTTATCGCGGTCAACAAATTCCTCTCTCTCTCTCTTCATTGAAAAGCAAGCCTCTCAGCAGGCCAAACAGCCCCTTTCACTGATACACAAACTCGAGAGCTCTCTCTCTCTCTCTCTCTCTCTCTCTCTCTCTCCTGGACGGTCATAAAATTTCCGAGAAATCCGGTCGGCCGCGCCGAGCGGGACTGTCCTCTGCGGCGCAGCTGCGGCCGGTCGCAAAGTCGGAGGGCAATCCCCGACTTTCGATTGTAAAACGATTTGCAGGACGAATGGGCTTTAATGCCGTATTTAACGCCGCGGTACATAACGGCCCGCCCGACTTTCGCCGAGCTCCGCATTGTGCGTAAGTTGCCGGGATGTGCGGGAGGGAAAGCCGATTTGTTTTGTCGAGGGGGGAAGGGGGGGCGCCGGTGAAAAATAGGCCGCCAGGCGCGATGGACGCCCGTAATATCGAGTGGAAATTTGCGCGAGCGAGCTGAGAGGAGATTGACGGCGTACCGGCGCTCGTGAATGGAACGACGATTTTTGTAGTCCGCGGAGGCGAGGCGTACGTGTTGCCGCGATTTATGGGGGGAGGGGGGGGGGCCTGTTCCCGGGGAAAATTCGAGAGGTGTTTAGGCTCGAAAGAATGGGGTTGAGCTGTTTTGTCGAGGAAGACTGACAAGCTCGTTGGCGTTCGTTGGCGAAGAATTTTTGGGGGGATAGAAGAGTCAATTGATTGGGAAGGCTGACGAGAATAATTTGTATTTTACATATTCTTCTTTTCTTTGCGAACTGCTTAAGTTTGCAAATAGTTGAGAAAGAGATCATTTTTAACTAATGCATGGGAGAGGGATCGTTTAAAAAATCCAAACTTTACTTCCCGTGTAAACGAGCACTGCGCGTTTCTGTGCTAATTGCAATTAAGCAACTTCAGCTACATATTTTTTTAGCTGAAGTGACAGTCTGCATTCCTTTAAATTAAAACAATTTTCCAGCACTACGTGACTGTATTAATACATTAGGTATTCCATTCAGGACGGAAATGAGTTTTATCCAATGCAACGTTGGACGTTCAAAGATAACCGGGCGTCCACCCCGCGCTTTTATTCTAATAAGACAATTATTCTTTTGTTACATTTTAAATTCTATTCCCTTCGAGTGTTTTATATCTTACATTTTTACAATTTACACATTGCCGCAAAGAAAGTTTTTAATTAAAATATCAAAGCCTAACTTTCTTTTTCAGGAACGTCTTTAATTAATTGCGTTAAGAAATCTGAATAATTTTCTTATACCTATAAAATTTAAATATATCTGCCCGCTTTTTAAGCCCGACTCGTTTTCGCCGCGAAACCAAAACCCAACCCAGCTGCAATCGCGAATTAATTCACATCCGCGCCTTAGTAAACAGCCGTAAAACGAAGCACTTTTGCCCAGAAACCCCATCCAACTTAGCCCATTTATCCGCCTTTACACGAAACCGAACAAAAGCCTTAAATCAGGCGAGGAGAGCCGTACCAGCGAGAGATCGATTAACGGCAGCCGAGGCGCGGCGATCTTTCAATTTAGCGGGTCTCTCTCTCTCTCTCGCGAGTACCGCCAGTCCGCGTATATAAATCAGCGGCGTAAATCGGGTATGAACATCCGGCTCTCTCTCTCCCTCGGCAGGCGCATAACTAAGGGCTGCAGCCGGAGCCGGTACGGGGGCCAGGTTTTCCGCGGTTTCGAGCCGTGCACCTTCGGCAAACACGAGCACTTCTAATCAAGTCGGGCTGCACAGCTGCGCCCGGATTTAGCGCCTAGAGAGAGAGAGAGAGAGAGAGAGAGAGAAAGAGAGAGACAACGGAAGGAACAATACGCAGTTGCGGCGTGGCGAAGCTGCTAAAAAAGTCAATAAGCCAAGGGACGAGCAAATGGAGCCCGCGAAATTGTTAATTCGGCCGAGCTACTTCTTTTGGGGAGGAGATTTTCGGGGATTCGATTATCGTTTGAACCTTGGGAATTATTGTAACGAGAAAATTGGTAAAAAAAGTAGATTTAGGATCAAAATTTGTTACTTTCTTGTATTCATTAATAAACCGTGAAAGCTACTTTTGTCCCCTTATAATTTACATTCGATAATACACATTCAAACACAAAACGTACACAAAGTACCATTACTTTTAAAAACGGAAGTCTATTTCTCCTCGACGCGAAAGCAGTTCTCGGTATTCAGCAAACGCCGATTTAAACGCCCTCTAATTAATTCAGCGTATGCGCTCCAGCGACAAATTCCAAGTATCAGGGAGCAAACAACCCTCCTCCTTTCGCTGAGTCAAGACAAGACTCGATCCCGGCGCAAAGTCGTCAGTCGAAAACGTCGAGCGACTCTTCTTGGCTCTCTCCGGCAGTTACGAAGCTACGTGTTCTCATTATCTACGAAAGTGTAAAATAAAATAAAATAAAAAAAATAAGTAAAAGAAGTGTGGTTTATTTTTACAATTTTATTTTTGGTATGTACAAATGTCAAAAGTATTATTTATCTGACAGCGGTATTTAAATGACTTCACGGAAAGGTACAAAATTTTTATACAAATTTAAAAAAGAGAGTACCGAAATAAATTTATAAATAGTCAAGTATATAAGTGGCCAAATGATTGAATATTGGCTAAATAATGATGGTTGAATATTGGCCGAACACTGGCCGAATATTGTCCAAATTATCGAATATTGCCTGAATAATGGTTAAATATTTCGACGAGTGTTTGGCCAATATTTTACCAATATTCGACCAGTATTCAGGTAAAATTCGACAACAATTCGATTTGTTTCTTTCAAAGTATGTCATGTCAAAAAGATAATGCGCTCACGTTTTTCACGGTCATAATATGTTTAAATGTAAAATTGAATATCCGAACTAAATATTAGCCAGAAAGAAATTATTGCTAGCGTTTAGTAAATCGTGATAAAAAACAATAATATTCGGCCTTGTTAAAGCTCGATAAGCAAATTATGTTTCGTGCATTGTGTAAGATACCTGGAATATCAGTTACGCAAATACAAATTCAAAACTCGTTAAAAATCACTTGCAATCTCCTAATCCTCCCTACCAGAAGTAAGAAACTTATAAGATTTTCCAAGACCATTTTCGGACGCCGTTATATAATAAATCCTTTGTTTCCTTTTCTTCGGCTCCCCGTTGACAACGTTCCTGATAAAACTGACGAAATTAGTTATTCTAGTGTACAACCCAGGCACCGAGTCGTCGCAATGAGGCGCGGTCCGGCTCTGGATCCCGATGACGGTGTTGTTGATCACCAGCGGAGCGCCGACGTCGCCCTGCAGAGAGACCATACATGACTAATTGCGAATTTATCAAATGATTATATAGTTTTCTAACTGAAAAAAAAACATACCACGCACGTGCCCCTCGGCTCCCCGTCGGGTCTGGGCAGCAGCCTGGCGCAGAGGTGCCTCTGCGTGATGTGGATCTCGGTGACCTCCTTCTTGCACTGAGCCTGGCTCATTACGCGCGCAGCCGCGAACTTCAGGATCCCGGAGCTGTCGTTGTCGAGCAGCTCGCGGGTGGTCTCGTTCCTTTCGACCCAGTCGCTGCCGAAGCTCGAGAGGTAGCCCACCTCGAGGGCGTAATTGTTCGTCTTGTTCTGAGGGGGGAGATCGAGCTTGCTCAGTTTCGGGTTCGTGCCGAGACCCAAGCCTTCTTTCAGCTGCGAAAGATATTCGTTTGTGTACAATTAATTTTTTTTATAACCAGCTTTCCTTAGAAAAAAATCAAAGCGAAGTCATAGTGATATACTTTATTCTCACCCTGAGCACCGCGAAATCGTGAACCTCGTTATTCATCGGATTGACTAACGACGACACGTAAATCCTGTCCACGAATCGAACGACCCGATCCTCCGCGTTGACGTCGTGCGTCCCCGCGACGACGGCGTACGGATAATTTACGTTAACGTCCTGCAGTAGGCCGCGGTCGAAGCAGGTGTACGCCGTCAGGACGTACCTGTCGGCGATTATTCCGCCCTGGCAGAACTGCTCGGCCCCGTTTTTGAAGCCTCGGTAGACGAGCGCGTGGTAGGTGAAGTTGGACTTTGGCGCTTTGTCACCGCCTAGGAGCGCCTCGGCTGGAGGTAGAGAGAGAGAGTGAGTGCGAGGTGTTTTTATTGAAATTAATGATTTTCGTGGATGCTAGGGCTGATTTTGGTTGTACTTACCAGGATTGAGTAGCCGATGGGTGAGAAACAGAAATAGAAACGAAGAAATAACGTTGTAGCGCATTTTTGGGCGCGTCGAGCAGTGGCCTTCGATGAGGTAGATCAAGAATTAAAGACGTAATAATAAAATTTTGGATATATTTGTACCTTAGCTTAAATTCTGACAAACAGATTTCCCGGAAAGTAAAATAACGTCACAGAAACGTCTATCTTTTATCATGAAAAGAAGCAGCAGACTTAACAGCTGCCGCACGGGATATTGTATGATAATTCACGACTTCCGACTATTGTCACGTTCTTTAGTAACTATAGTGTACGTATTGCTAATATTTACTTTTCTATCTTCAGAATCTTTTTAATCGGCGCGATGCTTCGTTCAATATTTAAAATTCCAAGAATTCGACGTAAAAAACATTCTATTAACAATTACTTTCACATACAGCCAAAAAAAAAAAAAACAACCTTCGCAATTTCAAATCAAAACCACAAAGAGCGCCCTCGAGGGCCCGGCAAAAGTTTCGGACGCGCGTAAACCGCGTCGTCGTCGCCGGCAAACGCGTAAGGAAACTCGGCGAACTTGGGGGGCGAGTTTCTTCGTCAAACGGGCCGGCCCGCCGGGCGGTCAGCGCGAAATTGCGGAGCAAAGATGCCGGCGCCGACCGCGGAGTACCTCTCTCTCGTGCTCGTCCCCCCGTTTGAATTCGAGTGTAGTAGGCTTCCGAGGGGAAACTGGAGCTCGGTAATGCGACCTCTCACCTTTGTTTTAGGGCGTGGGTGGACGAATTTAAGGACGCAATGGTGCTCGCCTTTTTGTCCAACCCCTCCGCGAGGGATATACTTTTGTTGATTGAGCGCGAGTTCTCGCGCGGTTACTGAGGGCGAACGATGAACGATTAGGTTTTTATTGTAGATTCGGTCGTGCAGTGTGGAGTTCATGACTTGGGAACTATTACGTGTCTTAAAAAATTTTCCTGCAAGTTGGAGTAATAAAAACAAGTTGTTTATTTCAATGTAAAATTTTTTATTCATATATTACATGGTAAATTTTCTTAAAATTACAGTATAATCTGCCTTTAGCCGGTCTGTAAACTGACCTTCGTCGCAGGGAAAAGCAGAAGCCGGCAGTCAATACAAATTTGTCAGCGAGGACTTCGCTTTGACGAGTTTCGTCGTATGTTTTATTGTTTAAAGTTTCTCTTGTGAGGTACACTGATATGTGGTAGGTGAAGCTGGCATTGGTTGAAGCCGAATCGCTTCAGCACTAATCGATAGAAGTGCATAATACGGTTCTTGGTTGAGGAAAAAAGAGAACGCGGCTTCAAGTTTTAAAATATCAATCTGAATTGATGAAAATAAATTTTCGTAAGTGGATAAATTGCGATTGTTTTTTTTTATTAATATTTTAAAGAACTGAAGTATGGAAAATGCATACCTAACGTCGTTAATGATAAACGTAATTAGATTTCGCAGCTGTTGCGGATATTGATGTGAAAATTATCACTTCCAACTATCGTCACGTTTTCCGTAACATATTTTGCTCGAGTAATTATTATATCGACTTCGCTAATGACCATTTTTTAATATATTTTTTATAAATATTTTAATTATCCCGTACGTTCTTTATGTATTCGTTACTTTTTTTTAAACTTGAACAGTATAACAATCGACTCTGATTGTTTCTTTTGAAAAATACTGCAGTTTCGTTCCGTCTGTTTTGCCGGAAAACAAGCTATTCTTTAATCAACGATTCGAACACTCGTTCGAGAGTCCGGCGAAATAAATAAAAACTAAAATAGAGTCTGAAGTTTCATTCTTGAAATTAATTAAATTTATTTGCAAATTGAATTCTTGAAATAGTGAAATAAATCGCACAAAACCTTCGATCAACGTATTAACTCATCCGCAGTGCAACAGCAGACAAAAATAAAAGACCGCAATTAATCCAAATTTACAGTTTCAAACGAATTTTTCCTCTGAAACAAATCCACACTCGCCGTTACCTTTCTTACCCGCAAAAAAAAACCAAAATAAAAAAAACTTCCAGTTCCCCGGCCTCTTCCTCACTCCCATCCCCCTCGGCAATCCGCGCCCCACCTCCCCCGTTGACTCCTCGCAAACTCGACGATACGCACGCACGAAGAAGCGATAGACGTCCACATAAACTCGGGGGGGGGGAGGGGCATTAAGCGCCGTCGTCGGTTTAGGGAGCTTAACGATCGCGCAGCTTTTGTCACCCGGCGCAATTTGACGACGAATAGCTATATATACGCGCTCGGCCCTTCGCGCGCGATAACCCGCCGCGCCAGTCGTATACGTAAGAAAATTATACGCGTCGCGGGAGTCGTCGCGATTGCCGCGCGCGCGCATTCTTTGTCTCGATTAGCGAGCCGCGCGAACAATGCCGCCGTCATTATGCGCGCGTTTAAACGCCGACTCCGAGCGAACGAGGCTGTAATTTGGACCGATGAGCCGTTTCCTAATTGTGGCGGAAGGGCTTTCTTTTTTTCGGGGAGGGATTCGACGGGCCTCCAGCTGGACAAGTCGCTTGATTAGAGGGGCTGCATTTGCATCGCAGAAGGCCTGGCGTTTCCGGGGGTTTTCGGGGTCGTCGGTGGGAATTTGATTGACATCATTTTGGAGAGTCGATAATTAGGAAATTATACTTATTGTTGTACTGTCGGAAGGTGTGTTTTTAGTCGAACTTTGTTGAAGTGCGTGGTATCATTTAAATTTTTAATGTTAAAGAAACCGCATTGCGGAAGCGTAATATCCGACTTCGCGCTAATTAATGATGCTAAAAAATTTAATGGCAACCCGTAAGCTACTCTTGATAAAGCAATGAAAGCTTTGATGTTCCTTAAAAATCTTCATAATGTTATCATAATTCCACAAAGTCTCCATTACGAGAACGACCAAATCGCAGACAAGAAAAGAGCGAAACGACAACCTAAACTTCTCGTAAAATCCACACTTTCCTTTTATAAGACCCCGCGAATTTACCCTCTCAACCCAATCAAAACCTCTTCGAAATAATTTACGAAGCAACAAACACCGAAGGTGTCCGACACCACCTTCCGCGACTCTCTCAGCTCTTTAAATCCGACTCGGCGCCGATCCCGCCGCGCCAAACAAATACCGGACCACACCGCGCGATGCGAGGCGGCGAAAAAGAGCGCGGGGCGCATTACGCGGTTTTTTCGAAACTCTCGAGGAATTCGAGGAGGCAAAGGGGAACGGCGGCGCGGTCGCGTCGCGAACGCCTGCTCGGGGGGGAGGGGGGCTTCGTACTCCACGAGCTCGGGAGGTTTATGACTGCATAAAAGTGATAAAAGATAAGCAACGCGCATAAATGTACGTATACGGCATATTTTTATGCCGTTTAATAAACTAACGTGGAATGTGTTTAAAGATATAAGAATATAAACCTGTATGCCTCTTTAAATGTACTTTTTACGTGCACTCTTACGTCGGGTAAATAAAATCACTGATTTTTAAGTAAAGTTAAATGAAATCTACGACTTTCTCAGTGGGAACTGTTGATTTGTGGTTGGAAAAGGTATAAAAAGTTTATTGTTTAATAATAAGATTCAAAATCTAAAAAACAAATTGATTTTGCCTTACAACTACATTTTACAAAAGGCAGGCGTTACAAACGGTAGTCGTCGCGTTCGCGAACAAACAACCATTCAACCCAAAAAAAAAAAAAACCAGACTCGTTAAAAAGCTTCGCAGCCGAACTATTTCACAAATTCCATCCGCAAAAGTCCTCGGTACATTTATGTCGAACGTCGCAATTCAGTTGTTTAGAGACTCGCGCTAAAATCGAACGCGACGCGCATTCGCGGCAACGAAGACAGGATGCAAAAGCGTACCGTAACAAGTACAGAGTCCGTATGTGATCGACATCTATTTCGCGCGCGGCGCGCATTTTTTTCCCCCGTTCGAGCCGTTGTACGCGTCAAAAATGCAGGCGCAAAAAGGCCGACACTAACGATCTCCCCCCCCCCCACCCTCCCCCCTTTCTCGGCGCAGAAAAACATCGGTAAATAACAATTTTTTGCCCCCGCCGAGCCACGAAGGAGGGCACTCCGCCGTACGTAAGTTGTAAATATTTGTCAGCCTTTTTGCCGGGGGTATCTAAGGCTCGAAAAAAGCAATCAAACCGTCCACGATGGGGGGGGGGGGGGAAGGGTAGATGGCGCGTCTCGATAAAAGCTCGGACAAAAAGGGAGAGTAGGATCGCGTCGATATCGCGGGGAGAGCGACAATCAATTAACAAGTGTCACACGTGACGCGCCGCCGCCGCCGCGTCCCGTGGTATTGGAAAAGTTTCGGGGGCTCTTGAATTCCGGCGCGGAGTTATAAATGGTCGTGCGCGGGGTTGGTCGAAATAAAAAATCTGGCAGCTAAGTGCGTCGGCTCGTCTTGTTTCGGGGACCGGAGGCTTTTGTTTATGCTCGGAGGAGGTACTACACTTTGATGTATGGGAGTGATGTTCTCATCGGAATGGCTTTCGGACCGATTTAGTATTTTCTTTGTCTGCGCTGAGAGAAGAAATATAGTAAAAATTATATACAAATGATTTTGTAAAAATTGCCGTACTGCCTGGTAAAGCCACCGCAGACTGTCATAACTCAAAAAATTACTGTACTTTGTAAGAAATTTTCCTATAAAGTATGGTAATTTTTGTGATTTTGACAGTTTGTGGTGGCCTTTCTAGGAAGAATGGATAATTTTTACTAAACTTTTCTCTCGTTGTCAGTGTACGAGGGACAAAAATAACTTTATTTTACACATAGTATAAAGTAGAATTTGATTTGCAAGAGGAAAATTTTGAATTAATTACCAAATATTAAAATCAAATGAACTTCAAAATAAAAAGCACCCAGTTACCACCAGCGCTAATCTCAAATTCGAGTGCCTTCACTGTATAATTCATAGCGAATTAGAGAAATCAAAGAATACATAATGCATGGTTAATCAGAATTATGCGGGCACATCCGAATTCGCGTTCCGCTCGAGCATGCTTCGCGCATGAATTGTTGCGTTAGTATAAAGTGGAAGCACTGTTTGACAATTAAGTGCGGGGAAAATGTAAAAGCTAAGAGACACGTTGAAATCTTGTTTACTACTGAACAAAATCGTTTTTACTTAATGAGGAAAGAGTAAATATTAATTCAATTTTTAGTTTATTTATTTATTGCATTTTTAAAAAAAAATAGCATTAAATGAAATAAGAAATATTTTTATAACTTCAATTAACAATTAAAAATTATATTGAATGATTCAATATCTAGAATGGATTAATCATAAAAATGCTTGTTATAGCTGCTGTTAAAGTATCTATCTCAACCAATAATTAAAATATTGATCCTAAGAGTCCTTTATTACGAAGCGCGAAAAATTTCAAATTTCGCACCCGATTACCTTCGCCATCTTACGTGAATTCTTTCCACTAACATCGCGCCCCGCTCCGCCGACCTCCTCGGAAGGCGCGCGCGTGCACTTCCGCCATATTTTCTCCCCCATCTCTCTCTCCCACTTCCACTCTTTACCCTTGGCGTTTTTATTCGATTAGCATTCGCCATATTGCACTAATTAGTCATGCGAGCTCTGATTTCAGCATGATTTTTAATTTCAGCCCGTCGATTTCCGCCGCTACGTACTTTCCTCTCTTTTATCTTTTTCAAATGCGGCTGTCTCTCTCTCTTTCCACCTTTTCTTACCCCTTACACGCTGCACGAGATGACTTGCTAGCTGTTCCCCCTAAAAATTTTATTATTGAGAAGTTATTCGCCGTAGTACAAAGTCAAAAATTTCAATCAATTATTAGCTTTAATTTCAACGTAAAAACGGCATGAATCTCTTTTAAAAAAGCGATCGATCGTTTTAAAAAATCTACGCGTAGCGTAAAAAGGTCGAGCCAATGCGCAGTCGCAGCTCGAGTCTCTCCCTCTCTTAGCCTCTTTTCAGAGAGTCAGCTACGCACACCTGCTCATAAGCGGTGCACACGAACGAGGCGTTCGAAAAACCAAGTCTAGAGAGGAGAGAAAGAGAAAGAACGAGAAAGAGAGAGCGAAGCCCCTGGAGAGCGTCGCACACAGGCCAGTTTCTATCCGAGAAATCCACGAGTAAATAAGTACACACGAATCCGTGTGTCTCAGTCACTTGGTGAGCAGCATCGAAAAGGCCGCAAACATTCCGCGCAAAAGCAACATGAAGAAGAAGGACGTCTCAGAAGAGGAGGAATACTCCGCGGACGATCCCGACGATCCGGAAGAGGAGGTAAACTCTGGTGATGACTGGACTCCCGGTCAGGAGGTATATGTCTCCTTTAATTGTTTCTCGAAGGAAACGTTCGATTCTCTGACCGCGCGCGCCTCCATAACCTCACTTTCGGGGGCGCGCGCGCGCGCGAAACCGGAAAGAACGAGCGTCGTTCTTAACATAAACAATGGACACCTCGGCTCCATTGGCGACATCGTCTTTTCTTTAACGACAGCGGCTTTCATTATCGCGAACTCTGCCTTCGCTTCTCCTGTTTTTTTTTTTGTGTGTGTCGCGCTTATCGCGCGGAGACAGCCGTTGACATGGCGCATATTTACGTTATCGGCGCGCATTGGCGCTCGACGGAGAAAAATGGCGAGGAATCGGGTATTTTTCACGGCGAGGACGCCGCTACGGAAGTGTCTGCAGTTGCGCTTTGCTACCGCGAAAGCAACGAGCCGGCTGATGGCGACTCGCGCGGCCGTTTTGCCGGCGCTGCCGTCGTGCTTTGTTGTGTGTATGCGCGTTGGACGATTCAAAGAGTGCTAGCCTTGCATTATGAGCAAGCCAAAGTTTCGCGTTTGATTTCGTCGGTACTCCCGCGAGAAACAATGGAATGCTACGAGCGGCTTCCTGTACGATACTCTCCGGGTTTATGATTGATTTTGATGGCTTTATACGACTCGTGGGAGAGGGACGCGTCTTTTAAGGAATTAGTACCAAGGTCTTGGTTTATTTAACCAATTATGTATGAAAATCAATATGCTTGGACTAGTAAATTTAATGTTGGCTCAATAAGATCGTGTACTTTGAGACTCATATTTGTTTCCACGTAAAATACGTAATGGTATTGTTGAATTTAATTGAATAAAATTAATCTTTAAAACAAGATAAATCATGCATTCTTTTTTGCAAAGGAAGTAAAATCTGATTAACTTTAATGCATTATTCATTTATATTTATCTTACAGATAAAATAAAGTAAAATTTAATTAAATATTCTATTGTAAAAGTTTTTTAGGTATTTTTGATTTTTTTAAAATTATTTATTTTAATGAAAAAATTGCAAGAATTATTGCTTACTAATGTTCTCTTGTTCTTTATAATAATAACTTTATTCAAACCGTAAGTTATACATTTAATTTCATTTATTTTTATTTTTGTTTCATTTGTGTGTGTATGTGGGTGTGTGTGAAGTTTGTGTATTATCACTGTCTTTATTTTCTATTGTATCTTAATAATTTTCTGTCTTCTTTCCACTCTCTATTCCTCCAGCCTTGTCCCTCTTCTCCTTCTTCCATCCTTTCATCTTCTCTTGTTCTTTTTTTTAACCATTTATATCTTTTAAATATTTTTAGGGGATTTAAAAAAATAATACTGATATTAAGTACAATTCTCTAATTTGATCACTTTTTACAAAGCAATATTCAAACCAATTTTCTAAGAGTTGGCATATATAAAAAAAATAATAATATAAAGTAATATATATATATATATGTATTACTTTCTCATAGTTGCCAACTCTTAGAAAATTTGTTTGAATATTGCTTTGTAAAAAATGATAAAATTAGAGAATTGTACTTAATATCAGTATCATTTTTTTAAATCCCCTAAAAATATTTAAAAGATATAAAAATGGTTAAAATAAAGAACAAGAGAACATTAGTAAACATTGATTAACCAGAGATCCAAGTCTTAATTACTTAATTAGTTAATAATCATGTAACATTGTTTTTAGACTGGAAAGAAAAGACCACAGAGAGCATCTGCTAAAAAGCGACACCATTCTGAGGAAGAAGAAGAGGAGGAGGAAGAAGAAGAGGAGGAAGAGGAAGAAGAAGATGATGATTCTGATTCCGATTCCGGTAGGAAGCCAAAAAGAAAGAGGAGATCTAGGAAAGAGGAAGATGACGATGATGAGGAGGAGGATGAGGACTCAGATGACAACAATTTTAATGACATAACTGGAGTCCCGCCAAAAGATTTTACTGTGAGTTATTATAAAATTAATTTTTGCAGAACAATTTTTAATTAATTTATATGACAAATTTTATTTATATTTGCAGTCTGGTGCATTTGTTGTTGCAAAAGCAGATGTAACTGGAGATAAAGATCCAACGTTATGGAGGATAGATGGAAAAGCACTTCTTCAAAAATACTTACCATTTGAACAAGATGGAAAAACCTTGTACAAAAGCACATCTACGGTAAATAAATTTTTTACTTATATTAATTATTACTTATTTAACTTTGTAATATATCTAATAAGAATTAGTTTGCCTCAACTTTATTTTATGAAAATATAATAAAATTTTATGATTTTTTCAGTATTCTGGCTGGTCAGTTAACAACAAAGACAAATACTTCGCGGCACAAGTAACATTTAAAGTGCAAAGTAGGCAAGAAATGATTGTAGAACTTCACCTTGATACCAACCAGGAACAAGAAGGATCAGTAAAGTAAGCATCTTTCATATGTGAATCTAATGCTTTTTGACTATTGATCAATTAATTAATCAAAATATTTTTAATTTACAGAGATGAGAAAGAAGAATAAGTGTAGCATCTTTCGTTGTTTTTTATATCTTTTAAGATTCAACCACTGATAAAGCCAAACACACAAGCGTGAGTTAAATAATGTGCAAGTGTGAAAAATTAAGATATGCATTTGAGTAGATAAACTTAATACTAAATAATAAAATTGTTTCTAATACAGTTCATTTTAATTGTCAAGTATAAAGCAATGAAAAACCTTTTGTATTTAGATAAACACTTCAAGCAATTAAAAAAGTAATTTTATACTTTCATATTATTTCAAAATGACTTACTGAATTTTTATTTCAACTTAAATAATTTAGTAATATTGTGTAGTAGAAACAATTTCCTTTGAAAATTTACATAATTAAGTTACTTTGTAATTCTTGTAAAAGATATCAACTAAAATCAATTTTGTACCTAACCGTCATTGAGTTTATAGAAATTGACGTATCTGTAGGAAGTTTTTAAGTATATTGATTTTGATTGTGTGTATGAGAATTCATGATGTGAAACTGATAAAAAGAATCCAACATGCATTTTCAAGAATTTAATTTTTTAAGCACTCTAAGCGACATTAATTTCATTTCAAATAAACTATAAAATAAATGTTTTTGATTTTTTTTTTTTACTTCTGAATTTCTTATTTGAAAAGATGTTTTCTACAAACATAAATGTAAGAAGAATGTCCAAAATAATTTGTGTCTAAATAATAACTTAAAACAAAAATATTTTGTGTGTAATTTTTTTAGCATTAATTCCTTTTCATTCAATATTAAAAATATAACCGGAGATGTATAATTCATAAAATTTATTAAGAGTGTATTGATTAGATCTTTCTATTTAAAAACAAAATACATCTTGAGTAAATCTAAATTTAATACAATCGCAATAGTTTTATTTACATGGTAGTAAAACAACTTTGTTGTTTGAAATTTTAGTTAATAGTATAATTACGATGCAGGAACTGTAAGAGTAAGTAATCTTTGTGCATTACAGAAATATCTTTAAACGATCTTCAAATTTGTACTTTATCAAATAATTTGTAAAATTTGATTGATTGTCTACTAAATGGATCCTTTAGTAAAATAATTTTTTTTTTTCAATACAAATAATAAAATATGGATGATTTTTATGTTTAAAACTAAATATTATTGTCAACTACTTCCCTAATAAGGCTAAGCTGATCGGTAATACAGTGTTAATCAAGTTGATACTGAATTTACCCTGATAGAAGGCAACTACAAATTGTTTAAAAATATAACAAATATAATACATAATTATAGATCAAAACATTCTATCGTAACAAAATATACATAATTCCAAATATTTTTGATAAATTAAAAATAAATGTTATACAATATGATATATGCAATGATTTTTCTGATAACATCAATAAAATTTAACAGTAAAATAAAAAGCTCATAAAAATTTCAAAAAATTCTGAAAGTAGTAACAAATTTCTTGACAATTTGATTGTTTAAGTCGTTAAAAATAGTTAATAAAAAAGTATATTTTGTAAAGAATAATTTAAAAAGAAATCGCTTATTGATGTACTATGAAATTCGTAGTACTTAGAAAATGCAATATTTAGACCAGGAATACCTGGTGTTTTTGGAAGTATTTTTAAAGCTAATTAAAGTAATCTCGCTACTTTATTATATTAAATATAAATAAACTTTTGTCCAGACATAAGCATTTTTTAACATTTGATATACCACACTAGTTTTTTTACTTAAAAGATCAATAATTTTTCTATAAATAATGTAAAGTTGTTCCCTTTAGTTGATCCGTAAGTCAGATCCATGAAATATGTCTTAGATTCAAGTTTATACAATCTTAAAATATTTGATCCACTGTTCTGTTTCTTGACATTAAAAAAAAAATTTGATTATTCAAATTTCAAAACTCTTTGTGCTTAGTATGAAACGAACATAGTTATTGTTGTGTCTTAAACGCATTAAAATATTAAACTTCTCGGTGATCAAGGAGCATCTTCCACTAAAAATGCTCACGCCAGATTTGTGCATCGGCTCGCACTAAAAACTAGCCTCTCAACGACTTCCATTCGTTTTAAACCTCAGTTCACCGACCAGTATTATTACTTCTCCAAAAAAATAAGCAGAGTAAAAAAAAGTTCCAATTCTTCTACGAAACAGTATCCAAAAAAACAACTCCAGTCGTTAAAAGACGCAACGAAATCCGCATCCGTCGACATTGGCACAGTGCAAAAAAGAAAAAACGCGAACAAGCATATAACATTCAAAACCGAGGCTCCACCCTGCAGGACAGTATGCTGAGCATGTCCCTGATCTCCGCCATCTCCCTCCTGTTCCTCGCGACGACGTTCTCCAGCTTCTTGTTCTTCTTCAGTACCTTCTCCATCTGCCGCCAGCAGTTCTGGCTCGTCCTCTTGTAGCAGCAGGACTCGGCCTCGGGCTCCTCGTCGTCGTACTCGATCTCCGTCTTCCCGCAGTGGGAGCATCGGTTGTCGTTGAGCCGGAGAGTCGTCGGCCTCCGGTGCTTGACCTCGTCCTCCGCGCTCTCCGACGGCGACGCCGAGTCTCGGATCTTCGCCTGGCGTTTCAGGCTCTTTTTCCTCTTCGCGGAGGAGGACAGGGGGGTCGAGGTTGCAGCGACGGTGGCAGCGGCGGCCGCCGCCGCCGCCGCCGCCTCGTTCTTCTTCATGGAGTCCATGACGCCGTCGCTGAACCTTCGGCCCTCCTCCTGCTCGAGGAGGCTCGACCTGGCGGACAGCTGCTCGCAGGAGCCCTCGCTCGCTCGGCGCGACGGATTACCGCGGGAGGCGACTGGTTCGCTCGTGTCCGCGGGTAATTCGCTCGCGTCGCTGAGGCTCTTTCCCGTTTTCGCTCGGATGACCGTCTCGGTCGAGTCCCTGTTGTGTTCCGCGAGGCTCGGCTTGCCCTTTTCGAGGGGCGACTTGCCGCTGTTGCTACTGCTGCTGCTTCTGCTTCTGCTTCTGCTGCTGCTGCTGCTGCTGCTGCTACTGCTGCTGCTCGTGCGACTGCTGAGCCTTATGCTCGGGCTTCGAGAGCGGTGCTGGTGAAGCGTTGGTCCCACTAAGTTGGTCATTGATTTGTGCTCGTTCGTGAATTCGAAGAGGTCGTCGCTTTCTTGGGAGGTCTGAGTGCTCTTCGGGTTGATCTCGATTAGGTCGCCGTCTCGACCGAACGCGAACGATCTCTGACCTGAGCAAATTGTTTAGTTATAATTCGTTAAAAGCTTGTTAAAGATCTGCAATAAATAATATTTTTTACCTTATAATAAGCATTGATAATCGCACGAAAAATAGGATCTTATATACTACTCCTATAAATAAATCTTATACGCGCGATAAAATTTTCGTACCCATTCATTATTTTTACTCCTTCGATAAGACCCGGACGCTCGGTGATTTAATTTAATTAGATCGAAAAGCGAGCGTATAAACCAGCCAGCATCATCGATTGCCCGCATCGTTAAACGACAAAAAAACCCGTCTCGCGACGCGCGTCAGCATTTTCCCATCCAACAGTGTAAAATATCCCTCAAAACCCTAAATTCGTTTCTACTCTCTCTCTCTCTCCCTCTCTCTCTCTCTCACCTATGATCATCCGCTTGTTGCGCATGTCGGGGCTCTTCGACCTCGGCCTCTCGAGGTACTGTCGATTGTCCGGCGAGAGGACGGACAGCTTGCCGTGCTCCTGCTGCTGCGGCAGGACGTAGCTGCCGTCGGGCCCGCAGGACAGGTACGCCTCCTGGCTCTCGTGCTCCCGCAGCCGCTGCATGATCTTCTGCACGATCTCGGAGGGCGCTACGTACGGGGAACCTGCCGGTCGATCGGTGATCGATTAGAAGGGGAGAAGGTTTTGAGACGCGAGGGGTGGGTTATAATATAGAACGAAAAACGAGTTGTAGGAAGCGTCTTTTGAGAAGTGCAGATGGTTTGGCGGACGAGATTTCGTTCGCGTATTCGAATTTTGGGCTTTAATTGGCATTTTTCAAATTACCATCTAAAATAATAAATTGGGACGCTACAATTTTCAAAAGACACATCTTTCTTTTTAAAAAAAAAATCGTCTGAAAATCAAAAAATAAAACAGTTGTAAGCATTGCAAAAATAATAATTGCAAAATGTGAAAGTGATTATACGATTATCGTTTTCCTCGTGGCAACGTATCTGCATCTAACAGTTTTTTGATAAATATTCATTAAATGCGTTCGGCACACTGCGGGAATGCCTGAATTAACAATAATTAGCATAAGCTAGACTGTGCTTGGAGGGATACAACATGTTTTACCTACTGATAATTATTGAAATGAAATTTACTTGCAATATATGAGTCATAAAGTCCTCTTTGCAAGGAGGTGGCATTAATATTTGTCCGAAGTATTATTATACAAAAGTAAAATTGCCTTTTCTTTCAAAAATTTTATATTTTCGAAACAGCTGTTATTTGCACTTTGACTTTACAATCACTTCATTGCAAAGACAGAATGTTTTAAGTGTCCAGCATTTTTATTATATGTATACAATAAAGTTACTTGTTTTGTAAAAAAAGAATTCAGCGATAGAAAGACTCGTGTTTTCACGCAACATTACGCAGCTTTATCGCGCTTTATGCGCTAATATACGAGGAATTTATGACTCACTCCCCTCAATTGCAACCCATCAAACTACCATCCAGCAAAAAAAAAACGCAGCAACACAAAACCAAAAATCCCCTCTACCAAAAACAAAACGAACTACAAAAAGCCAAAATAACTTACACCAACCGTCCCATCTCCCGATTTCAAAAGCTTTAACCAGCCGTTCCAAAAAAAAAGACATCTGCAAAACACAAGAGAAAAAAAAAACCGAAAATATCGTCCAGACATGCGACGGTCTCGGTGCTGCAATAAAAAAGGAAAAAAAAAAAGAACAGAGACCTCGCGACGGCAGAGGGAACGCGGGAGCGCGAGCGGGAGATAAAAGAGAACCGCGCGCGCGGGCAGGCTTTTATCTCTCGTCCGGACTCGGCGCCTCTCGACTGCCGCGCGCGACGCTCTCGAACGTGTGGAGAAAGACTCGGGGGAAAAAAAAAAAAACAACAAGGCGAACGAAGACACATATCACACACAGGACAAAACGCGGACTCTCTCGCTGCGAAAGCTCTCTCGGGAAAGGATCGATCGAGTGCTCGCGGTGCTCGGCTGCAGGCTTGGTGTTATAATTGGAGTGAAATTTTTATCGGTCTGCTTGTAATACGTGCATTTTTTCGTTTAAACATCACGTCGGTGCATCTTGGTGAAAAGAGGAATTTTTTTTTTCGCGACGATTCGTTTTTTTCGCGCGAGAACGAAAATAACGCTCTGCAACGTCGCGTCTGCTCCACTTCGCGCCTCCGCGTCCCTCGGCAAAAAGCAGAGAAAACCAATAGAACGAGAACTCGAGCAAAAAAGAATCGCGAATCAATATACGATGACCCTTTGAATCCGCGAAAAAAAAGAGCCTTCCTCGCTTCCCCCGCGGAAAAATATCGAGAGAGAGAGCACTTCGCAGCGACGGTCGCGCACTCGTGCAGCAAGTTTCTTTTGGATTACGGAGAGGACTTACGAAAGCACCAGGGCCGGAGTGTCGGCGACTCCGGGCTCGCTTCCGAGTGATCGGCGCGCACACCTCGCTTCCTGGAAAATCACCCAGAGCGTCGTGTGTTTTTTCTTTCTCTTTTTTTTCGTCTCCTCGATCGTGCAACTCGGCTATATCTCGCTCTTTTGCTCGCCAGTGTTTCAAGATAGACGCAGGAGAGCTCGACACTATTTTTTTTCTGACGTCGCAGGCGATGGATGTTTGCGGAGGGTGTGTTGCTTGCAATTAGTGTAATGATATCGGTATTATATCTGGTAGTTTTTCGTGGGAAGCTGGCGTGATTTCCCCGGGTTGAAATGGAGCACGAAAAACCCCAGTCTGTGCGTCACTACGAATTTAGACGGCGATAACGTGGCTGCATACTTACAAGCGGGATGAAAAGGTCGATAAGGCCCGTTCTGTTATTTTTGGAGGAACTATTAGTAGTTTGTGCGATTTGCTGTAGGAATAGAGATATTCGGGCGGATGATTAATTTGAATTATTTTTAATGCGTTATTGCTATAGAAAAGTTACTTGTATTACACAGTAAAGTTTAGCTGCAACGTCAGCGATATTATTATCGTTCTTGAATCTAAAACCGTTAAAACTAATTTCGAAACGTCACACGTTGATAAATTTATTGCTTCAAGTGCCATCTCAATTATCACGACGCTGCTCCAGTTCTATATATTTAATTTAGTAATTATACTAATGTTTAAAAATAACGCTCTTTTTTCCACCTGTCTTGAAACATTGGCATCGATGGTTAGTCAGCAATAAACGACGTAATTAGTTTCTAAATAAAACTTTTATATTGACATATTTATATGATGATGGATTTTCCTTCTCCGTGATATAACTTATATATGTATATATGTTATTCATGATGCCAAGGCCTTCGGGTATGTTAATGTGCTTTAAGCGAAAAATTTTCAACCGCATTAGACGATATTATAAGTTATTTATGTGGCGGGACTCTGCCCGCAATAACGGCAGCCTGGGAGAGTTATCGTTTGCTCGTGGAATTAGTGAATTCACACTGTAAATCAGCTGTTTTATATGCACTTGCCATTTTTCGTCATCTGTGCTTGTCCAATCGCATCCTGAGATAAGCCCTTCACCTTTCAAAATAAAATTGTGAAAACTTTTTTTGCGAGTATTAGGCAGTTTCTTCTTTTCGCGATTATGGATATAAATCGATGGAATATTTATGTAGTTCGTTAGTTCTGCGGGATTTCAATTAGGCATTTCAAGTTTGTAAGCTATCTTTATCGTAAAAAATTGTAAATACGTAATATACGAACACGAGTGGCACCTTCACATTCAAGGAACGAAACACGATTTTTGAATATTCAAACTTTGATCTTTACGAAAGTGAAAAAAAATTCTACTTTTACGACTTAAATCGAAGCAAAAAAAGAACTTCATTAGCCAAGGACGGCCATATCCGGCGTCTACTTAAAGTAACATCGCTGTAAATTGCGTCATGACAAGTTTACTCATTCTCTTAGCTATATAAGTACTTTTATGTGTATTAGGCCAAGAGGCTTTTAAACCGAAAAGAAGAAATGACTTGTAACTTCGTACCGAAAGGCATTATATATATATATCGAGCGCGAAAGAAATTTTTACAATTTAAAAAGGCAGCTCAAAATGTTTTTGCGCGGCCGATTCCATTCATCTTTTCTTCGCGAGTCGCGCATGAATTATGCATGAGAAAGCAGCTATTTAAGAAATTCTGAAATACCGCCGGGGTATATTAACCCAATTTAAAATTGACTTTCTGTTATTCGAAATTCGGAGATCGCAGCGGTAAACAGCGTTTTTGAACGTAATGTAACTCTTCGAAAGAAGGTTCGAAAAAACGAAATTGATAAATGCCGGCTCAAATAAATCTAAGGCGCGATCGAGCTCGAGATGTATTCGTTTTAAAAGTTGCAAAGAAACGCGAGCGTTCAAATGGTAATCGGAAATATATACATTTTAATCTTTCGACTGGTCGCGTCGTGCATATTTTTTCCGATATGCACGTTTGACTTTCAACAAGTTTTAAACGAGAGAGCTTTTGCTTCCTACCTTTAAATTCGAGCTTGAAGTATTTTACGAGAAAACAATCGGACTTTAAATACGAACGATATGTTTTGCATATACTTCAATAAATTATTTTTCGAGTCGCAGATATTTGTACGTTAATAAGGATATTAAATTGTAAATTAGGCGTACAATGTGATGCGCAATTACAGCCTAGAAAAAAAAAAATACTGAACTCCACGTAAATACAAAAGGTCGACAACCTTTGTAAATTCGTACAAATTGAGGAAAAACGCTGTCATTGATCAAAGGCTTATTAAAATACCAAATAAACAAATTACTTATGTGAAACGGTGAATTCTTTAAAATTAAAATCCCGCTTCCCGACTACTTCCTTCCACTTTATTTCTGCAAGAGAAACCGGTATAAAAATAATTCACTGTACAGTAACTGAATTCCCGAGCGTATAAATACTCTCTCCAGTCCAATTAATCATCCCGAAAGCCGAAAAGCTCGTGTCGCCATCCTCCAAAATCTCCGTCCAAAGCCGTACCTGTGAGTCCGCGGTACCCGAGCGAGGTCGAGTCGAGGGACTCGCTGGTCTCCTGCTGGTGCCTGACGAAGTCGTCGATGGCGATGCCCTTGAGCCTCGACGGCTGGAGGAAGCGCTTCGGTATGCGGGATAGGGGGCCGGCGTCCTGGGGACTGGAGGCGCAGCCCCCGAAGCCGAGGCTCAGCAGGACCGCCTCGGGATCGGCCCGGCGCAGCTCCAGGAGGCTCTCGACGCTGCTGCAGTGGCTGCTGTCCGACTGGAAGCTCGGGTCGCGCGCCAGTCTGGAGAGGGAAGAGACGAGTTTTGGTTGTTGTTTTCTTTTTTAAAATGTCGATCGGTGCACGGAAGTTTGAGACAGACTGAGGGACATTTAGACCGTCTGGCGTTTATTTGAGCAGCGTTGCTTAAATATTTATGTAACGCTGGCTTTTTATGCGTTGATAGGGAGATTTTTATTGTTTTGAAACAATAAACGGCGTGGAAAAGAAATGTTTTTTTTTTTTTTTTTTTAAATTACGAGGTGATATATACGTTTGAGATATTTTTTTCATTTTTTGCAACGATCGCAGCACAGTGTGGGACTGAAGTATTTAAAGAATCTACAATACTTTTTCGTCGCGGGAATCGAGCAAAAGTTAGATTTACTTTGAAAATGGTTTTAATTGCGATCCGCGTGAACTTGAAACGGCAAATTCCTCAAAATGATTTATACGTCCTGCTTCAATATTACTCTAAGTGCACATCGCATTAAAAAATTTTATTAATCCGCTAAATCTGCCTGCTTTTCAATAATCGTAAATTTTGAAGGAATGTCGCAGCGTGTATGCCGCTATAAACCACATTATTCTAAAATAGATTCGGCCATCTGACATTCGGGAGTATATATTTACCATTGTTTATAATTTCGTCTGTTTTAATGGACTTTGATGTGGAAGCGAAACGAGAAATGAGGAAAAATAAAATTTCTGTCTTTTTTCAAACAAACGAAGCTATAGTTTTATTTGTTGGTAATTGAAACTTTATGTTTAGTAACATTTTTATGCTTTTACTTGGTACTTTTTACTGTTAGATGATAAAAAAACGATAAAAAGTAGAGAATAATCTTATAATAAATGTCCAAAATATCTTTTCTTTTTCTTAATTTCAATGGGCATACTGTAACAGTATCACTTTCTTTTAAAAGAACACCGCCGCCTTCAAAGTGTCCAACGTATTTCTAAGCGTTTAATCTGCTGTCTCCTTTTCTTAAAAATGTTATTTTAGCAAAATTGAGCTGAACCGAAGCCTTAATGCGGACCTCCTAAGTTCAACGTCACCTCGTCCGTCAAGCATTTGACTGACACGAGTTTTTGACCCCATTTTTAAATCTGTGTCACTACTTTTGGGTAAACGCTTTTATTTTATTAATAACATTAACAATTTTGGAATATGTGCACTTGACCTCAATTTTTACTGCAATGCAATTATTTCGGTATTATTTTACAAAAATTAATTGCTAATAATTATTATTGAAAATTTAATTTTATCTTTAAATTGTATTACGACTTTGAAATCAAGTTTAAATTTAATAATTGTATGCATTCAAAAGTATTGCTCTCTACCAAATAGGAAATCAAACTTATTTATGAAACAATTTATAAGGCAAAGAAAGCAAACAATTTAATATTCTTTTGTATTTTAGTAGTAACATTTTATTTTTGCATTATTTATACTGCTAAAACTAATGAAATTGCTGAATTATTATTTTAATTTAATATCTTATTGTTTCTGTATTGTTTGTGTCTCAAGAAATAATTAAAACAGTCACTGAAATTATTTTAATTTGAAAATAACAAGGTTTATGAATACATCTAAAACAAATGTGATTTCACGCATGATATAATTTTATTAATTCATTTGTACAATGAACAATGATTTATATTTTTAAATGAATGATTTAATTTTTTTGTAGAATATCTTGAATTTTTATTTTAAAAATAAAAAATTAAGAGCTTCATACCTAGAGACCCCTGGATATGTTATTGCTGGTGAATTAGGAACTGTAATCGGTGTAGAAACAGTCATGTTTGAATGTCCAATGTAGTTTTCCTTATCGCTGTAAACTTGTTCAACAGTGCATTCGGGAATAGAGACTGACTCAGAGTCAACAGAGACACTTTGCTGTCTGACAATGGATGCTATACTTGAAGTAGTAGACTTGGCAGGCGATGGCAAAGAGTCAACCCATTGCTGAACTGGACTTGTCCGACGTCGCATTTCCCAGATCCCTCTAAGCCAGTTCGATACTCTTACTACTGCTTCCTTTCCAACGTTTTCTAGAAAATAAAATTTAGTTTATCAAAGAAATTTATTGTTTGAATTCATAAATGTAGATCAAGCACTATTTCCTAAATTTAATCTTTTTATATTAATTTTTCATTTTTAAAGTGAAATGGTTTGATGATAAAAGCTGTTTTTATCATAGATATCTTCTTAAATAGTATCTTTTATTATATTGAATTTAAACTAACACAAACACTATCACTACTTTAATCAGTCTAAAAGAGAAGCATAGAGTTCAACAAGTGATAAAATAAGTTAGCGTGAGTTAAATCTCTCCCATACTAACTTTAGAGGTCGTGATACACTTACTTATTGATGATAGTGAGAATTTTTATAAATGAGGTCAAGGCCAAGCCAGAATGAAACAACTTTTTGAATTTGAATGTTTTATTATCAAACTGAAAGTAGGTAAGATCAAGTTTACTTTGTAAACTCATTCATACTTGTGCAATTATAGAGTGTAAAAAGAGAAGTGCAGTAAATGACATTACATCACATGCTTTAAAGTGATCAATGTAAAGAAAGCATTCCAGATTTGGTGAAGGAACCCGTTCTTTTATCCAGTATTTTTTACCAAATACCTGGATCCATCATTCCTCTTGGCAGCATGAATAATAACAAATGGAAATTACAAAAACAGTAAACAATCTAAAATAAGAATCACAAAAAAATTTGCACAAAGAAAAACATTCGCAGATGACAAAACTATCCCAAATAAACTCTTTTTAAGTCAATTCTGCTTAAAAAGAATTAATTTAGAATAGATTTGCCATTTGGGATTAATTAAATTTGTAAATAAAAGTGTAAGAACAATAATTATAACACATTTATAATATTTTTACATAAAAAATTGCTATTTAATAAGTTAAAATTTGTATCTTTACAAATAAGGTATTTGTACAATTTAAGTTTAATATATTACACAATAGGATAAATTGTGAAATAATAGTAACACTTGTGACCAATGATAATTCAGGTAAAATTCAAAATACTTGCATAACTCTTAAAAATAACATTTAATACGTTTCAAAATTTAAATTAAAACTTTATTCAACTATACTATCAAACTGGAAAAACTACTTTTAATGCCCCTATTTGAATCTCTTTCAATTTCAAAAGCTTATCTCAATTTCACCAGAATACATGACCATTGAAAATAATTGAAAATTACAGCAGGCTTGGATTGCATATTAAGCAATTTGTCAAAGTAGCTTTGACAGTTTCTTCCAGCTCAATTTATACATACATAAAACTTACTATCTCCAACACCGACAAATGAAATCAATTTGAACAACTTCCAAAGTAATTAAGACACACAATAGACCCGATAAAACTAATTAACTCCATCAAAATCAACAAGTACTAAAACTATTCCATCCCAGCTCTTCCTCAGTTCTAAAATATTCCACTACTGATCAATAACAATGCACTCCACTGGCAATAAAAACCCTCTCCACAAAACACATTCCAAAAAAAAGCACAAGCTCCACTGTGCCTCCTGTGAAAAGACATATCCTTTCAACTCTTTGGACTCACTCATGTGTTACCACCTGTTCCACACGCGACGCAGAACCGTGAAATCTCGTCCCATAAGCATTTTTCCCCAGCTATTTACCTCGTGAGCGATCGAAGAAACGTGTCACATAGTGTACGTGAGGAAAGGAGCGGACCGACCGATTGGCAGCTCGCGAAGCGATTGACTGCGGAGTACAGGAAAAAACAAGACACTTGTTAAAAACGCCCCCACTGCCGCCGCGCGCCGCGCCGCTCGCGAACGTCGAATGTGTGCGAGCGATCTGCGTTCGTCGTGCGCTCTAATGTGATGTTTTCTCGCGCCGCAGTGCCGTCGACTGGTGCTCTCGGCACCCGCACTGCAGGGAACCCACGTGGCTCCAAGCCACCAATATCTCAGTATACATTATTAGCAGTAAGCCTGCTGTGGGCTGCTGTGGAAGAGATAATAAAGGTATTGTAAAGGCACTTATTTTATTTTGTGGGTTTTAAGTTAATTTTTAGAAGATTAGGATAAGTACATATGTTTAGCGATAATAAAGTTAGTTTTTGTAGTTGATTTCTTTTATCTTTGTACGCAGTTCGTTTATCCGATAAATATGCAAATTAATTGTTAATCTTCTTTTAAAGAGTAAATTAAAATTATGATTTCATTATACATTTTAATTTAAAATTGCAAGTATAATGGAAAAAGATCAATAAAAATAGTAAAAAGAGTTCGTTTTTTAAATTTAAATTCTATTAATAAATATTTCATAAATACATTAACTTCCAATTTTAAATCATTAAACTTTGGAAAATTTGCATAATGATACAACAAAATTGAAATGCAACATAAACATAACCTGCAAATTATTTACCGAATTTATTTTTATTTTTCATTTTTTCTGAAAAACATTTTAAACTAAATTATATAATTATTACTAGATATTAATTTTATAATTGGCTTAAAAATTTTAGATCAATTAATACATCTCGGGGTGCCTTAGACAAGCTCTAATTGGCACGTCGCCGAGAATATCACGTAACAAGCCAAGGAAATAATACAAAAGAGAAAAAAATAAAAATGTCAATGTGTTTGACAACGTGAAGAATAATCATAGATAAGAAAAAGAATCCTACTTTTTCACAAGCCTTTGGTTTAGGTATTTGACAATAAGAACTGCTCCAACTGTGAAACTTTGTTTGGAGATTTGTTGACAGTAATAACCTTCAAATTAGAAAGGCAGTTAGCCTTTACTGCACAACTTTTAGTCAAGCTTGTATTACTGTCTAATACATACATTTTTTAAATTTATTTAAAAAAGAAGAGACAATGTCTTCTAAAGGAAAGAACAAAAATAAAATGTCAGAGAGGCGAAAGCATAGAATTTTAGGGAAGGAGGAGAAATATAGAATGGAAAGAGACAATTCTGATAAAGAAGAAGGATCTGGTAAAATAAGATTTATTATTTTTTAAATTTATTATAATATTAATCCTACAAAATATTTCTTTTTGTAGAACCAGAAGAACAACCATCACCAATCTCTTTTCCGGTTGCAATGTGGGATCTGCAACATTGCGATCCTAAAAAATGTTCAGGCAGAAAACTTGCAAGGCACAATTTAATAAAGACTCTCAAACTTAATACCCGATTTTCAGGACTTGTGTTAACTCCTGTAGGAACTAGAGTATGTTTTTAATTCGTATAAAATAATAATATCCAATTAAATATTTTTCAATTTTCACATTAAGCAATTATTTTAATTTTTCAGTGTGTAAGTCCATTAGATAAATCTATCGTAGAAGAAACTGGCTGTGCAGTAGTGGACTGTAGCTGGGCTCGATTGGACGAAACTCCGTTTAACAGAATGAGAACACCTCATCCAAGGTTACTGCCTTTTCTTGTAGCTGCGAACCCAATAAATTATGGAAAGGCATGTGAATTAAGTTGTGTTGAGGCGATAGCTGCAACACTAATTATCACTGGATTTCCAAAGGAAGCTGAGTTTTATTTAAATAAATTTTCTTGGGGACATTCCTTTTTGGAACTAAATAAAGAGCTGTTAGACAGTTATGCAGCTTGTGCTGATAGTGCAGAAATTATTGCAGCTCAAGAGAAATTTTTGGACAAAGCAAGGCAAGAAAGACAAGACAGACTGAGTAATTATCTAATTGATGAATTTTTTTCATTGTCTTTTACAAATTGTATAGCCATATAGAGTTATTGAATGTTTTTTTAGATGGACCAGACATGTTCCCTCCATCAGAAAGTGAAGAAGAAAGTGAGGAGGAAGAAAAAGTTGACAAAAATAAGGAAATAAGAAAAAATAAAGAAGAAGAAAGTAAACCAGTAGATGAATCAAGTAAACTGACAGACAATACCAATGTAAAACAAAAAGAAAGTCCAACATCTTCAAAGGAAAATACGGGATGAAGTTAAATATTGACCTATTTATTATTATTATTATTGTAAATAACTGACAATTCAAAAAAGACTTGAAGATTTGCTATTATATAAATATTATTTATATCTTTATACAGATGTATATTTGAGCGCAAGAGCTTGTATGCATGTTGTAAAGTAATTGGTTTAGTTTTAATCGTTCATTTATTGATATTCTTACAGTGTGGAAAGATAATTATTAATGTGGAATTCATTTTTGAGTCTGTTATACAAGACTGTAATTAATTTCATCAATTTGTAAAAAATCAAAGAAATATGTCTTCAAATATTGACTGACTCTAATTACAAAGTCAAAAAAATATTAAAAACTAAATGATTTAAATAAAATTTATAAATGTAAAAACGATGCGTTGATATATTTAGAATTCTTTCCTAAAAATATGCAAATGTTTTCTCAAAATTAAATTAATAAATTAAATTAATTATTACGCGAAAAAGCTATTTTTTCAATTTGTTTACTTATAAAATCCATTTCGTTGAAAAAAACAAATGTTTTCAGGGTTTCTTAATGTCAAACAAACGATGTCGTCGAAAACCATGCGACAAATATTTAAAAACGAGGTCAAAAAGGTAACATACATGTATGCCACTGTGCCGCAAAGGGTTAAGGATTTCCGTATCAATTTAAACATTCACTATCCTTGATTGAAACGGGTTGGCAAGGTCAGTCTTGACCTTTATCACAACAGTTCCTTTTAACAATAACAAAAACCTTTGCGTGTTGCAAGTATCCTTTCTCTTAAGAAAGTATAGTTAAGTTACCAATCGTACCTGCACAAACGTAGCTTTTTAATTATTTCTTTCGTAAGACCTCTTAAGCATTTTCATAATGTAATTTAAAGAAAATGCAAAATATCCAGCTTTAATAGCCATAAAAATAATATTTTTTAAAAAAAAAATACCATAAAATTACTTTCACATTCATCGAGATTTAAAAACCTGGCAAAATATCTCTCGATTCTTTACATAACAATGAGACGCAATTTTTGCAAATAAACGTCCGCATCCCTTCCTTATTACCTTTCTCAAAGCAGAAATAAAATTTTGTACGTTTTCAGCCCAAAAACACAGAGCCGAACGTGCTTTTCATCCGTCGTGCCTCGTTAAAAAAAAACACTGTACCAAACCGAGTGTGTGCCTTCCATTTCTAAACAATCGTTTGATAATTAACAAACAGTATATACTCCGATCGCTCGACGGTCGAGGCGCTCTGCGCTTCTTGCGAAATCCGCGAGTTTTCCGTTCGTATATTGGTGCGTTCACGCGTCTCAATAAGGAGATGACGAGGTCCGTACGCCCACCTCCAAAAATCACGGACTCGCTCTAAGCTCCTTTTTCTGTACACTTTACGGTCGCGAGCGATGAGCTGACCGGTGAATGTTCTCTTTGAAAGCGACTTGCCTGCGCGAAGGTTGGACTTTACGTGCTGCGTCGATTTGTATATTTTATAGATTTAGTTGTGAAAAAGAGGATTTTTTTAAATTTTTTGTAGTAGTAAGATGTTATTTAACATTAATATTATATAAATGACTTAATGAGCGTATTCGAGCCAAACACAATATAAAAATTTCCGGTGAAATGTAAATTTGAATTAAATGCACAGAAATTTTTTAAATGTAACTTTTTATTAATAAATTTGGTATTTTACTGCATTTCTACATTTTATTTTGAAAAACGAGTAAAAGTAAATTTCTAATTCTGTTTTTGTTTATGTATAAAACGTTTTCGAATCCATAAATATATATCCACAAAAAAAAAAAAAAAAAAAAAAAAAAACAGCAGTAAAAGGTACATTTATTGCGGAAAGTGAAATGTCATTTTCCTTTCGTTTTATCACCCGAGAAATTTAAATAAGAAAATCACGAGCCTCGAGCCCGCGGAAAAATTAATCGCCATTGTGTTTTAGCTCTCGTCGATACTTCAGCTTTGTTCCTTTTCTTAGCGACTTCAGTCGTTGAACTCTTCCCGAAGCTTTCTTGCGTCGACGGGATTGGATCGAGTTTCCCTAATAAAGAATATCTAATTAAGAAATTCGTGCGTTTTGCGCGAAGAAGAGGAGTGAATAGGATCGTTCGTTAAGTACAAATTTTCCCATGACTCTTCTTTATAGAGTAATTACTTTTAATTACGTAAGCAAGTAAACGTTGCTTGCGTAACGTAAATCCAATATTGTTAGTAGAATTTACAGAAAAACGCGCGATTACATACTTTCGTCATTTTGTTCCGCACAATTTTCCGAATTTTCTTTCGTATAATTACAGAAAACCAAACATCGACACCCAAAAAAGACCTCGACTCGACTATATTTTCAATTTCTGTTATCTGCGCGATAAAAATAAATTTCACAGCGTGACGGATAAGACAAAGAGAAACTGTCCACGCCCGCGAGGATATGATGTATCCGTAACTGTAAGTCCGGAAATCGCGGAGGAAAAATGGCTCGGGCCATAAATTCGTCGTCGCCTACGATTCAGGTGCGATGTGTAACGGCATCTCCTCTGCCCCGCTGAATGCATAGAAATTTATATATAGAACGAATCGGGCTGACAGAAGCGTCCGATTGCAATGGAGAATTCAAGTAATTGTTTTAAGAGAATTTTCGAATTATTAATTTTAGAAATGTTTGCATAGACTGAAAAATTTCGTTGCTTCGAGGGAAGTAATGAGTTTGAATTTTTGTCCGTGCCTTTTCTCGTATTGTCCTTTTTTATTGCAACAACTTTTCAGCGGTGTTTCGAGGAAGTAACGCGTTTGTTGTGCGCAGAGGCCACGTTTCGAATGGGATATTCTGCAAGTGGACATGGAAGCGTCGACACGATCAAGATAAAGCGAATGAAAATGTTATTAACGTCAAGTGTGCAGCTACTTTTTAAGATCTAACCGTACGAATAATTTTAAATTTTATCTCTTTCGATCGATTGAATTTGAAAAGTGAATATATTTTGCCGGCAATTACGATAACATAATTGCATCGAGCGTGAAGTAACCGTAGCGAGTAAAGTATTCAAGAAAGTTAATTTGCAAAATGAAATAAATGAAAACTTGCAACTCTACTCGCGTAACAGGTCGATCCGCAGTAAAATAAACAGAGATAAACTATCTGCTTCCATTAAAGTATATAGTAACCTAGTAAAGTTGTAGTATAATAAAGCTTGATTCAACATTCATGTTTAAAGATACTTGATATTTTTGCGTGTACAGAACAGTACAGTATATTACAATTTTAAAACTCAATAGATACTAAAAAATGTCATCAATATTCATTTTATACAGTTTCATTTTATAAGATGTAAAAAATTGCATTTTACGATTTACAATTAAATAAAACTGTATAAGTGGTTTAATATTTCTCTGAAGCTTTATCTTTTTCTATTTCTACGCATTTTTTAGATCTTAGATAATAAGGTGAGTATACGAAATGGCCTGGTGCAAAAAGTCTATACATTTTTCACATATTTATATGCGGCAAGGTTACTCAAAACGTTGTACTTTTACAATTAGCGAAAGTTCACAAAGTGTCAACTGACCTGAAACTGCACTTTGAAGGATTACACAGACGAGTTTTGTATTGTTGTAAATATAGAGATATAATATTAGATTGATATCCATTTAAACTCCTATAGATTTTTTATTAATAATGTGTATGCGTTTAGAATTTTTTCTCGGTAATTTCTTCATCCTCCTTTCACCAATCCAATTCTGCTCAATATCCGGTCTGATGTGAAATTCCCATTTTCTTTTATCGAGCTGAATCGATGATTATCGCGTAAGTTGTAATCACGCTTTGTTTAGTTTATTTCTTACATAGAATCAATGCAGGAGTGAATAGCATATATTAAGGTTTCGTTGCAACATATTGGTAATTTTTGAAGCTTGCTATTTAAATCACTTATTTTGAAACGTATTAATTATAAAGTACAAAATACAAACAGTTTTTTGAAATATTTCTTATTAAAAATGAATGGATTATTGTCTTTTTAAACAATGATAAAAGACAAATAAAATAAATAATTCTTTTAAACAAAATGATTTTATAACATTTTTTGGCAAAAATTAAATGCATAAAAATATAACAATTTCAAGCGAGATAAATTTATTATATTTTTATTGAGTGATTAAGAACCTTCTTAAAGTAAAGAAAACTATATCCCTCAGCTTACGTAAAATAGTCTTAATTAAAACTTCTTATCTTAAAAATACATTTTTTAAAATTTTAAATACTTTTAAACTCGACTTTACATTCTCAACACAAGTACACCTGCTTATTAATTTCTCTAAATCACTCCAACCAAAACCGCAAACTCAATCACCAAATCCCCCAACACCATCCAAAGCAGCAACGCATCCTGGACGTCTCCCTAATCTCTCGCTGGCATCGAAGAATGAACGAAAGCGCTCCGTCCGCAGCGCGCGTACGAGCTTGGCCGCGTCTCTCGGGCCGCGGAAGCGGGAGAGACGGTGCACACACACCGCCGCGCTCTCCTCTCCGCGTGCTTCTCGGTTCACCTCGATCGGCAGTCGGTCCGAGTCAGTCTCGTAGCGGACGGCGTCTCGCGAGGTTGCCCCCTGCTCTCTCCACTCCGCCAACGCCACGTCTCTGAAGCTCCTCCTGCCCACGAGCCCGGAACGCAGAGAACCATGAGTGAGTATACATATATATTCCGACTTTGGATCCTTCTATTTTTTTTGGGGGGGCGAAGTCGCCGTCGCACGAAAGCCCGAGAGGCCACAGCTGAGTCAGCGCAGAGGTGGAAGCGGGAGGAGGCGGGCACAGGCATTCCGCGCGCGCGGATGGAGTCGCGAGCGTCGCTGTTTACGGGATTTTTTCAGCCGAGCGCGTTGGAACGTGGGGGACGGATGCGCGGCTGCTCTCTCGCCGAGAGGCTCTCCTCGGGAATTTCGCGTTGCGGGATGTACGGAGTGTCGGTCGTTGTTTCGAGAGAGAGAGAGAAAGGATGCTGGAACGTTTTGGGGATTAATAAAGTAGATGGGTGGAGAGAGCGGAAATGATGTCTTTGATGTTGGGTGACGGTTGACGTGTCTGGGTGCAGGAAAAGTTGTGACATTTTGAAGGAGGCAAATGAATAATTAATGGAGTTTTGTCTATTTTTAGAAATTATATCTATACCGCTCTTAGAAAATGAGCATGTTTGTTTAAACTTTCGTATAGAAATGGAAAATTTTGTAAATTACGAATTATTCGTTAAATTCAAAGTACCTCTCAATTAAAACAGCGAAAAACCACCAAATGCTTGAATCAAATTGAATTTTAGATACGTAGAAAGTGTAGAATCCTCCGACTCAATCAGAGCATTATAATTCTAAAATATTTAAACGGGTCACGGTCACTCACTAGAAATAAAAAAAAAAATAATAATTTACATAGAGAAAACCATTGTGAGACTCGCGCAGATATTCTCTCAGAGAAAAATCAAACAATGAATTTATTAATTTATTACGAACCGGCAAGCAAAAAGAAACCTTCAAACTCACTTCAAACATCCGCCTCTTAATCGCGTTCATTATCGGCCGCGAGCATCGAAATTGCTTACGCCCTTATCACATCTCCCGAATCAGAGTTCGCCGCGTTTTTCCAGGCCATTGTCGTGAGAAATCGGCGAAGCCCTCCTCGCGTCTTCCTCTCCGCGCGTACAACCGAACGACTTCCCACGCGCGCTCCTTCCCATTGCCCGCGAAAACGCGGAGAACCGATATATATACACATATCGGCCGCGCGCGCCGCTCGACCAAAAATCGGCCTCGTTGCGCAAGTCGATCTCTCTTATATCACAAGCTATCTCTCGCGGGCCAGAAAATCCAAAAGAAAGCGCGCGCGGCCCGAGCCA
Organism: Ormyrus labotus; assembly: GCA_035582975.1. Taxonomy (NCBI): domain Eukaryota; kingdom Metazoa; phylum Arthropoda; class Insecta; order Hymenoptera; family Ormyridae; genus Ormyrus; species Ormyrus labotus. Next base: position 21,246,020 of record JAWWEO010000045.1, on the reverse strand, counting down.
AGGCCGCGCGGGAGCTAGAAAACGAGAATTATTCCGCTCTCGCGCTGTGTCCCCTCCCCGATAAGATCCCCTTCGAGTGCGTGAAAGCGATTCGGGTCCACGTACCGGCCGCGCCGAAGGTGAAATTGAAAGTGCGCCGGGGCGACGAGGAGAGCGGAGGAGACGAGTAATTAATAATCGCCGCGGGGGGGAATCTCCCTTTCGGAGAGAGGTCGGGAAACCCGGTGAAATTGAGACGTTTACGTAAGACGGGGCGCGACGAGGCGGAACGCGATTTCGCCGACGGGGGTTTTGCGCCGCGGGGCTTTCGGCGGGAGGAAATTGATTTTTGCATTTTTCCCGCGGAGAGATACCCTTTTTTACCGCGGAGTTCGCGACGCCGCCGAGTTATGGTTCGTTTTTGAAAGCTGGAACGAAGGACCGGAGTTTACGGCCGGGTTTTTCGATATCTGGCTACCAGTCGGGGCTGAAAGAATGAGACGGAGTTTAATGGTTGGAGTAACTTTAAAGTAATTGCAGGCAGCTGCGAAGAATCTTGTTGCATAGGTATAGTTTTGTTATAGTTACTGCAATTTCGGGTGGTTTTCTCCCGATGCTAATTTAACCATTAAGGCTCGCGCGAGAGTGATTTTGATTAATGGTATTCTCGTTACTTATTAACCCTTTAAGAGCCATGAAAAACCCAGCGCGTTAACACCCACAGCGCCTATATTCAGATCTCCCTAACTAATAAACTAAATCCCGGTTAAAAAGAATTTCCTCCAATCCCTTCCACGCGTCGTTAGCACGATCCAGAAAAACACCAATTCCACAGCGGCAATTGCAGCGCTCCTTCCGCGTTCGCTTCGCCAGCACCATTCTCACGCCAATTCCTCGCCTCTCGCGAACGAGGCGAATTCACGCGCCCAAACAAAAGCCGAATGAAACCCCGACGATTATATATATATATCCACCGTCTCAATCAGCCGCGGGGAAAAGGAACGAGAGAGTTATATCGTCCGATCCGCCTCGTCAACATCCGACGAGACGCTCGCGCGCGCGTCGTCTCGTTCGCCAAACAAAAGAGGAGGCCTGCCTTTTAGAGGCTTAACTCGACGCGATGATGATACGACCGCAATTGGAAGACGCGGCGCGAGAATTGCTCTCTCTCTCGCCCCCGTCGGGGGGCTTTATAATTCGATAATCGCCGCCGGTAGGCGATCGTCGTCCGGATCGTCACCGGGATTGAAAGTGTTGTCGACCCTAAAACGACGCGCGGCCTTTTTTTTTTCTCGGTCGTTGTCTTCCTTCTGGGTTTGCCGACGGTTTTTGGGAGATTCAACGGGGTTATGAGGTAAAGTTTTGAGTTTTGTTTAATGGGATTGTTTAAATATGATATTTTTAAAATTACATGTTACTCTTTTAATCGTCCGAGGGCGGAAAAGAAGCTATTTACTTTTTACCTCGAAGAAATCCGCGAATCCTTTTCCTCGCGCTCATTCGCAAACCTCAGTTTCTTTATCAGAATCGAATGTCAAAATATTTGCTAAAATCGCCGAAGCGCAAACATCGCACTACTCCATTAAACCGACACATTTCACTCGAACATTCTACGACCAAACATTGAATTACCCGGTTCGTTTTGCATACGCACATGCGCGCACAGCCCGCCGACTGTATCCCCATTCTCCAACTCTACTTAAATGACAATAGGCTCCACTTTGCATACATAAGGAGAGCCGACTGTATGCATTTCTTTGTAGCTTCAAGAATCGCGGAGAAATGTATTCATTGGCTCTCTTTCTGCGGGCCTTTTCGGATTCGCGAATTATGCTAATCTGGCTTTATCAGCAAATAGCGAGTCGAAAGAGCTCCAGGACTCCGTTTGTCATCGCAGACTCCATCCGGCTTAGATCTTCCAATATCGTTCCTTTTTCGGTCCTCGTCGCTTTGAATATACTTTAAAGTATATATGCAGTATGCAAAAATACTCGACGGAGCGGACCGAAAATAAAGCTGCTGAGAATTCCAGTTCCGTCCGCGGGGTTGCTGAACTCCGTAGATCACGCGGATGGTATTTCGTATTATGCCTTCGGCTGAATTTCGCCGGCGGCAATTTCGGTTTACGAGAGTCGCTTGGAAAAATGGACGAACGAATATGGCGCGCGCTGCATTTGCCGACGAGTCTAAACTGTAATGGCGTCGATAAAATTAATGGATTTTAAAATTGAGCAACAGAACTTGAATGTATCGATGAAGGTATATATACTGAAAAATATACAGTCAAAATAATTCACAAGAGTTTCGAGCAATACCGCGTTTCCTTTACTCTCAAAACAACCGAACCCGAATTATTCCGTTTCCCGCGTCGGCCGTTCGCCGATGCGAGTATAATTACACAAAGGAAAAAAGAAAAACCATTGCAAGCATGATTTCATTGCACTCGCGACAATATAATTTTCGCCGAACGCCGTTGCGGGGAAAAAAAAGGGAAAGCGAGCGCACTTCCAATCGTAATTGTCGTCGGCAAAATACGTATAATACGTTTGCGATCGAAATACCTGCAAGTGCACCGCTGAGTTTCGGGGCCGAATTCGAGCCGCCGTTGCAAAATGCAAACAATCGCGGATAATTCTATGTAAATGTAGTGATTGGACGGTGGATTTTTAGAGATGCGGAAAAAAATGAAGGTTAATTTACTGGGTGGAGTAGTAACGAATGTTTCAATCAAGTTTATCACCTGTATAAAGTTTAATGGATCAACAATTGAAAGGGAACTATCGATCAAGTATTATCAATTAGGATCAATTGTCAGAGAGAACAGCCGTAGAATAAATTTTAAAGTCACGTTGCAGCCACTAACTGTTTACCGATCGAGAGAGAATTCGAAAGGTGAGACTCGTATCTTTTAAATAATCTTGTCTAAATTCCTAGAAATTTTGCTTCGATCTCATTATTGACATTGTATACGATAGAAAGCAAGTCGGCAATTACTGCTCTCGAAAGAATAAACCGAGCGAGCCTTCGACTGGCAAATAAAAAAACAGCGCGTTACAAAAAGAGTTAATCGAAGCAAACTGAGAGACAATAATTTCGGCACTCGTTTGCGCCGAGCGTAATTGACCCACTGATCTGGATTTCATTTCGCGAACGAATCGAAAAGTGATTGCTTACGTTTTCTCTAGTAATTTTAAAAATCGCGCCTTCGCATAACCACAAACAATTATAACGATGGGATGATGTGAAAATCGCTCGAGTTATCAAGCGTTTAATTTCGATGAAAATTATTTTCTTGCGCAACACCACCGTTCTTACGTAAGCTCTTTGGAAGCGGCTTCTGGACTGGGAAAATTTATCTGAGAAAAAGCTCTTAAAGCTTAATTTATCGTCCTCCGGTTATGGAGCCGCTCGAAACAATGCGAAAATGTAGGGCGGCGCTCTCAATTTTTAACGCACTTCATATTCTTTTCCACGATAGTTCCCGAGAAAAAATTACGAGCGCTTTGAGAGTCGGCCGTTAACCCGCTTAACACTTTCAGGCGCGTAAATGTTTTCCTTCTCTACAATGGGGATTGTTGTAAGTCCTGTGTATCATGTTTTTTTTTTTTTTAAGTTCTTTTTTAAAGCGGCGCGAGATTTTTTGCAGCGGTTCTTGCGATCGATGACTCGAAAGTTGCTTTAAAAATGTATTTAATAATTTATTGTGACAGAGGGTATCTTGAACCGTTAAATTGATATCATTTTTAAGAGATAAAAAATTTTTTTTGAAAAATGTCAAGTAAAGTCATAAAAAAGTTAGTTACTTTGCAATAAAAATAAAAGTCTGAAGAATAAAAACAATTCATTTTAATTTAAGATTCATAAGTAACCGTATTGTCTTTAGTTCGGTCAACCATTCTTTTAGAAAGTAAAAATATACTTTTGAAAAACAGATACAATCTTCCTGCTCAGTAGCAGTCAAGATATCAGGATAGTTGTTCCGAGTCTCTCCTTTCTCCGAGAGCCAACGTTACAAAGCGATTTGTACCTCTTTTCCATATTGAAAACTAAAAATAAAAAACAAAACAAAACAGCCCTCCGCGCTCCTCGAAAAAGCTCCAAAGTCCGCAACTCGCGATGATCTCCGTACGCCTTCGATTGTAGTTTTTCCCGGCGCCGTTGTCGGAGATTTAAGCTTAATTAACGAGCGCCTCTCCTTTTGTGCGACACTTTTTTTTTTCTCCATCCGGCGCATTCTCGAGCTCGCACACGACACAATATCTGCCACTCGCCAGTGACGCCTATTTTTTTCTGCTTATTTGTTCCAGGGGACTATTACTTGCTCGGTTTGGCGACTGTCCTTGCGGTGAGTTGTTATTTTGCTGCACAGTTTATTTCATTGCGGTAAGTGGCCCGAAGAAAAGGGTTTCGAAGTAGAAAATTGCGATCGCCAGCTGCCGCCTCGACTCGCGGATACTTTTCTCGGTTGAGAATGAATTGGGTCTTGGTCGGTATACGTTTCGAAAGTACAACAGTTTTGATTTGCGATCTGTCTGGTGTGTGCAGGTTTATGGATAAATTAATGAACGCTGGTCAAAGTAATTTTTACAGAAATATTGTAACATTTTTTTAATTGACGCGTAAATTCCTTGAATTTGTGTAGCTTTAATCGAAAAAAAATTTTTAATTTTACGACAATGCAGCGAAGCAAAATTTACGATTTACAAAACGCGAACGAATTTGTAAAATAGTAACGTTAAGTATTCAAATGATGTCATTTGTTATGCTGGATTGCTCCAGTTTTTCTGTTTACATAATATCTTTTAAGGTTCGCATCGTCGAGATTAATGCAAAGATATTCGAGCTGCACTTGAATCCTGAGCCCGTAAACTTTTAACAAAGGAAAGAACCAGGATTAATGCTATTAACCTACTTGTGCAGCTATCCAAGCTGCTTCGGTCTTCATAAATATTCATTTATCTTTTCTGCAACTGCTCCTTTTTCCTTTCGAAACCTCTCAAGTTCATTCATCGAGGTTGTATAAATTTATTATCAGAAAATAAAATAAGTCGACGTCTTGTTAATTAGAATGTTACATTTTTTTCTTCCGCAAAAGACTAATATTCATCGGTGACTCACTAAACGTAATTGTACCATTTCGGTTTGTTTTAACTTTCTAAACTGCCTTTATTAGTCGGCCAAATGATTTTTGTAAATTATTAGTCACACGCGTTTATCTCGCGTTAAATTAACCGTAACTCCACTTACTTTTAATGAACGGCGCTTCTAAAATACCATTCATTAACTCTAAACTTAATATTCTATTTATCACCGATGATTGTAACCGATTTCGCGATTCTCGCCACTTACCTCCAAAATTCCTTCCCCCTCCGATCCCCCGCCGCTCAAATCCCCTCGATCTCGTTTCCTCGTTCAGCGGCGCGTGAAATCTGGCATTACACACATACCTGCACCTCTTGCTCCGTTTTCCGATCGCTAATTACTCTTTTTAACCCGGCGCTCGGCCGCTCGTACATAAAAGCGATATAGGAGAAGGCACACCGAAAGTTTGCGCAATTATACGGTTTTCCGCGCAATGTGTGTGCGTGTGCACATGCGGGTCGAGCGCGAGGATGGCGCCGTGGGAATTGCGCAGCCGCGCGATCGGCTACGGTGAAATTGAGAGTTACGCGCGACGGCTTATCTAAACGCCGGGGTTCGCGAGTGTTGATGGACGGTTTGCTTCGGAAATGGTCGCTTTTTGCAATGGTTGTTTAACTTTCGTGTGATTTATTAGCTGTTATTATCTTTTAGTTTGATATTAAACTTTTTTTAAAGTCATTTTAAAAGATTTGTGCACGATTACTTTCCGAGCGTGAAACAAACGGTATAATTCAAGAAGCAGTCGGTTAACGTTCTAACGATACATCAATTTATAATAAAATTTAAAAAATTTCTAAAAAATCTTTAAATCACGTCCCATCATTCATCGTTTCACGCTTTTCCACCTCAATAAACCGCACAAACCTATTCCAACCCACCTAAAAAAAATCGACACTAACGTATTATATCCTCAAAAAAAAACAACCAAAACAGACGCTGCTGGTGACGGCGGACGCGGGTGACATGCTGCGCAAGAGCATCGTCTTCGACAAGAACACGCCGGACGTGTTCTACTGTCCGGTGCACAAGCCGACCGGCTTCGACAAGATGATCGTCAAGGCCAAGCCCCTGTCGAGACTCTGCCAGTTCGAGGGCGGCCCCATCCCCAAGGACTACAAGAGCGACTGCTACAACGACGTCGACGAGACCGAGTACGCCTGCAAGGAGAAGTACCGAATCATGGTGAGAGTCCCGAGAGTTTGCGGATTTTTGGATATAATTGTCGGGAGGGAGCAGTTTATAAACTGCTAACGTACGATTTAGGCGATTTTGCGAGTTATTTCGTTGAGAATATCGTAAGTGAATAGAGCGAGGAAAGTTTTTTTTTGGTTTTTTTACTAACCGATATAGTGATTTTAATTTTTTGTAAATTTATATTTTATACATAATAATTGAAATGTTTATGATTAATTTTTCTGTAATTATTATACAGAAGTTATTAACAAAATGCTTTTATATATATACATTTAATTTCGCTTATTTTAAATTACAATTTTCAAATCATTTCATCCTTTTAATTTTCAAAATTAATATATTATATCAATGTACGCAGTTTCATCAAAGTTTATAAATTTAAAAAAATAAAGTGTCAATATTTACGTTACAAACAAGCTTATACAAATTTCTAATGACACGATGAGCATTTCAAATTTGGTTATTGGTACAAAACGCATCTCCCCCACAGCTCACCCCTAACACTAAAATATTAACGCCTCCCTAAAACCTCTCGCGATCTTCAATCAAGACGACCATTTCTCGACGCATACAAATATAATTATCGTTTTAACCATTTTTTCGAACATTAACCAAAAGCAAAAAAAAAAAATATATATAATCTTGATTGACCGATCGACCTCCACGTCCAAAAGGCAAATGAAACAGAGAGAAAGCAGGGTGTCGGCATTGTTTTTTTTCCTCTTACTTGCAGAAGCGACTGAGGAACAACGACGGCGACCAGCAGCCGGCGTTCGACAACGACTACACCGACTAGGGCCCGCAAACCGTCGCCGACGCAGAAAAAAAACACACCCGCAATTATACCCCTCCCCGACCGTCTAACTCTTAAGATTATCAATAAAGCCGTCTTTGTATATTATCTCGTGTATCTGCACGCATATACATACATATATATATACGTAGAGTATCGCGAGGGAAAGGCCCTTCTCCCTCGTAGGGAAATCATTAAGGACTCATTCGCCTGTATTTTATAATGTAGACCTTAATTTAGACTCCATTATTGTCATGATTATGGACGCTAATATATATATATAACGGATGACGAGAATCTGGTCTTTGTTCGGTAGCATTTTCGTGATTTTATTTGTCGTCGGAGCGCTTTGTATTCGGGAGCTTGGAGCACCGAGCCGCGAATGAGCGACGAACAAAAAGTAAGATTGCCGAAGATGAATCAATCGGGTTTATTGGGTTTTTCAAGATGTGCTGGTTCCATCGACTATTTATTTTAGGTTTTAATTAGCTTGACGCTCGGTGAAAAACGTCGTGAAATTTATGCTTTTAATTGCACAAGAAAAAAAAATTGCCGCTTTTATTTGTAAATAACATAAGTGAGTAAGAGGGAATAATTATGATATAGAAAAGGTTGAAAATGAAGACTGCAAATCTTGCATTTAGATTCTCGTCATCAACAACAAACACATGTATTCTTACCGCTATTTATAATCGATGAAACAAGTTCTTTGTAAAAGTCTTGCAATCGAAGCAATAAAAATTCCACCTTTTCCACTATACACATAACTACGCATTTACGCTTTATTTATCTGCCTTCCTTGCACTTCTTCTCTAAGGTGTTGGTTTTTGTAGATAACTATATGCATTTTAACAAATTGGTAATTATTAAGTACTAATAATAACTAATCTCACTTTTAAAGGTATAAAAAAATTACGTTACGCCAGAACATTGTAGCGATAATATTGCATTTTTATTGAGAAAAAAAAGACTTGCTGTTTTTAGTAGTGCGCATCTAAACTTTTTGGAATATTTTAATAAATTGTTTTCTCATTTTACATTAACTAACTTGTTCTTGATGATTTTCTAAGAAAAATCTTGTACATGTACCTGTTTTAAAAATCTTCTTTTCCATTTTCTTTTGAATTGTTCTGTATTGTTTGTACTCTCGTTTAGAGTGTTTCTTGTTTCTTGTACCTCTTACATATCTAGTAGTATTTTTCAAATAACGTAATTACCTTCCAAAGAAATTTTACAACTTTAAATCATCAAATAATGGGTACGTAACTTATTCAAAAGATCTTTTGAGTTTTGTAATTGCAATTAATTTTTTTTTGTTTAAGTTTTTATTCAAGTAAAACTAATACTATTATGATAAAATTATTTAATTTTTAATGTATAATAGATTAATAAAATAATGTTTTAACTAATTACGTTTTTATTATAAAAATTTAAAACTTTTCTAAACAACATAAATGAAATAAATATTAAAAAGGAAAATTAAAAACAAAACGTTGATGTTTATAAACAATTAAAACTTAAAATATTGTTTCAGATGAGACTTCACCCGCCAGGTAGTGATACGCCCTACAACGGAACACGTCTTGAAAAGTTTATGAAGAAGGACAAAGATATTCCTATCAAGAAAACAAAGAAGAGTTAATGCGATCTTTAACATTGATTATAGTTTTAACAACTTTAAAAAAGGTGCATTACACACTACCTCGCTTTTTAACGTATAGTCAATTAACATTAAATGATATTCGTGTTTGTAAATTTACGAAAACGTTATGATTATATAGGTATATAAAACCTCGAATAATGCTGTGATTGCTTTTTTAAGCTATGTTTTTTTTTAATACTCGTTGAATATTTTCTTTTCTTTTATAACAAATTTTGTAAATATCTATTAATTTTTTAACTTGTTATGATATTAAAATTTTAAATAATAAATTTAACCATGATAAAACTATTTCAATGTTGTGTTTATTTATTTTTTAGTGTTCAAAAAATCTTATAAAAATCCTAGGAACTGAATATTAACGTACAAATTCTAAGTAAACAAAATCATGATTATAATTAGGTCTAGTAAATTCTGTTATGTTAGCATTAAAGGAGGATAATCAGGTTAATGATAAATTAACAGACAATCAATTAATATGAAAATGTAATAAGTTATAATTATAATAATCTGTTTCATTATACATAAATGAATTCCATTTAGCCTTTTTGTTACGTTTTTAAAATTGGAGATTCAATATTATATAGTAAATTGATAAGAATGTGTGAGAATGTATCAATTATACAAATCTCTTGCATCAAAGTTATTAATTATTTATTAAAGACATTTCATACTTTCTACTTTAACCAAAAATGTAATTATCTAAGATTATTACATATCTTAGAACACAAATATGTGCGCTAATTTCGGTGAAGGACATCGCAGTAAATTACTTTTTACATATTTTATATATAAAATATTGCGTTGATGTATGACATTATACCAGCGTTTAAAGATAAAGCGATCATCACAATAGTTCATTCCATCAGCCTAAATTATAATTTTATTTCTATAGTATTTACATCTTTTATAGAATGTGGATATCAAATCTTTTAATAGATTTAAAAAAACTCAAGATGGAAGCTTTTTTAAAAAATTCAATATTTCAACGAAATTAAAAACTGCTATAATAAACTTTTTTAATAAAAAACAGTGACCTAAATTGAAATTGAACATAATAAAAATTTCTGAAAAATAATTTCTTATTTAATAGAATATATTTTAACAACTCTCATAAAGAATTACATGTTTAGTAAGAAATTCAAAATTTATGTTTATAATGTTTATATACAGAATTAAACAATAATTTTCAATATCACACCTGCAGTATAAATCTTTTAATTTTTTAAACTTTTCTCCAGTAAAATTATCTAATCAATAAACATAATAATACATTGCATTTAAGTTTTAAAAATTATAATGCAAGCAGATTCATAATACAAAAAATTGTTTTTTTATATGCAAAAGAACTGATTGATTCACTAAATGTAAAACTGTAAATACATATTTTAAATCTCTTTCTTTGGCTTCAATTATAAAAAAATTTTTAACTACATTTATATTAATGTAATCACCACATTTAAGTTAATGTAGGATAAGACAGTCATTTTTTTGCGAATTCTGTTTTTAAAATTAAATTTAATATTTAATTTAGTGCTTACTTTTATAGCAAAAAAGGGATAGAGATTTACTCAAACATGAATATAAAGATGAAAACATTTTTTAAGTCTAAATACAAATTAACTAATTATCCAAACTAACTTCTGAACCTGCAAATTTAAAATCTAAAATTAATTTTACTTTGTTACAAAGTAAACGGCAATGTAATGCAACATTATGTATATTTTAACTACAAAAATTCATTGCAGAACCCCCCTTTAACTACTTCATTCAACCAAAAATTAAAAAAGGCAGCATAACGCCACCTTCGAAATTTCATAAAACAAGTTTCCCTCCGTTCGAAGCCCTTATTTGGGCTACCTGTTCAGGTGTGAGAATCAGTTTGCTACCATTTGGTAAAGAAAGAGCATAATGACTACCAGTTTCATTAACGACAACGACTAACTGAGTGTTTTGAGAAGGAGCAGGTTGAGCTGGCTTGATTGGACAGATTGAAATTCCTCCTTCGTTCATGCGCTGCATCAGCTCTGCTGGAATGACGTTCTTTTTCGGTGTAGATTGTTGTTGCTGTTGTTGTTGTTGTTGTTGTTGTTGAACAGGTTTAGATCTGCTCCCTGTTTTGGGTTTAGAGACAGCGTTACTGTCATTTTCTGGTATGATCATCTCAATCTCGTCGTCGCTGTCACTTAATACTATAAGAGATGTTGTTTTCGAAGCCCCTTGAATGTTTGTTGTTTTTTTATTCGTTTGCACTGATTTAGTATTTTGACCTGCCACCTTAGGAGCAATCTAAAATGTTTCAATAGCAGGAATTTACTGAAAAATACGTCTTGACGCATAATATTCTTTTCCATTAATACCCACCTGTCGCTGCTGCCTCGGTGCGATAGCTCTTGGCTGGTGAGTCCTCTGGTAAGGCCTGAGCACGTTCGGCGCAAGCGGATTGCTCCTTATCACAGCGCCGTTTGGATGCGGAAAGTTCTGCGACCTACCGGGTGTACCTGCCGGTCCGGTCATCCTAGGATTATTAGAAGGCGTTCGCATCCTGTAATTAATCTGCCGAGGCGGTGACAGTGTCATTGTGTTAATTATTCGCGGCTGCGATGGCGAAGGCTGCTGTATCGGTGCTGCTACGTACTGAACGTATCCCGTCGTTGGTTGCACGACTGGCTGCTGCTGCTGGTAGATGGTTGGAGCGTTGGTTGTAGCTATGAAGGCCGGTTGACTGTCGGTAGTCGCCATCACGTTTGAAGTATTCTGAACTATATAGTTCTGAGAGGGATTTGGTTGAACGTAGAAACCGTCCTGTGGAACACCAGTTTGCACTGGCTGTAGAGGCTGCACTCCGGGCTGTAATAAAACAAAAGACATAATTTTTCTTATGCTTAAATTAAGGGTGTGAAATTCTTTACACGCGAAAAAAGCACACCATCAAATTAATTGGAATGAAAATCTGAATACTAAAATTATAAATAAATCAATACAATTCTAATAATATTTTAGTCATAGTGTTTTCTAAAACAGATCTATAGTCTAAGATGTTTATGTTTACATTAATCAATAACCTATGCAAAATTTTAAAATAAAGTATTATATTTAGTCTATTCAAAAGAGGGACGCAACTTGAAATAAATAAATTAAACAAAAAGTATTATATTTACACGAAATTTATTTAGTTTGAATAGCTAAGAAATGTAAACTCAAAGAAGTCGACTAATTATACTAAACTACTAAACCATTTTTCTTTTAAATAGAAAAAAGTTAATATTTACAAAATTTTTACCTGAGGCACAACTTGAAAGGCAGTCGGTTGAATGAATTGGTTTTGTTGCACGACAGCAGAAACAGGGGGATTTTGCTGCATAAGGTAATAATTACCAACGGACGGTGTGCCCGCTGTAACAACTACGTAATTGGGTTGTACAATGCTTGCTACATTCTGACTGGTAGGCGTTGAATTAAAGATTGGAGATTCGTCCTTGATGTCCAACACCGAATTCGCATTGCGATCTACACCGTCTACTTGCTGAGAATCGAAAGGCACTGATGAGGAGGTCGAAGCACTTGACGCTATCGTTGTAACGCTTACTATCCTAGGAGGGAGGTTTTTTACAGGTGACTTTGAGGGGGATTTTGTCGGTGGGGTTCTACTGTTGCTAGAGACACCTTGGGCGGCTAGAGCTTGAGATTGGTGTTCGCCGTTTTGATCCATTCTGATGTTGTTTAGCTTGTGTTGGAATGATTTTAATCGTCGACTTGCCGCTGAAAAAATATTTAAAATTTTACTTTAATTTTACGTTTCTACTTCTTTCGCCTGCACGTTAAGAATTTTGTTAATAAAACAATGATGTTTAAACAAATAATAGCAAAAAGGATATTGTAATAGAAACTTGAATCAAGAAATGATTGAAAGTTTTAAAAATTTTTTAAGCAAAATTTACAAATAATTACAAAAAACTGTAGAGTTATTTATACAAACTAAGAAAAGGTTCTCACATTGGCGCTTAATTTTCCGCTTGCGAGAGCTAGGTAGTATCCAGTCTTGGTCTGAGTCCTCCTCTTCGGAATCGTATGAATCGCGTCCTTTCTGAGCAGAGTCAGAAGTGGGTGCACTGCTCTGTGCGCTGGGAGGCGCGTAGATGGCCTCAATGTCGGCCCACCCGTCCAGCTCGTCCTCTTCGCTTTCCTCGTCAGAAAGCAATTGTTCGGTGTAGGAAGAGATGCCTCGCGCTCGCAGAACTCGCGTTGTTTTCCTGGAGTCTGTTCAATCAAGTGGCAGCATCAAGTAATTAGTTTTTGTTGTTTGTAGCTCTTTTTTAATATGACATTTACAGTGGTTTATGAATAGTTTAGAGGTTTATTTTTTATATAAAAAAACCAATGGGTTTGCAGGTTCAGACTTTAATCAATGTATTAAAAAAGTTGTCTTACTATATTGCAGAATATTTCTTTTGAAAAGTAAATAGATTGTAAGTAAATTTTAGATACTTAAAAAGCTGATTGAATTTAAAAGTAAGAATGCACAGAGGCTGAAAGTTCAAATTCGCTACTCTACGCCTGCTGTGTTTATCAACACACTGATCATTGTGACCTCCATCGGGTTAGTAGGGTGACATTAAGTAAAATGTGATAAAGAGTTGAGTTTGATTTATCTGTAAATGAAGAGTAGAAACATTGCAAATTATACTCAATTAGAATTCTTAATTTATTATGTTTCCTTTACACCCTTCATTAACACTGTTGTCAGATATTAGCATCGCTACCCAATGTGTTAAAAAAATTATTCTCAAAATAAACCCTACCGTCTTCGACTTCGCCTTTTTCTTCCTCACTACCGTCTCTCCTTGCACCGCGATCCTCCTCGGTCGTCCCCTCTTCCTTTTTACACACTGCATCTCCTGACTCTGATGCATCTTCTGCTTTGCTCCCGGTAGAAGCGCGTCTTTCTGCAGCCTTTTGAGCAGCTTTGGCCGACGCTTGAGCAGAATCTGCCTGTGCATCTGACGCGATCTCGTCTGCATCGTGCTCTGGTGCAGTGCTAACTGAGGGTACGGCAGGATGCGGTAGCGCGGATGTCGGCGGCGTGGCGACGGGGCAGCCCTGTGGGCCCAACACCCAGTAGTTCGCGGCTTCTGGACTCTGCTCTTCCTCCATCACGCTACAACACAGTCGGATAAACTCACAGCCTTGACTTTCTGAATTCCAAGGTGATCACGAGCTGTATTGCGTACGATACACGTGTGTTCATGCGTTTACCAAAACCAGTTGATTACAATAAAGCTTCGATAAGCAATTACAGAAAGACTTAATGTTTTTAATGGAATTCAGAGAGCAAATCGTCTCGTACTACGTATAAAGACGAAGTGTTCGTTATACGTAGTTAAGCATATCGTATTGTATGTACGAAAATGCAGACACGGGTTTTACGTGAAAATTTTCAGTAAGTTTACTAGATTTTTTCACGAAGAAAATGATTAATTCTTCTAAACGATGCATGAAATAAAAGCTAAAAACTTAATAAAAAAAATTAGTTCTACATGCATTCTTACAATGCCAATTTAACTTATTCTATGTTAATATTCAAAAACCATTCTCATTCGTAAGATTACTTTATTTATCTTCCGTAATAATAGTAAACCATGCAATTTATCAAATTATTTATATTTATTTAGATTTGTTATTTTGTCATTTCACAATAATTTAATTTCTCTATTGCAGAAACTACACATTGCACCAATTTACTTTAGAGAAATTAAACTTATTGTGCAAAAGAAAAGTGTAACAGACCAATTACACCCATTCTCTAATGTACCCATGCCTGCTAGAGACGATAGCAAGGGACTGTAGTTATGACAGGTTGTAGGATCAGGATTAAGAGTGCAGAAAATTTATTTTTTTTCTTTTACATAATGAATTTAAAAGAAAGGGATATATTCAAAATCTGCACTCTGTCAGAGGACCAAGATACCAAATAAAAAAAGCATAGAAATAGTGAGGAAAATAATCATAATGGCAATGAAATTGTTAATACAGAACTACAACAAAAGCCATTTCCATGTAGTAATATTACAGTTTCATATTTACCCATTTTCGAAATTATTCCACTCCCGTTGAAGTTTACTTCGAGCTTTTTTCGTAGATTCTTTTAAAATTGATTCTACTTTCTCTAAAGATTCACAGAGCAGTCTCAGTCGTTTCAGAAGTTTTTCTTCACACGTTGGCCTCACAAAATCCTAAAAGTTAAATTTTACATTTATTAATTAGATTCATTTATTTACGTATAAAATAAAGATACAAGTTAAAGCAATTTAGACTGACTTCTTTTTTAGCGTCGAAGCTCGGTAAAGACTTATCAGAAAAAATGTATTCAGTCAAATATTTAAGGCTATCCAGACTATCCGCAACAAGCTGAAAACTCGAAAAGCTTAAGTCACTTATAAATTCATTAAAATCCTCAATTTTCGATTCACTTTCGCTGAAATCAGGATTTGACCAGTCAATCTAAAACAGAATCGATGCATTTATTACGTTTGAAAGCTTTATCTTTTCTCTTACTTTCTACAATTTCGAACAAACCAACCTCCATCTCAGGAGAAGAAACTCTACAAATGCTGTCCCTTAAATCAATAGAACACAATTCCTCGCTCTCGCAAACGTTTGCCATATTTTCAGCATCCTCAACTTCAGATTTTATTTCGGAGATACGTCTAATACGAGCACTACGCCTTGTTCCTGAACTGTGTACCGAATCGGAATCACTGCAATTTTCATCCTCCTTTTTCTTTAAATCTGCCCACTTATCTAAACTAACTTCATTGTGAAAAGATTCATTATCTTCAGCATTATCACATTTTTTTGTTTCAGACAATTTTTCGTCGTCCGACTTGGAAATATTTACATCCTTCGTTGCACCTGCAGTCTGTACATCTGTCTCTCCTGGTTGCTCCGTCGTTTTTAAAGCATTCTTTGAGCTCATTTCTTTCAACTTTTCATCGTCGGTTTTCGAGTTTTTGGATAAATTGTCTACTGGCACTAAATTATCTTCGTTTGAATCCTCTACTTTTGGAATTACCAACGTTTCCTTGTTATCTTCTTGATCTATAGCCATCGATTCCTTAAATAAATTTTGCAATTGAAAAAAATGTTTGAAATTTAAATAAAGATTGATTTGAACTTTTGAAACTCACCTCTATCTTCTTATTACTTAAGTTGACATCCTCCTTGATTTGAGCTTTCAGATCTTCCATTAGTTTACCTATATCTTTATTTTTCTCGGAAATTACGTCAGATGGCTCATTCATTGTTTTCAGTGTACTGATATTACTTATTTCGGAAGTACTCCTAGAGTTTTGGGAACAATTACCATCGACGGAATTTGAATTTGAATCGATCACGCTTTGATCAATTAGAGCAATTCCAGTTTTTCTTTTATCTTTCTTTCTCTGTGGCAGAGATCCATTACTCCAACGAGACTTTCGCTTTTTCTTTTTAATAAGCCGCGGCACCGCTTTCGGTTCCTCTTTCGACTCTACCTCTGCTTCTACCGGTGGTTTAACTTCCTTCACTGGAGGCTAATAAAAGCATTTTTCGTTAAATTTTAGCGGGACTAATCAAGTTGAAGGATAAATATTAATGTTACCTTCACCGACGACAATACTTTATTATCCAAGCAGTGCTTGTAAACCCTGAGATCATTGTGTAGGAACTGAGGAAAATAAATATACCGAGTTCCGTATCTATCAATGCCCAAAACAGTCTCGAGTAGACTTTCCGGAGCTTGCTTTGCGATTTCTTCCTGGATTGTTTTTCTCGAATGCTGAGAGAAAATATAACATTAAAATATATATATTGAATATACATTCATATTTATCTAAAAACTTGAAATATTGACCTGTAAGAGCAATGTATGAAATTAATATCACGTGATACAACTTTTCAAAGCATGAATTACAACAGAAAACCACGATATATTTATATCGTTCGCTTTTTGATTATTAAAAGTGATAGACTCCACTGGAGTATGGACAAAAAGTGAAGGATACAGATATATTCTTTTTTTACTTTAAAAGCTTTTCTGGTTTCCCCCAATTTCCGGATTTAATTTTTTTTTTATAATTCGTAATTTGAAAAGTTGTATCAAATGCTGATTTCATACTCCTTTGTGACAAATGAGAAATCTTACCATAGCAGTATCACAAACAGTCTTCAATAACCAAACCCTTTGTTTAAAACTAAAGTCTTGAAAGTCCTTCCCCTCAATTTCTGAAGCATCGGAAAATACTTTCCAAAACTCGGGTTCAATTCCAAGCGCATCGAATACCTGATTGTTGGTGGAAAAAAAAAATTATTTTTTGTATTTACATTCAGAAATTATCAAACTCTTAAGAAATAAGCATCTGCGCTACCTTTACAGGATCTTGGCGCTTCGTTTGATAAATTTTAAACCAACTTTTCAATTTGTAAGTCAAAATGTTAGTCCAAAATTCGTAAGGCATCGGAGGCACTCTTTGCAGTTTGGCTTTTGTAGTTGTCGGCGAACTAAAAAAATAATTTCAATTTATTAATATTTACAAAAGTATTTGAAAAATTGTTTATCCTAAAGTTTCCATAAACACCTTAATAAACACGTCATAATGTGAGCCAATTGCTTCGAGGCTTTTGGCATTAGAAGCATTCGTTCCACTTCGTACATCGACAGATGAGAAATGTTGAGCGCTTCTTTGGTAAGCTGGAGGAAGTGATAAATCTGCGGAATCTAAAGTGCGGACAGAAATTTCAAAAAATTAATTCAAAAAAACACTTTGGTTGCGTTTGCCCATTTTACGGAAAATAAAAAATAAGTCTTACCTCCCACATTGTTTCCATCTCATCTCTCAGATTTTCCGGTAGGATTCTGTCTTTTTCCCATTCGAAAACCGCTCGGTCCTCGGCTCCTAATTTGCGTTTTCGGTTCTTGCGCGACATTTTGGCTACCTGAAACGAGGCGTTTAATCAATAGACACTTTATCTTGGTATCTTCTGGGTTTTCGCTTTTATACTGAAAATTGATTTAGTATAAACTAAGTTCTTATAGTAATATAAGTTCTAAAATTTTTTTAGTTTTCGTTTCGAAGAAGTAAATTGGGCAGGATTCAAAATATTAAAGGCTATTGAAAAAATAGGTTTATATCGGTCACAGAAACTTTGAGGGTTCATTATTTTCTTCATAGATTTGCGTATCATAAATTAGGTATATTATAATATACAATCTCGAGGTTCGAACAAAATAGTTTCTTTCTATCTTAATCATCTCTCCTTAATTTTTGCGAAATTTCTCCGAGAAAAATATACAGTAGATCCGTGAGGCAATTTAAAAACATTAATAGTTTACATGTAAGCAAATAATGTGCAATTGCAAGTGAATGCGAACGGTATTCGTCAATAAAAATAGAAAACCTAGATGCCATTATTAATCTTAATACAGCATTTTCTCGAAAGGACACAAAACGCGCGCATTAATCATCCCCATAAACTGGCCCTCACTCATACCCCAAAATGAATAATGACTCGTACTCGTAAACGCAGTAATTTACAACGATAAACGTCCTCGTGTTTGCAGAGCTGAAAAATTAAACATTACGACATACTTTGCACCCCGAAACCAGGCTAAAAATTACGCGTAGTATAAAAAAAAACCCACCCTCTCGCAGAGTATCCATTCACAAAGACGTGTTTAATGAGATTGCGATCGGAGGGGCAATTAAACAGTCGGCCAGGGATGCGTGTTTTCGAAAAATGGTGATTGTTATCCGCCTGGGTACATACGAGTTGGGGGGTGTCGGGTCGCTTTGCTCGTTCGGAGATCGATACGGGGGGAAACGTAACGAAATGCACGTCGACGTGGTTTTTTTTTCATGCTCTTGTTAACGATAAATAGATTGAGCCGACAATGGTGAATCGATGTTTTAACGACTCTTTGACGCGCGGATCCGATATCGCTGCATCGGGCGAAGGATGACACGATTCGAGCGTGGGATATTTATATGTTTGCGGCGAATGTACATTATTGATCATTTATTGGATGATGTAAAAATAAGCCCCCGTGGAGGTTGCGCGCTTTATTACGTGAAATAATGGTAATGTAAATTAATTAATTTTCTTTTGCGTATCGTAAAGGCGAGGTTGAATTTCAAATTTGTAATTTTCGATGATAAAGGATAACAGGAGCTTCTTGTGCAGGCAATCGATTACTCGCCGTCAACATTGACTCTGCGTCGCGAAAAACGGCTCCTCGAGTAATTAACTTATAAACGACATTGTTACCCGGTTAAATGAAAAATTACGAGGATATAAATTATCGCCTCTTCGTCTTAATCAGTAACCGATCGGACGGAGTGAGCCGTAAAAATGCTAAATGGAATTTCGCGTTACGGAAAAATGTCGTTTAGAGCAGAATCAACAGAGCGGAGTTTGTTCGTGTAGCTTTGTCCTTGAATAAGAGATCATTGAGGTTAGTTATTAAGCCGGCTTTTTTTATAAGCCGATAAATAAAACTGTATGTTTAATTTATTCGTAATGCTCGAACGACATATGAAAAATAAACTATAATAACGTAATTTTACCGAAGTGAAATTATTTCCCGATTGCCGTTAAAATAGCAAACAGGGGAACTAAAATGATTTCTCAATTGTCATCGGATTCTTGAATTAATTCTTACTCCCCCCGCTAATAGTATTGCGTCAAAACCACAATCCACTTAATTTTGTCTTTCCCTGCCCAATCTGGGAAGTGCGATAAATAAAACAGTGTATTGTACAATAGTAAATGAGATCGAAATTAATTCGATTAGGGAAAAATAAGCACCTGCCACACTTGTTGTGCATCGACGGTAGTCTTTGTTATCTTAAGCTTTTTTATTCGGAACGAAATGGAACGGGGAGGTGCCAAGTGTCGATACTTCGATTTTTTTTTGTAGGTATAATTGTAAAATAATTGCACGGAGGATAAGGTAAACATTACCGTATATACTTTTGAGGAACGTCGAGACACCCACTTGGTATAGGCCAAAAGTCGTTAACCTCGTACTAAAATTTAGTACAACCGTACTAAAAATATGTTTATACAATTTTTCATACCTCAAAAGCGTATATAATTCGGTAACAGTCGAGGATTTATTTTGTACGCGCTCAGTTCAAAATAACATCACGCATAAGAGAATGCGACGTTAATAGACCGCATAAAGGAGAGAAAGATACAAAGGGATTAATGTGCTTTTACGCGATTTTAAATGCACGTTGCCTTATCGAATCTCCGCACGATACGGGACCCATTCATTTATTACTCAACAAGCCTAATAAAAGATTGTTAACGTAACCGAACATAAATCTACCACCTCCTCCGAAGCAGCTGTGTGCGGTATTGTTTAAAAAAAACTCCCAGCACGTCAAACCCGTCAAATTCATTTCCGATCCCAATCGACCGCGAATTCTCCGAAAAATTAACCAACACCCAAACTTTCCACCCCTCGTTTTGTCTGTAAACATCGGTTACAACCGGTACGAAAAAAAGACAAACCGTACATTTCCATTACCGCGCCGTCCGATCCTCCCGAAAATCCCGACTAATGCATATCGATAACGCGGAACACGAGTTCGAACTTTAGGAGCCGAGAACCACCCCGGAAGCGCGGATCCGCGAGTCGTGAAGAGAAACAAAAAAAACATATATAGAAAACGCGCGCCCTTTGTTTACCCACTTAAACCGAGCGGTGTGCTCGCGAGATATCAATCGCGCGGCGCTCGACGGTGGAAACTTTCGCGCGCCCGGCGGGCAGTCGGGCGCGAGACTTGTCAAGCGGCCGAGTGACGGGGTTTTCTCGCGAGCGAAGAAGGGAGCAGCTTTTTTTGAGAGAGATTGAAGGGAGAGGCTTTGCGAGTGGATGAGAGTAAGTTTGGTTGCAAGTGCAAGAAACGTTGATGAAGTGTAAGTTATGTGGTAAAATGATCACCTGAATAGGCTTTAATCGCATTATTGAAATGTTATTTTTGCGTTTTGACGGGTTAATTAACTTATTGGACGGTGAAAGATTCAAATTTTTTACGAGTTTTAATTTTTGTCAAGTAAACATTTGCATTTGTACGTGTAATTTTAATGTAATTTTGCAGTAAGGCTCTAAAAACATTTCAATAAAATTCAAGGGAACTCGACGTGATCGAAACAATTTCAATACGACTAACAGCTCCTCGACCTCATTTCACTTTTGCAATTGAATACATATTGGATACACAGACTATAAAAATTTTAAAAATTACCACGTTCCTAGTAAATTTTATACAAGTCTAAATACGAACATTTATCATTGACCTCGTAAAATTTACTAGAAACTACGGTAATTTATTAAATTTTTGTAATCTGTCATCAAATTAAAATGTATACCATTGTAATTTTTACTAGAAAATTTTTCTTATTGAAAAAGGGTTTCCCAAAAAACTCCTCCCAAAGTGCCCTCCAGCCAAACCTTCATTCCCAACCAGCCCAGTAGTACGAATCCAGAGTAGTCAGCCGCCTCGGATAAAAGCGTCAGCTCCCTCTAACTCCATCCTCCGATCTACCACATATTAGATTACATCAACCAGCGACACGCGACGCCTGTAAACCGCTAAAAGCTCTCGGCAAGTCGAGCCGCGACGCGGGAAGATGCCGAGTCGACCTGAAAGCGGAGAGCGCCTCCAGTGAAGTGAACACGCACCGGTTTTTCCCAAGCTGTTATGGAGAGCAACAAGTGCGACCCGAAAATCCAGATCCTGGACATCACCAACCACCTGCAGACCCTCATCCGGATGGGATACGCGGCTCCGAGCCTCGACGAGACCTCGCGACCCCGACTGGACAACAGGAAGCCAGGGGTGGGTATACCCTTTCTTTTTTCCTTATTTTCGCGAGAGTTTTTATATATTGTAAAGCGTTCGCGTATTATACGAAGCTTATCGAAAGCATCTGCACAAAAGCGCAACGGCGCGTCGATGGTATCGGGGCAATTTTCCGCTCGGCGACGCGGAATTAATTGCGCGCGCAACGAAAGCTCTCTCCCGCGAATTCGAAAATGCAGCTTTCGATCGACGCACGATAGGTGCTTCATCGATCCGCTCGAGAAAGCGCGAGAAAAAGTCAATGTTTACCCTCCGTATTCCGCTCGCATTCAATCGAAACGAGAGAGAGGCGTCGAAGAAAAAAGAGGAAAACATGACGAGTAACCCTTTCGCAGCTGAACCAGGCGATCTTCTCGACGGGGAACCAGACGATCATGAACGAGGAGTCGATCTGGAAGCATTGGCAGGAGAAGAACCAGACGCACATCGACGCCCGCGACGGGACCGGCGACCGCGGACTCGAGAGGCCGAACGGCTCGGCGAGGAAACGAGCGATCGGGTACTCGTTCCAGGAGCTTCAGGCGTCGCTGAACAATGCCGGGAAAAATAAGCACGTAAAAGTACGTGTTAAGGTATTACCTTGGAATTTTTTGGGTGATCGGTAGATACCTGGTGGAAATTCGGCGATGAAAACTGGTTTAGTTATGTTTGACAGTTTATTTCGAGCTGAATTGTATCGGGAAAATTTCCACCGGAGACCTCGACGCCCGAGTAAATAAAACTGTTAACGGGTGTAATTCTAATTTCCGATTCACGTCCGACACGTTTTGCCTTCCAGCCGACACCGAAGCATTTAAATTTGACGAATTACAATGGGTCAACGGCACCGCACGAAGGTTCGCAGCATCCAAACGAGTAAGAGAGAATGTATAGTTACTTGGAAAAGCTTTTTGCGTTAGCATCTGCGTCGATAAAAAAGAATACTTGACTCGTTGCAGGTCGACGAAAGAAAATTTTGACCACGAAACGTGCCTAGCGGGATCGGACATACGCAATACTTTCAAAGACTATTGCCATCATTGCACGATTCACGGACTGAAGTACGTCGGAGACTCTTCCATGCCTAGTTTCGAAAGGTAAAGAAATATAATTAGTCCATCTGAATTTCAATAACGACACAACTGAAAAGGAGCTCAAAATACATTAAAAATTAACGTTTCTCAGATTATTCTGGATCCTCTCGTTCGTGCTGGCGATAATCGGCGCGGCCTACTTCATCTGGCACGTCTACCACAAGTACTTACTCTCGCCCATAATAATCTCCCGCGCCTCCGAGGGCGTCTCCATCGAGCAGTTCCCCTTTCCCGCCCTGACCGTCTGCAACATGAACAACGCCAAGAGATCCGTCGCGGAGAAGATCATCCGAGAGTACGTTGCCACATTATTTTTTTAATGTTCGCGATTGAATCGTACGTTAACGCCGTGTAAATTCTTTTCAGAAACAACTCGCTGCACAAGGTCTTCCTGGAGGACGTGTGCGACTTTAAGAACGACTCGTTTTACATCAACCGCGACGTGTCCGACGAGTCGGGCGAGTGGGAGAACATACTGGAGTTCTTGCTGTCCGTGAGTGAAATCATCTTCCGAGCGCTTGAAAAATTACAGTTTTTGACGAATAGCAAAAAATTAACGAGATCGCATTGCAGGTCTCGCAGAAGTGTCCGTCGATGCTCTATTTCTGCCAGTGGCACGGCAACAACACCAACTGCTCGGATCTCTTCAATCCGGTGCTCTCGGACGAGGGTCTCTGCTGCAACTTCAACAGCCTACCGAACATCACCCGCAACCCGTAAGTCTCGCGACAATATATTATTCACCGAGTGTCTCTTTTTCAAACGAAAATCTCCCCGTTCAAGCCCGAGCTGGGAGGAACTGCCGAACTACTACCCGGAGAAGACGATCCCCTGGACCCCGGAGTACACGTTCACCAACAACGACCTGGGCACCTCCCTGCCCAGACGAGCCTACGGAAGCGGCTCGAATTTCGGGCTGACCCTCGTTCTGGACGTCGAGGCGGACGAGTATTACTGCTCCTCCACGGCTAGCGTCGGATTCAAGGTTCGTTCGCCCCCCTTCGAAGCGAAGGAGCGGTTTTTCTTAATTGTAATCGACTCGCAGATGCTGCTGCACAGCCCGGTGGAGAACCCGCAGATAGCGGATTACGGATTCACCCTGTCGCCGGGTAAGGAGACGCGGGTGATCATAACGCCCCACATAACCGACGCCGACAACTCCATCAAAAAGATACCGGCCAAGGTGCGGCAGTGCTACTTCCTTAGCGAGAAGAAGCTGAGGTACTACTCGACGTACACCCAGCGCAATTGCATTCTAGAGTGCGAGGCTAATTTCACGCTTAAGTACTGCAAGTGCATGAAGTATTATATGCCCGGTGAGTAGCGAATATTTTTGCGTTTTTTTTAAGATCATAAGAATTTGGAAACGTTATTTTTATTTCTGTCTATATATATATATATATATATATATATACTTTGTTATCACTGATACTTAATTGAGATAATTGTTTATCGACTGAATATTTTAATTTAATTTTTATAAAATAGTTGGGCACGATACAAGAATTTGTGGAAAGAAAGACGATGAATGTGCAACGACTGCTCGAAGAATCATGAAACAAAAGGTTTACGAAGAGGACGATCCCATAGCTGTTTTGAAAGCCACTGAAGCGTAAGTTTTATTTTGCTTTTATAATTTAATAAAGGCAGAAGTGTTTTACTAGTATAACTAAATATTTTCTAGGCCTAGTTGTAAGTGCTATCCTGGTTGCCATGAAATTAATTATAGCACAGAAATTTCACAGAGTATGCTAATGACTACCTTCGACATACCAAGTGAATACCAGAAAAATAATGGGCAATATTTTGAGTATGCTATTGTATATTGAATATTTAAATTTGTAATGGGTAGTTTTAATTAATTTACGTTCTTTATTTCAGGAAAAACATTGCTATAGTTCACATATTTTTTATTGAGTCTTCGTACATGAAATATGTAAAAAATGAGCTTTATGGATTTACTGAATTATTATGTAAGTTAACTTATGTTTATACATAAAAATTATTATTAATACATATATAAATCTATTTGCAGCTAATATAGGAGGACTCTTAGGTTTATTTATGGGTTTCAGTTTATTGTCGGTAATTGAAATATTTTATTACTTTCTTTTGAGAATATGGTGGAGAGTTTGCAGAACCAAACAAAAAGACGACAGAAGATTTATTATTCAATCCTTTGTAAAGAGAAGTGATGCTGTTTACCCCTTTGCCCAATAAGGGCAAACAAATTCATTACAAATTTTCTATTGTACAATAAAGTCGTCTAATAAAGCCATCAAACTTTTCCATCCACACAAACTTATAGGTTAAAAGTTTCCTTTTAGTCTCCCGAAGCGCTTTAGAAGAAAATAAACAAACTTACAGGAGCTGTGCGTCCGCCACTTGTGCACACAAATTTAAATGTCCCTCTTGAAGATAAAAACAATCGTCTCCGAATTAGCTAATCAGCTCCTAATCAATTATGAAAACGACCTCGGTCCCCGTCGCACTTGCCTGACTTTTGTTCTGACGGCAAAAATGCGCAAAAACAAAAAAGCGCAGCCGAAAAAACCTGACCGTCGCCGTCGCGGAGTCGGTGTTTATTATTATCGTCGCGGCCGCGCAACTTACCCTGAGCGACGACAGACGTGAGGAGAAAAAACGACGTTCACGCTACTGGGGGTTCCTCAGCCGCGGTCGGGAGACATCCTCGAGGGGAGAGACGAATGCTCGGTTTCACTCTCGAATTGCATCACCTTGATTATCCTCGCTTTCACACTGCACTACACGGCGTTTTTCGCACGTTTTTCCTGAGCACCGCCGCCATGTCAGCATAGCATGTTCGCTATAAATTGAGCTGCATGTGTGTGCGTGTGTGTGTATGTTTGGGCTTCCAAGGAGAGACGCGCTACAGCGCTGCGGTAGCCATTATCATTTTTGGTTGGTTTTTAATTTCACTTGTTGAAGTGATAAAAATGCTTAGTAAGTTTTAAATTTACTTTTGGCAATCGGCAGCAAAAGAATCAGTGATAAGAATATTTAAGAAACATTAATTAATTAACTGTTTTTTATCATATTTATTCAAAGATACTTTTTTGTTATCAATAAATTTAACTATTTTAAAAATTATTATTCTAATGCCATTGAAACATTCAAATTTATAAAAGACAGTGGAAATTTAATAGTCCCGTGGACATCTTTATTAATAATCAAATATGCGATATAGTCATGCGCTAATTGGAAAATCTAATATCTTAGGCAATAATTATTACCATGATACATTTATTATCAAAAGCTGGTAGTTTTAATGAAAAGACGTTTCTTTAGCTCATATTCTTCTTTTTTTTTTTTATTATTTCTCATACAAAATTCTAGATTATGTGTATACACATCCGCTGACCCGTAATAGATTCGACAACGAAATCTATGTACTTCTTCAATAAGAATTATTAAAAATCTTTCACTTTGTTTTTTCACATTTTAGAAAACAAACTCAACATTGTGAGATAATAAAAAATAGGTAATAAGAACGTTGTTAAATTTTCGTCAGCACTGCAATCGTGTTCTTTTTCTCTCCATTTGTGCAAAATCAGATTTACATGAGAACGCATGTATATATTTATAATATTTATATATATTCACCACCATAGCGTGGAACGAAGGATACCTTTGTGATCATAGAAAGCACAGTACAGACACTCTGGAAGACCCTTCCATACACCGTTTTATTTCTTGATAATGTGGAAGCTCAGAATAATTTTCATTCTTTGCAATTTCACTCGCTTTTTATTCAAGATTTAATCTTAAAAGTTGACGTTACTGCAAGAGGCATAAGTAGCTACTCGAAGATGTGATAATTGATAAAAACTAAAAACACATTTATTTTTATTAATGTTTATTTTTAATTACAATGTCGATAATTTTAATATTAAATTAACTTTTTTGTATTAACCACAAAATTATATTTTATATAATTTTATGTTTATTTTACACTTATTAAGGAATGTTAATTTTTATCTTATTAATTTGAGAAACTCATTGAATAAAAACAAGCAGTTATTCTGTGCCTCTGTCAGTAATTTCTGCTTTTTTCTTTCTAATGATGAATGCCTTAAATATTATTTATCTAAGTAATCCGTATATTTATTAACTAGAAATCGCATTTTTCATTCATTTCCATACTTAGAAGCATTCTCCCGCACACGACATGGATACACTGAAATTAAGCTCAAATTATGTAATTTATTTGATAATTTGTAAGTGGAAGAACTTAAGCCTTCATTATGTAACAATTGAAAAATAAAACAATGGAACGATCTGTAAAATAGCTCAAGTTCTCCCTTCGCGTGATTATTGAGCTTAATGTTCAGATACATGTATTTACAAATTCACTTAGTGCCCTTAAGTGAAAAACTAAAGTTACAGCAAATGAATTTTTTCCAAACACCTTGAATTATTCACAACATTGTTTTTACACATAAAAATGTATTTTATACGTTTATATAATTTATTAAACGCAATAACAAATAGTCTAAATTAAATTCTTATTTTTTAATTTTCCTTTTTTCTCTCGAAGCATAAAATAAAAAAAAAAAGAAACAAAAACTTGCTGGGGTGAATCGCGTGTACAGACGTAACTAATCACTGTAGGATCAACAACGGTGTAATAGTGATAGACGTCGTTTGGGAAACCAAACGAAATGGAGTTGATAAAAGTTTCTAAACTAATCCGAAATACTGTAGCAGGTATTATGACCACGTAAGAGTTAACTAAACGTAATCAGATATGCTTTATTTTACACAAGTTGTAACAATAGTTAAAAAAGTAAGAAAGAAGAAAGAAAAATTATTCCCGATTCTCTGAGTTTGTCTGAATCCTATTTACTTCTCGGGTCAAAGCATATTATGAATTGCTTTACATTATTTATTATTATTTTAAAAAATTCGTTATTCAAAATTTTCTTTAAATTTCCACGACAAAAGTTTTCACATATTTTGACACGATTTCGGTTAGCATTTATATCCTAAACGTGAAGGTATTGTCGCCTATACGTGACTTATATCGGGAAGAGTTTTTTTTATCTAGCTTTAGGATAATTTACATGTCACAGGATATACAGTACTAACTGTTTCTACCCTTTGAAGCTGATTTTTTTTTATAATTCAAAAAAAAATCAGCGATGGGTGTTTGTCATATCTAACAAGTGAAGATATAAAAATTAATGTATACACATATTATCTAAGCTACTACTCCTGATTTATCAACTAGCAATCGTTAATTTATTTATATGATCATCACCGTTTCGGTAATAGATGACTCTAATGTTTCATTCCATAAAACAAAGCGATCAACATTTGTTGTTAATTATTTTAATTTTTATTGCAGCATTTCGTCGTCATGATTTTCAAGGTGTAAACGCAGAAATACATTAAAATGCTAAAACAAAAGCATTTGAATGACGAAAAAGGGAGTCCAACAAAATGAGTTTTTACCTAAGCATATGTGAAAAAGAGAATTATTATAAATTAAAAATAAGAAACAAATTAATAATTTCTTTTACTAACTCTAAAAGAAATTTGAAATAAGAACAGAAGAAGATAAAAACTATTTGTACTTGCATAAGTCACAGTTTATGCAAATTCCAAAACTTTGCGAATACATATATTGCACCTTTTTCTTTGTATACTTGAGGTATATACTTTTGCAAACTTACTAATGTTATGCTTGCGATACAAAAATTCATTTTGCATGTCTGTGGTTTTAAGATATATTAATTTTTATTAATTTCTTATAATTGGACGAGTATAAATCATCTAATCACAAAGGAATCCTTTTTCCGCCAACAAAGAACAAAAATTCTTCTAAGTAAGATATCACTCAAAATTCAAGAACAAAGTGCCCACTCAAAATCCATTGTACACATACATTTTCCTTTTTTATGACGATAATTAAAATTGCTAGAGATCGTGAGCTCAAAAAATCTTTTAACAAACAATATTTATTTTACAATATGAAATGTTTTCATTTTAACCCCCGGTGCGAAAATTTTTGCGAAAATGCCCTTCGTACAATCGTTGATAATACATACAAATGTAGAAATACAACAAAAGTTCTCTAAGCTAAATTGTTTATGCTAACCATCTAATAAAATGTTGTCAACTGAAAATGTTTTATGGATGAATATGATAATTTGTGTAATTTTAGTTATTCTTATTTAATTTATTGAGTTTCTGCATGTACTTTCTGTAAAAATAGAAAAATATGCATTATTAATATTAGATACAAATTCTACAGCATCATTATTGTTTAACTAATATGGATATAATACAATTTATACATTTTAATTCATCTTTATTAACTTATCATCCACATTAGTTTACAGTCACTCAAAAATTGTATTGTTTAATGAATTCAATTACTTATTATCGTTCGTTTGAAATTTTCGCATTACCGAGAGCGGTAAACAAAAAAACCTTAAATATAAAAGAAGTACTCCTGATCCTCACGATCTCTTTTTTAGTCTAGAAATGAAGAACAATACTTGGATCGCAAAACATAAACGTCTTCTCATCACTCACAATCGCACGCACTGTGTCTATCAGTAATGCAAATACAAGTGTACGTTCACAACAACAATGCATGTAAGAAGTAAGTCCACGATCAAACAATCATCGTTCATAGGTCGCTTTGCTCATCCAGTCCTTTACCCGATTAAAGCGTATCTATTCTCATGCAACCGTTCCGATTCTCAGTTGAATCATTTAGGCTCGGGAAAGGCGACCTGACACTTGTACACCTCCTCAAGCATCACTTGCTGGCCCTGACCTTGACTGACCGTGACTGGCGTCGTCGCGTTCACAACAACAACCTGCTGCGGTTGTCCCTGTTGGGCCTGTTGACTGCTCGTGTTTGCTTGGTTGTTGCTTGCATTGGCGTTGCTGTTGCGTGCTGCTGTTTGCCCGTACTTTTCGTGGATCGCCCGATGACGTTTCAGTGCAAAACGGTCCGAGAAGCCAATCTCGCAGATATCACATCTAGAGGGGAGATTAGCAGTCAGGACTGAGGATTATATATCTTTTGTGAATGTAAGTGTTTTTGCCTCTTACTTAATGGATCTTAACTCGGAACAATGCCAATTTTGAAGGAATACTTAGTTTTTTTGTCGCACTCAGAATTTACTGAGCTTGGAAAAACGATGTTATCGTTTTATTTGTTTCACGTTTGCCAATGAGAAATTTTGATGAAAATTCCAAGGAATTTCGAACCAGTGCCTGGACTACAGTTTTTTTTTAAGAGGGATACAACTTAAACGTATAAAAGCTTTTAATTTCAAATTTTCATATATTATTATTATAATGTAGTAAGCAAAAGCAAATAAAGTAGCTCTTTTTATTTTTATGTCAACATTACATTATTGTCCATTATTAAAGCCATGCTTATATGATAGCTAACATTTTAATTTTATTGTTAAAAATACCATTTTTGCAATTAGTAACAAATTTGTTAAATTACTAGCAATAAGACTGACATTCACTGGTTAGTAATGTGGATCGCTTAAATTAAAAAGGTTGCACTAAATTAGAAGGCAAACACTCAGAAATTTTAAAGAACAAAAATTCAAAAAAATACTAGACAAAATTTATAAAAATATGAAGTACAAAATTTCTTTACTTTCTACAAAATCTTAAATTTTTATGAAAAATGATTCTTGTTCTTACTCCTAAAAATTTGAAATATTATTAAACTGAATTCGCAAATGTTATTAAATTCTAATTCAATAATAAATTTCTGAGCATTGTAAAAATAAGCTCTAAGATAAGATTTGCATTAATGTAAGAGGATGAATACATGTCCAGGCATTGATTCTTTGACCTTAGAGGTAAATAATATTTTGCTAAAATATACAAAATTTCATTAAATTCAAAATGAATCACTATGAAAGAGGTAAAAGCGCAAAAATACATTAAACTGATGTAAATTATATATTTTTAATCAGATTTATCACTAATTATTATATAGTTTAATTCACATTAAATGTGTTTGTAAATTATTTAGTGCATATTACACAAATTTTACAACTTGACTAGCCTTTTTTCAGAAGTAATATCATCTTTTCTTTCTTGAAAAAGTGATAAATTCATGATTAAGAATTGTATTTTTGTAATATTAGTGGAAATATACTTTTACACTATGCATTTCTGGCTTTTACCTACCTCGTAGATGATCCTCTAGGTTGGCGACGCCTACGGGTAATATAGCAAATTAGCGACATTTGTAACTAGTTTTAGCCATATTATTTAGTCTGTGTAATAATTTTAAAGAAACATTTTAGTTTTTATCTGAGTTAAATTATATCCGTTTATAAAAAAAATTCTTTTGCACAAAAATAAAGAAAAAAAAAAAACAATTATAAATATCAATGAACATTTATTTATTAATTTAGCATTTTTTAAAATTCAAATGTTCTTTTCGTCAATTTAAACATTAGTTTGACAGAAAGCTTGTAGTTTAATAAAAAAATATACCTCTTCTGTTTTAAGTAAAGATTAATAAACAAATCTTAAATTTATAAGCTAATCATAGAGTATTCTTTTCTTATTAAAGCGCAGCTTAACATTTAAACGGTGTTTAAAAATATCATTAATCAAATATGTAAACAAACTTTTTATAATAATAATAGTACAGCTATTACAACAGTATTTAAACAATTAAAATCTAAAATTAATTTTGCTTTGTTACTGTACTATAATTAATTTTAAAGTTAACTTAATAATAAGATGATGTATATAATAATTGATACGTAACGCAAATGTTTTAAAATATATAATTTGAACATTTGATAAGAAATTTTACAAACTTGAAATTTATAATTGGATGGCTAACATTAATACTTTACGCAACTTTTGAAGCTTCATTTCTTGGCAAAATATTAAAGGCACATTATTTTTATATTAAGAAGAAAAAATGAACATCAAATTTTTAAAAATCAATTCTTAACATTATGCAATTAGGATTTCTTCCACTTTTAGATTTAAAAAAGGCTTTGCTTGTAAAAATGCAATGAAAAAAAATAGTAAGAAAAAAAAACAAAAAATCAAATTCGATTAATAATCAGTCAATAGATTGTACCGGATCGTACATTTAAATGAAAGCGAACAAATAGCAAATTTAAAAAAGAAATAAGAATACTACGTCCGGTACTCTTAGTTCTTTTTCCTTCTATACACTTCTTTACAAAAATCTAAATGATGGATAACCATTGCACAATTCCATAAAAAAAGTGCGAAAAAATTAATGAAAAACAAGCATGGAATCAATATTAACTTCATCATCATTAGGAGGCTGTTCATTGGCATTGTTCTTATCTAACGAAGTATCTTCCGAGTACCTGTGTGGTTTCTCTCCGGTGTGAACCTTGGCGTGGTTTTTCAGGTGCGTTGCTTGATTGAAGGCCGAGCCACAAATGTTACACCGGTACGGTTTCTCACCAGTGTGAATTCTACGATGGTTCCACAACGTAGAATGCCTGGCAAACGTTTTCTCGCAGACTTCACACTGATACGGCCGCTCGCCAGAATGTATACGTTCGTGGTTTTTCAGATGCGGGGACTGCGAGAATTGCAAACCACAGTGACTACATTTAAATGGCTTTTCACCAGTATGGACACGACCGTGATTTTTTAAATAAGCAGCTGTAATTATAATAAAAAAAATTAGTACCATTTAATTAATGATATTTAAGAGAACATAATTAGATAAATAACAAATAGAGAAGTGCATCATGCATAAAGTAATTAAAAATGTTAAATTATATTTAAGTTTTCGAATACACGAATATCAAATACTATGATTGCTTTGATGGCTTTAAAGGTAATTCTTACCCTTTGCAAAAGCTAAGCCGCAGACTTCGCATTTGAAAGGTTTTTCACCAGAGTGTAGTCTCTTGTGAGACCATAGCGAAGAATATCTTGAGAAGGTGCCATCACAAACATTACAATGAAACGGTTTCTCCTGCTGTTGACTGTTTGCTTTTCCGCCTGGAATTGAAAATACAAACCGAGCGTTAGTTTTCCTCAAAAGGGCCAGTTCTACAAAAAGATGTGCTCAACGTGGATCTCATGAGATATACTGCGAGTCACGAAATACAATCGGGTTTTTCTTTACAAAACATCTTTTACGTTACTCACTAAAGAGGAGCTTTACACGGACTTCGAAATATTTTAATTTTTTTAAATTATATAATTGTGAATAAATTTCTTTAAATTTTTCTCAAAAAAGATGGCAAAATTTTTCTCAAAAATTTTTGTTAAAAAATTTAAGAATAAATTTATGTTAACGATTTTTTTTACTTTTTGTTTTTTTAGATACTAATATTTTAGAAAAAATAAAAATAATTAGATGAATATACAAACAGTGAAAGAAAATTTTATTATACACAAGTTTTTTGAAAAATTAAAGTATAAACTCCTCTTTTGATTTGTATCATAAAAGAAAATCTTCAACTAAGACAAAGGTGTCAATTATTGAAGACTTCTGTCCACGAGCAAGAGTGTGAGTGTAGATTCGTCGAAGATCAAATTTATAAAACTGTCCCTTAGGGGAGTGGTTTTTGTTTGTGCAATTGTCTTAAATTTAGATGCTGACAGTTCAAATAAACAGGAATAAAAATTATAGCAATATAAAATACAAAATATTTGAAATGTAAATTAAAATGTATATAAACCAGTACCAAGTGAAGTAAATGACAATAAATGTCTTAAAATAAAAAGTATAATTATTCTTATTTAAACTATTAATCAACAACAAAATAAGAAGATTTAAAAAGATTAAATTTAAAGTGATAAAAAATACAACTTCAAAATAATCAAAACATTAACTTAATATTGTACAATAAATCATCATTTTAACACTGAAATTATTTTGAACCACCTACGTCAGCAAATAAAAATAAATTCTAAGATCATTAACAACACTTGGTACTTTTAAAAATACTGCCAGTACACCTTGAATAACAATATTAATTCAATACTTTAAAATAATCTATCTACAACACAAGAAGCATGCAAAAAATCATGTATTTAAAATAATTTACTTGCGAGAAAATTACTAAAAATCACTGAGAAAAATTGATAAGGTTCTACGATAAGGAAGAAGATTAATTAAGCTAAAAAAAATATTTTATCAACCAGCAAGTACTTAAAATTACAATAAAATACTTTACTGCACTAGATGAATCAGTTTTTCAATAAACTTTTCACAGTGATATCAGACCCAACAAACCTTTCTAACAAGAACCAAAGAAATATTAGATGGCTACTAAAGTAGATTTTTAAATAAAACGATAAAAAAAAATAAAAATAAAAAGAAGAATAAAAAAATCGAAGAGAAATTTTAAAAACGAATAAAATAAAAACTCTCAGAACTGTCACCATCTAAACAACAAAACGACAGGGATTCTTTCAGCAATTCAAATAAAAAAAAAATAATAAAAAAAATATTGATTTTACAGAAAATTGATACAGAAAAAAGAGATCCCATACATTTCGGCTGTGATTTTTTATACAACTTACTTCCTATGATGATGCGGCCAGTTGCCTTGCAGCCGCTACACTTCGCGAGGGAACTGATTCCGGAATCTAGTTTTTCGTTGTGTTTACCTACCATACACCACCCGATGTACGATCATGACAGCAATGATATGAGAAATGGAGGAAAGATGGCTTGTGCCTCACAAGAAATGTTATTTTTTGCTTACTTGCTTAAATTAAATTTATATTAAATTTAAAAACTTTTTACTTTATCAATTGATTATCAGAATGTTTTGTTTAACAAGTTTCTTTTTATTTTAGCAAATAAAGTGATAAAAAATCTATTTATACTTGAAAATTAATTTCTTTTTATCGTATTAGATAAAAATTATTAAAAGTAAAAATATTTAAAATTGCAACTTGTATGAAAGGTTTGTCCAAAATTTTGCAAATCTTTTTTATTACTGATTATAATTAATTGTCGATTGTAATTAGATAACATTTCTTGCATTATTGAATATTTATTAAAAGAAAAGAAATGAAACTCACCGATGAAAATGATGCCGGTGCCATTACACTTGTGGCATTTTGTGACACTGGTAACACCGCGCCGTTTTACCGGATGATGGCCAGGCTTGATAGCTAAATAAAAGATTGTTTATTTTTTACTAATTTATTAGTAAATTTTTTTTATTAATTTAATTATCTATTTTCATTAAATTGACAAGAAGTCCTTTTAAAAAAATTAAAGAAACAACAGATGATATATGCTATATTTTAATTAATTAATTATTTTTAAACAAATGATAAAGTTTATACGATAAGCATTGGTTAAAAATAAAATTTCAAGAATAGTTGTCACCAAATTTCAAAACTTAATTAAAATCAAACTGAATAAAAAAGTTAATAATTTACTTTTCTTTATTTTCGTTGGATGGTGTTCACAGGGGTCTTCGCTCCCACAATCCTCGCATATCTGAACCTTAGGCTTTTGATGCATATTCGTTTTATGACTTTTTAATTCTCCAGGTAATGCAAAACAAGCTCCACAAACGTCGCACGTGTACGGCCTTTCCGGGGTCGTTGCAACGGTAACCGTCGTAGGTGTTTGCACCACGACTTGTTGGGGCTGCTGCTGTAAATTACTTGGTGTCGACGTGTGTATGCGTTTGTGGTGATTGAGCAAACTCATATGTCCAAAAACAAGTCCGCAAATATCACATTTGAAGGTTGTGTTTGTGGCTAGGTTCATCTGGTTGATGAGGGTATTATATCCGACGGGCTGGACGTCGAAACGGTAGCAACCCTTGTCGTCTGTCGTGATAGAACCGATGGTGCTCACGGCGTTAGCTTGAACCTTCTGCAGCATGTTAACATTGTAGTAGAATGGAAATTCGGTTGTTGTAGCTTGTTGACCCGGTTTGTCCTCCTTTTTATCGCTCGTCACGTACATTTGTTGGGTCTGCTGCTGCTGCGACTGTTGACCCTGAGCAGCCTGTTGCTGCTGTATTTGCTGAGGGTCGAACATTGTTGCTTGCTGAGGCTGATGTTTGATGTGAAAGAAAACAAAAAAATCTCTTATAAGTATGATGCCTAGTGTGATAAAGAAAATATACAGGAGATGCTGACAAATATGGTGAAGCGAATCATTATTTTCATTGCACTTTTATAAAGTAATATTGATTTTGTACCACAAAAAACTGCATTATCTTGATATAAAATGCAATGAAAATTAAATAAACATACCAATTCGTTTCCCATCAATTTTGATATTCACTCCATTTACTTTAAGTAGCTAATAGAGTACTACAAAGAAACACTGTATACCATTTGATTCAAAATAGAATACATAAATTTAGATTTGATGAAAGAAAGCAGAGATAATGCAATATAATATGTATTACATAAACAAAATAAATTTTGAAAATATACTCATACTTAGTTATGATATTGAAATCAACTATGAATTCAGAATTTGATGAAATGATTTGATAATGAATTAGTATACGAATGAGTTATTATTAGTTCAGTTTTTATTGGTTAGTAATAATGTAGAGAATGAAGACTTTATACTTGTATGTATTATTGGATTTTTGTTTCATGAAATGAAGATGATGTGTTTCTGGTTTCTAGTTGATTTGACTATCATAACTATGAAATTAGCAGCCAATTTGTCTAAGCAGTATTAAAACAAAATTGAATTGATATAAAAGAGCACTTTAAAGATCAATGTGCTACTAGCTACAAAAACACGAAACCAATACAGATTTTGATCATTTTGACTAATTCAAAATAGTCCATTACTAAAATTTACAATATCAATTATACATTACTTGACTCGAATTTCACTGAAGTGGCAAAAAATACTCCTTGACTCGATCTATCCTCAAAATTTTGTTCAGCGTGTAGGTGAAACAATAAAAAGTCTCACCTGCCGCTGATCAGCGTAGCTGGAGTTGCTTTGCTCAGTTTGTGTGAAGCTGTTGGTCTGCTCTGTCTGTGTGAACATGGAACACTTTACTGGTGCCTGGATTTGTTGACCCTGTTGAATTTAAACATAAATTAGTTTATATTTAATTTTAATTTACTGTGTAAAAAATTTTTTTTGAAAATAAATGCAAACCCACTCAACATATTTTCTAAGATAACTAAGTTAATTGAATTTATATCTGTTACATCATTTTAAGTTTAGAGAATATAAGAATGAAGTTACGTTCTAACTCAAATTTTGAGTAGCAATATATATGAGGAATAAAAAATGAACAAAAAGAGTACAAATTATTATTTATCTTTTTGTCCTGCATTTATATTTCTTTTACGCTTTTCTTTTCCTTTACGCATACCTGCTGTATTTGATCAGCTCGTGTCGTGCTCAACCACACCACGTTGTTACCATTTGATTCTAGAGCCATTGATGTGCTGCCCTTCTACCCTGCACAGCAACAGGCAATAATTATATTACAAAAAACAGCTAAGCCTAACATAATAGTATTTATTTTTTACTTTAAAAATTATGTTTGAATTTTTGTAATATCTATTTTTAGCAACATTTAAAATGGTTTTATTTTTTTTTTTAGGTTAGCTAGTTATAAGGATTTGCTTTTGCCAAATTTAAAATTTCATTTAGAAAGACAATATAAAATTTTTATTTTTTCCTTTTATAAATTTTAAGATTTATGAATTTAATATCTAGTTTGAATAATTACTAAAACATTAAATATACATACATTACATTATATGTGTAATAATTCAAAAACTTTAAATTTACATATAGAATTTAAAATACACAATATAACTGAATTTAGTAAATAAATCATAAAATAACGAACATATATTCAAAATATTGACAAAGCATACCCTTGATTAAGTTAATATGGGAAAGAATCACTCAAAGCATATGAAATGAGTAAAAGTGTTTATATACGTGGTGTACAGCAGCTATGCGGCAAGGAAGAAGCAGGTATCAAATTTTAAATCTGGTACTTTGCCCTCATCTGTTATCCTCGAAAGAACAGACATGATTAAATTAATTGCTCAAAATTCTACGTTTGTCACAGTATACCCCAACCAAACTTGTCTCCAGATGCTAACACTATTTTCCTACAAAAGTAGTAGGCCCTTAAAATATCTTGAAAGTCAAAGCTTGTAACATTTTTCAATGATCACAGCCTAAATTCACTTTAACGTTCACTATTCTTACTATCGACGACACAAAAAAACAAAATAAGTAAAAATCAAAACGAACACGCGTTCACGTTGAGCATAGGGAGAAAGGTGGATACGAAAGAGAAAAACACAGATTCACGGGTGAAAGAGCGAGATGGAGGAAAAACAGAGTGCAACGGAGACAGAGAGATAGAGAGCAAGCGAGAGAGGAGAGAAGCAGAGAATTAGAGAAAGAGCGCCTTCGGGTGCTCGTCTACAGGGAGGAGAGACAGAGAGGCACGATGTCGGACATGATGTGTGTCCGCTAGTCGAGTAAAACGAGGCCTCGGGAGCAACGGTGTCGAGAGAGAGCGCGGATATACACATAGCGAGAGAGAGCGAGAAAAAAGCAAGAGAGAGAGATACCGTTGAGCGAAGAAAGCCAGCAGCAGTACCACCAGCAGCCACATCGGCGGCGAGCGACAGAGACGGAGAGAGTGAGAGAGAGCGGGAGAAAATGGCTCGCTCTCTTGCACACGGGGATTAGGCTCCGCTCCTGCACGCACACATACCCACTCTCGCCACCTTGCTCGCCTCACGAAGGGGGGAAAGCAGCACCAGCAGCTCAACAGAGACAACGCGAAATGGCTGCCCTGCACGCGAGCGAGAGAGAGGCTGCGCGAGTTCCTTCGCTGAAGAACAGAGAAGGAAAATGGCGGCCAGACGACGACGGCACGAGAGAGAGACGCCACGAGAGACACTACAGGCTTATACCTAGGGCCTCTCTTTTCTCTCCCCCCTCCACCGCCGCTAAATCCCGTGACTGCCGCGCGCGCGCTCTGCGAGCTCTCGATTTGGCCCGTGCGCGGGAGGGAAAGAGAGAGCGTCTTGCATCGCGTTCGCGCTCACCAGCTAGAGAGAAATGCCTAGTTAGGAGGTGAGACGGCAAAACAGCAGGTTTGTGTACGTTCGCTACGTGCATGGACACTTGCTGAATGAATATGAGCTCGGAGGTTAGCTGGTGTGCGTGTAATTCAATGTAACCACGAGCTGTATATATGATTATTCCAGTGCAGATGTACTTCAACTTCGATATGGATTTTTTTTTCATAACGTACATATGCACCTGGGACTTCGAAAAAGATCAGAACAATTCGGCCGCCAACAATGCATATGCTGGGAGAAAGAGAAAAGAGGGCTTGGATGTAATATGTGGGCCAGTGCGGAAGAGAAAGGGAGACGGGAGGTATATATGTGTCGGCGCGAGCGAGAGCCGCGGCTGAAGCAAGACGGAGGCTACTCATGCAAAGAAAGAGAGGAGACTATAGGGGCGCTCGGCAAGCAGCAGACAGACAGACACACGCAGGGACCGCTCAGTCATGAAAGCGAGACTCACATGCGACGAGCCGTCCTATTATCTGCGGGGCCTCGACCTGCTGACGACTCCCAGCCAACGTTCGAGCTCCAGGGCTGCCATGACGTCGCCTCCTCTTCCTCCTCGGCGATATCACCTGCACGAGCAAAAGCAAACTTTACATTTTGGAGCCTGCACCGGTAGCAGCAGCTCGCCGTTGTCGTCCTGGAACGAACGGAGACCGGGTACTACGTTAGACAGAGAAGGAGGACGCCGGCGTCTGTGTCGCGTGTGTGTACATGTAGGAGCGAGAGCCGCGCACCCGCCGTTTTTTTCATACATTATACACACCCGCTCTTTCGCTCCCTCTCTGTCGTGCGCGCGAACCGTCTGCGCAGCTCTCCCAGCTAAAGCAAGAGGGAGAAAGAGGTTAGGCTGGTTTTACAACGGGGGGGAGGGGGGGGGGCCTCTTTATGGTGGCCGCCGCGGCTCTCATTTTTTTTCCGCCACGGAGGGAGAGCGCATTCATTTTTGGTGCACGTAAGCGGACTCGACCTTGTTTCTGGGCCCGTGGCTTCGAGGAATGTAGGTTAGAGAATGAATACCGCGTCTAACCTCTCTTTTCTGGTCATTGATTTTTTAGACCTTTTAAGATAAGATAATGGGGCGATAATGAAAGCCGAAAAACGATGACAAAAAAAAATGCATAATCAGGGAAGGACTCAGTGCGCGCGCGCTCGAATTCCCCCTCTTTTCTGGCTTTTTCGCGATGTTTTACCGTTCGATTCCCGATCGGACGATGAAGCATAGCGTA
Source organism: Ormyrus labotus (assembly GCA_035582975.1). Taxonomy (NCBI): domain Eukaryota; kingdom Metazoa; phylum Arthropoda; class Insecta; order Hymenoptera; family Ormyridae; genus Ormyrus; species Ormyrus labotus. The sequence goes on along the minus strand of JAWWEO010000045.1, from coordinate 21,205,947 downwards.
ACAACGTCGAGCGCTTATATACAGACATATATAAGTACTTAGGATATAGGCTTGCTTACGTTCGGAAGGAGAATCGGCTAGGCAGTCTCGCCTCCTTTTCTCTCTTTCCACGATGAGGAATTGTAATCGCTCTCTCCTCGTCTTTCTTCTGTCTCGCTTTTCCTCGGTCTCGTCCGTCTTTGTCGCTCAGCCCCTCTTCTCTGTCTATCCTTCTTCGCCGCTGGCCGGCATGCCTCTGTCTCCGTCTGTCGCTCACTGGGCTCGTCGCGTCCTTTTCTCCCGCCTCTCCTTTCCTTCTTTTCAGCAACGGGAGCGAGCCGAGCTGACGCAGCTACTGCTTGAAGACTGGGCGCCAGAGAGAGACGGAACAACTGCCCGCCAAGGTCAATTCCCAGTTGAAGAGCGAGACGACGCGAGAAAGAGAAGCGATCGAAGCGACATCGACGAGAGCCCATTGGCTGGGTAGCGCTGCAAGCCAATGAACGAAGGCGATACGAGAAATCACATAATTGGAGGGAAAGAGAAGAGCTAGGAGAGGGGATAGAAAACGAGACGTGTGGACGTGTTTGTACGTAGGCGCGAGTTTTAAAAGGCGAATTTTGGAAGCTTTATTAAAATACTTTCAAGAAAGAAGTTTCTTTTAAATACAAAATAGGTCAATATATTAAAAAAATCTCAGAATTTTGTAAAAATATATGTCAAAAATTATTTTTTATTAAATATTTATTCAAGAAGTTTTATTAGTTTATAAATCAAAATAAAATAAAATATATTGCTTTATTCAATGTATCGTTGTAATGTAAAAAGAAAAATTTACAGGTATAAAAAGATAATTATATTTAAATTTTAAATACAAAATTTTAGCTTATGTATACAATGCATTGATAAAATTACTTTTTCTCTTTTTATGGTGCAAACTTAATATAATTAATATAAAATAATAAATAATTATGTTTTAAAATGAACCTTTAGAATTTTTAAACTACATAGAGAATGTATGATAAAACCAATGCATTGATAAAACCACTTTCTCGTTTTGTGATAGAGACTTAGTATAATAATAAATAACTATCGTTTAAAATAATAGTTCTTTAATTACATATAAAATGATTAATATTTTTTTATAGATTTACGAATTAAAGCTAATCTTTGTTTATGTGCTTCTGTTATAGTTGAACGTTTGTAAGGACGAATTTCGTCTGTTCCAAATCCTGGAATCCACATATTCCAATTTTTCTCTACAAAATAGAATGATTTAATTAATAAATATTAAATTATCATTAGTAGGAATGAATTTATGACTTATTACTAAAAAAAAAAATATACTACCCTCACCTAAATGTAATTGCACATCTTTTACTTCAACTGAATTGGCATGACGATGTTTAGCTAGAAGACATGCTGCATTAATTGTCGTTTCCACAAAATCATCTGCCAATTGTAATAGCATTTCTTCGACTTCTTCATCAAGTTGTACTGTGGGATCTACTTCTTTGACTAAATCTTGCAACCTTGTTTTGGTTAAAAACTAGACAAAGTTCATATAAAATTTATTTAAAAACTTGTAATTCATTAGAATATTTAATTCAAAATATTTCATTTTTTTCTCACTTGTGGAAATTCCGTTATAGTATTTTGACTGCTAGGCTGAGATGACTGTTGTGGTTGAGACTTTACTGTTTGGGGTGTAAATTGTGTTTGTTGAGATTGTGTTTGGGATTGTGTTTGCATCGTTGGGGTTGCAATGTTTGTTTGAGGCATTACATTTGCATTAACATTTGCACTAACATTTGCATTAACATTTGCATTTAAATTTGCTGCAGCAATAGAGGGAAGAGAGGCCAGCGTTGTTGGCATATCTGATCCAAGGCCAGAAGTTTGTACACCTACTATTTCTTGAGACATTCTAAAATTACAAGTTTAATAAGTTATTAAAAATAAACTACAATTTATATTTATCAAATCTCCGTTTAAAAATTCTCGTACAAATAAAAAATGTATTTAAAGAAAACGTCTTTAAATAAAAATTTATGATTATAGTATACCTGAAAATTTATGAACTTTCTTGAATGAAACTGACAACGTTTCTTAAATAATCACATTTAGGGCCAAACAACAAGTGAATAGTCCTATATTAATGCACAAATTTCTGCATTTAAATGTATAACATTAAAACAGTAGGACTTTCTTAAAAAAAAAAAGGTTACCCATCAACACTACCATGAAACCTCAAAACAAAACTGAGCAGTAAACAGTAAGCGAGCTGCGCATCAGCGATCCTGTAGCCAAGTTCAGAGTGAAAGACTTGCACTCTCGAAGACCAGCTTCACGCTATTATACAAGAAGGAGATATAGATGAATTCTTATTGTTTTGCCACCCGTACTTGATTACAATTTTTTAAATATCGTACAATTATTTTAGAGTAGCCAATCAAGTTTTCTCAGTCCACGGACTGAAAAAAAAGTACCGCTAATAAATCATATTCATTCTTGTGCTCGACCTCGGCGTTGTAACGATAAAAAAATCCCTAAAAAACTCTGCAAAACCGCAACAGAAAAAGGGCCCGACTGTCATTCAAACTCCCATTACTCTCGGTCGTCGCGTAATCGGGCTATCTCGGCGGCTCCACGCGCCGCCTAATCCCGGAACGGCTCTCGTAATAATCCATCGCGCGGCTGTATACCAGGCGTTCGAATATCTATATCGCGCCGGGCGAGCAAACACGCCGGGCAAGGCATAAACGCCAATCGATATTACACGCCGGGCCGCCGCGCGTCCCAGGTAATTGGCCCGGAATGGGCGGCCGACTGATGCACTCCGGGCTGTTCAATGGCTGTGAATGGCCCGAGCCGATGAGCTGCTCCCCGATGGATTAGGGGACTCGGTGACTTTTCACCGATGGCTGTAAGCAATTAACTGCCTTGTTTGACGTGTAAGGGAGCTGGGAAGAGGGGTGACGAAGGATTATTTTGGGCTGAGAGGGATGAAATGATTTATGCTAAAGCGACTTAATGGATGTATCAAAGGTGTTTGGAGACCTCATTTTTTTTTAGTAATTCATTAGTAAATTATGATGGAAAGTTAGGATGATACATTTTAATTTTTTTTTCTGTAAGAATGTAATTTTTATAATATTTTCAATATTTATTGAAACTGCGTGTATGTACAGACAGTTTTTTCCGTATAAAATATCTTCCATAAAAAATTTATACTTTATTATAAAACTCATCTATTCTCTCGAATATAAAGCCTCTAAACAATTTAAAGTAAAACCAGTTTTCAGTAACGTATTTTTAGGTCATCTATTTTCAGTTGGGCAACTATGTCTTAATATTTCTGAGTCAGTTTATTGTTTCTTTAAAAGACACCGGTAAGTCAAGTTTTTAGTGCAAGCACGAAAACGAAACATTTTTGTAAATTTCTTCAGTTGTATCGTTTTACGTTATCCGGATGGTGCGGCGTTTCAAAAACGGATTATCGGATGTCAACGAGAAAGCAATATTTTGAGTCGTCGACGAGTTTAATCCGGGTTTCTTCGCCTACAGTTTCAGCATCAGTTCCGTGCAGCTAAAAAAGTTATCGAAACTTTTCAAAAGTTATAAGAGGTAATAGGAAGACGAAAGAGGAACCGACGAAAAAATTTTGAATAAAAAGAAGTCAAAGAAGTTTAGAAATCTGTTACAAGCTTATATTTTGCTTGAAATACGTAGCGATGGACACGCCGGGATTTAATTATTTTTTATTCAAATTTCACGAGGACAATGCAGACTTGTTTGCTGCATGAATAATAAGAAGAATATTTCAGAGCGAAACGAGTGTCACAACATCGATCAATCATTTTCACTCGATAAACTGAAAACGTCACGTCAAATTATATTTTGAAACGTCGTCGACGACTTCAATTATTGATACTAGAATTGCTTGATACAATTTTCCAGTTTCATAAAATTAAATGTACGCCGACGTATAAACGACATATGATAATAATAATATTTTGCAATACATCGTTATTTACGATAATCCACAGAATTCAATCTGTATTATGTATCAATCATTCGACAGAACGTATCAGCTAATCGATTAGAAAAAAAAAACAGACAGAAAATCTCTTGAAAAAGCAAGCGAATATCGAACGAAAGCGCAGCTTCCGAGCTTTATTTTTACATCCTTCCCTCTCTCTCTCACTCGTCTTTCTTTTTCACCTCGGCGTCGCGACGCCTATTCCCGTACTCCACGAATATGCTCGCCCCCCTCCGGATTTATCATTAGCGCGACGAATTTATATATCGCGTAAAAAGCAGAGCCGGAGGAGCTCGGAAAAAACTGCGCGGACGAAAATAAAATACGTAGGATTACGTGTGTTTTGAGTCATCGGGACGACGAGAACTTTCGCGGTCGGCTGCTTTTTCTTTCTATTCGTCGGTTTATTAACCGAGCGGATTTTCTTGAGAAATTGCCTTATGACGTTTTGAGCTATTGCTTTTTGTCAGAGGTGATAAGTGGACTTTTTCTGAAAATTCTGCGCGCGACGTTTTCTTGAGAATTTTAACTTCGAATTAAAATATAAATGATTCGAGCACGTAAATATAATTATTTTATCATCGTTTTATGATTGGATGATTTATTTTTGATTCAGAACGTTTAGTCATGCAAGCTGTTTCAAGCGATGATTGAATTTACTCGTGAAAATTTGTAAATAACGTCATTATTATTATTTTCTCGAATCTTTAACAGTTCATTTTTCGCTTTAATACCGTTAGCAATTACACAAATAATATTAATGCCAAATAAATAAGACAAGATTAAAAATACCTTCCATTAAAATAACGCTCGTATCTAGACATCCCGTAAAGACGTAATAGACACCCGCAGATTTCGTCTGCGAAAAAAAAAAATCTCATCTCGCTCTTAGACGCTCTTTCCCTTTCCACGAAAACGTAACGACATCTGAAGAAATTCGCGACGATCGCAAAATTGCCCGTTCCACGAGGGAGCCTCATGAAGGAGCGTCTCTTTAGCCGAGTCGCCGCCGCGTCTGATCGGAATCGCTCATTTCTACTTTGACTGCAGCCACCGCGCGCTAACTCGAAATGAGTACATCTGCAAAGCGCACCGGTTTTAATGGCAGACTCGAGCAGCCCGCGGCTTCTCGTAAAAACGAGCGGCGGCTTCTTTCCACCGGGTCGTGGGGTGCAGGTGTGATTTTAATTTTTCGAATGCAATTTCGTTCGATGTGTATTCTTTTGGAAAGAGTTTTTAAGTGAATGGTTATTGTTTGCGGTCGGTTGTTGATAAGGAGAGGGAGGACGAGAAGCTACTGAAAACTATCAATTGTATAATTTTAATTAAATCCGTGGAAATTAACTCGCATTGGTTGAGTGCGAAGAAGAATAAAGTTGGTATAAATAGGATTCGAAGAAAATTAGCCTCTTATCTGATTTTAAATGAATTAGATCGTATCTTGTTAGTCAAGACGAAACAATTAAATGCACTATCTTTAAACGTGCGCTGGGAAAAATAGTTCAGTAAAGTTTACTATAAATTCTGGCAATCGGAGGACAGATTTGAATATGAAAAAAAGTGCCATTTTGGAAGAATTACAATGTTTATAGCAAAAATTACCACTGTAATGACAAATTTTACTATAAAATTGTAATTTTTCCAAAATTTATTGCGCCTTTTTTCAATTACCAGAATTTATAGTAAACTTTACTGCGTGCATTATTTTTCCCAGCGTATCTTTCAATTGTTCTCTTATATCAATTGCGAAATTAAATCGTACGATTTTACGCCACGTCTATTATACGCTTATTACAAGTATCAACTTTTGAACGTGATTGAACACCCCCGTAAATTAAACGAAATCAACCATCGCAAAATACATCAAATCCCTTCGCCACATTCACACCTCGGTACAAACAGCAACGAAACCCACCCAAATCCACGGCGGCTCCTCCAACCGTTTCCTCCTTCACCGTCTCCGCGAACCTCGTCTTATCCCCAAATCGATCAGCCCTCGAAATTCGGCCCGAAATCCCCTCAATCTCCAGTCGTAAAAAAGAAGTCCGCGTGCCGCGGACGCGATCCCCGCGCGCGGCTCCGCGGACACGTATAGCGGCGCGCGTGACGCTCTTTAATCGAGCGGCGGGGCGACGTGCTCCGGGGCCCCGATGACCCGATTGTCGGAGCCCGGAGCTGTCGTTTGCTGTTCGATTGAATTTGCGGAGGGCTGCTTTATGGTTTTACTTTTGGTTTCAAGGACGGCGTCGTTAATTCAGTAGTTTATGCGAGTATCGGCGGTGCTTCGGATTTGGAATTTGTTTTAATTGCTCGGGTTTATTTTTGGCCCTTTTTGAAAGGCTCGATTTATTGTGGAAGAGCGGGGAAAGCTTTGTTAGATTTATTTTTAAGCTTCGGTAGATTCATTAATTATTCTGGATTTTACTCTACCTGGATTTTAAGACACGAAAATAAATAACCGTTATAATTATAATGGAACGATATTCCCTTCGTTTGAAGATCCTTTTTACTATTAGCATTTTCATTTCAATGAGAAACGAAACGAATTAGCCCCGCAAGAAATCTTCTGCATTATCCTTCCCCGACAGACGGCCGCACTCGTTCCTCCAATTCAATTTCAAACCAATTTATAATTTCAAGGGATTATTACAAAGAAAAAATTCAATAAAACCCGGAAAGAACGAAGCATCAAACCGCGCGGCCAAGTGCCTGCAACGCATTAAATTCCACCGGAAACCGCGTACGCTCATTCCAATTAGTCATGCACCAAAAAACACGGAGGTACTCGTGCAGATGACGCTTCTGAATATACCATACAGCGTGACTCACCGTCCTCCCCTGGGACTCGATGATCTCGAGGAGAGTCTCGTCCTTCGATCGACGATGCGTACATATGTGCATGTATATAGCCTGTAATTGGGAGGGTCACTCCGTTTTCGGGGACGTGCTGCTAAAAGCGAGCGGATGAATCGCGAAGGATGCAGCGACTGTATGATTACATAATATGCCGGCGTCGAGTTTCAGACGCGACGGCGATTCGATTGTTTGTTTGGCGAGGCGAATCGCGATGTGATTTTTCGCGCTGCGGTGAAAGTTACTCGCGGAAGGATATATTCGTTATTGATCTTTTTTTACTGGGAACTGTAAAATCAATTATTATTGCTTATGTAATCTTGAAATTCAACTTTTACTTAGTCGTGATTTATTCTGAGAGGAATTTAAGTGAAAGATTGTATTTGCATTTCAAGGAAATAATATTATAAATCTGGGTTAAGCGATTGATTTATGTGCTCGACGGTAGATTGTTACCAATGAAAAAGTTGGCGATAAGCGACTTTTTATCTCTGTAAAAGGAAAATTTTTACAAGCGTTTTATATGTATATGTTCCCGAGCTACCTGCAATTTTAAAATACGAGTAGCTTCAAGTTCAATCTTTATACGCATATATAATCTTCTTTAAAATATCGTTACGTGATTTTTATTTTATTTCATAATATCTTCGCGAGAATATTTCACATTTTTATCATTAGTATACGAGATTCCTATATAAAATCAAATAACATTGAAAATTCTTTTAAAATTGTCTTTTTATTACCAATATTAAGCATCTCGCATACAATTGAAGAATGAAATGAAATTTCTTTCGCGCAACCTTGATTTTCGCTGCTGCAACACTTTTGATTCTTATGCCACTCTCATTTTATTCCATTCTATTGCCTCTTACAATTTCATTTCTGAGATTCTTTCAAACATACTTCGAAGGAAGGAGAAACGAAAGTTTCTCGCAAAAACTTGAAAATTTTCTCAAAAGAATACATCTCGCGCAAAATTTCAAAGCGAAGAATTTAATAGACCCTCTTGCTTATCGTCATCGAAATCAGTGCAGATTCATCAAAGTAAAAATCAGAAAATTAAAAAACTGCTTTCAAGAATAAATTCAGCAGCGAAATCGGCAAATCGACCTTTCACCAGTTTTTCCACGGAGCGAAAATCAGCATCTTTTTAAGATTCGCGGGCCGTTTGCGCAGTAAAAATTTTCGCTGATCCGCGCGTTTAGCGTTATCGCGCGCTTCCCGAAAAAAAGGCTCGTCGTCGCGTTCTCCGGTCGAAGAAGAAAAAAAAGAAAGAAAGATTCGTTGAATAATTTTGCCTCCTCTTTGTTCCCCGATTCTAATTACAATATACTTAAGCGGCGGACTTTATCGCGGAGCTTAGCCTCGAAAGTTTTCGGGTACGAAAATGTGTCGAATTATTCGCTTCTCGCAAAGCGCTTTCTTAAGCCCAGATAACACATCAAGCCGAATTCGAATTTTTAATCCGTTCAAAGTTTTTCACTGCGATTTCGAAAGCAAGAGAGATAAAGGGAGGTAATAGTAAATTAATCGAGAGCTTTATATTTGTTTTTGTACGTTACAGAGCATAATAATAAAAGAATCGCATATAGTTTTTTTGCGGCTTTAAAAGATAACAGCGGCTAAACCAAACGCAGAAAAGTTATTTTCCAGCCGTCGCAGCGGGTAACCGTCCACTGCAGAAGTTTTTAAAAGATTTTAAACCTTGAACGGACAAAAATTAAATTTACTTTCGAAAAAAGCCTCTGTTCCTCTATCTATCCTCCGCATCGCACTTTCAAAAGCAACTTCAAATCCAGAGCGGTCTAATTTCTTTATTTAAGCTCGAAATCGTAATCGTAAAAATTTAAATCGGAAAAACCGGAGATTGTACAAACAGCAAAAAATCATTGGCACGCGCGCCCGAGGCGGCTTTGCATCTCGATTGCGCAAAAGACCGCCTCTTTTTAAGCCGACCGAGCGGAGAACCGGGAATTCTAGAAAGTCCGTCTCTTCCCCCCGGACTTCTCCGACTGAGCTTCTCACTCATTAGCTTCCCCCGCTCTCGGTTTCCGTCGCGTAGATCCCCGAGCTCGTTCGGCGCCGTACATTATTGTTAAGTAGAAGCGTCCTTTTGAGTCAGACGTCTGTTACCGCTGATTTATATACGCCCGGGCAATGCCGAGTCGTCATAAACTCCGAGAGTCTAAAGATACGTTCGCTGTAGTTTGTTTCGTTTGATAATGGGTTGAAAGGTATTTTTTCGTTTTTTTTCTCTCTTTTGATTGGTAAGTTTAATGAGAATTTTTATGTGTGACTGTGTTAAAAAAAGAGTATTGATGAGTAAAGTTTTAATGAGCTGCAATTAGTCTTTTGGAAAGTTGTTGGATTTCCGCGATGTAATTAAACAATGTCAGAACAGTTTATCCTTTTCAGTGATTCCTAGAAAATCGCGAGTATAGAAAAAAGGTACTTTATGAACGCGAATAGAGATTTTCCGAGAAAAAATGTATAGCGACGACATAATCGTGCATCATTTTTAATTGAATCTATTTTTCGAATTGTCGATACCGAGAAATGAAACCTTTTATTAATAGGATTAATTTCAAATTTAGCGTCGTATTTTCTCTCTGTTAAAAAGAGCATCTGTAGAAAAAAAAAACATATGACTTTTTAGCACAGCTTTTATTATTTCTGGAAGCTTTAACGCAAGTCTTTTCAAATTTATGTACCAGTAAAAATTCGCATTTTTATACCAGCGATTTCCACTTTACTGCGCTCGCTTAAACACAAAGCTCTCTCTCTCTCCGAGGAAGCAAATAAAAGAACAAAATTGTTTATCTTCTATATTTCTACATACTCCTCAGACACATAAGAAATATAAACTACATAAAATATACAATCCTATCACCGAAACGCGCCCTAATTACCAACCCCCTTCAAAAACCGCCGCCAATAATTCTCAAACTCCAACTAGTCCGCGACAATCTCAGCTCGATCACCACGGTGTGTGGCAGCTCGCCACACACCGCTCTGTGTGTCTTCCCAAACAATTGAAATAACAGTCGGCGAAGTCGCCGAGCTAACTCATACACGTATATATCCCCCTTCATCCTCCTCGCGCATCGATCGCGCATCCTCGCTCCTCTCCGCGCCGACATCTCTCTCCGAGAGAGAGAGAGAGAGACTCGCTCTCCGCGGAAGTCGTCCGCCAGTCGACGCAGCGACGCCGCCGCGAGAGCAGGCCGCCGTCGAGCACAGGCCTCCTCCCCCCGTCGAGCGAAGCACACGTGTGTATGTACGTGCGGTGTGCTGTGTGCCGCGCACGGGATATTAGTCGCGCGTAATTATATATATTTTTAGCGAAAATATGCGCTGACTCCGGCGACGGGGGACACGCTCGAGTTTTTTCTCTTTTTCTTTTCGGAGAGGAGAGGTAATTAAACGCGCGGTCGAGGCGGTTGACACGTGCGGGATTTTTGGACGATGCGGCGAAGGAATTTCGAAGAGTTGCGAGAGGGAAGTTTGAAGGCGGGCAATTAGAAGTGGATTAGGGTCTTTTTTTAAGGAGTCGGACGTTTGCGGACTTTGTTGGGAGTTCCAGTTACGCGGGTGATTTTTTGTAATTAGGTGGAGGGCTTTTAGTGTTACGGCACCGCGGGATAGGTCTCATCGCAGTTTCTGCGGGGGAAACGAATTAAAAAGTTGAATGGACGAATTAAGCAGTAGATTTGTGCGCTGATGAAAGTTTGGTGCTCCGTTAACGGTTAAATATTCTTTAACGTCGTCGACGAGAAAAGCTCGTTTACGATGTTGTTGCTTTCGATAGACGAGGTGAGAGATTGTAATTTATATATACAGTAAAATGGATATAAATTTTGAAATAAGCTCAAAAATATTGTACGAATAACCGGGTCTTTATTGCTTTGGCGAACAATGTATCGGACTGCCAACTTTTGTTGCGTACCACAAATAATATATCAGTAAACTTATTGACGTAAGATAATAGATATTTATTTTTAGTTATTTGATAACTTGCTCGACTTATGACTGCTTAATTTATCTGCTACGGTGGAATGTTAAGCACCAAGTAATCACTTGGCAAAATTTCAATTGAATTTAAAGTAAATTGTATAGTCTATTTAAAATACTGCATGGACAAAAAAAAAGAAAATTCGTGTTTTCTTCTCTCATAATTTTAAAAGTTTTACTTCGTGAAAAGTTGCACCAAACAACGGAGCAAAGTGATTTTTATTTATATTGCCAATATTTAAACAATAATATTTTTCGTCGAAAGAGCGCGCAGATTCTGCGTGAAAAAAATATTTACGAATATCGCTTGCAAAGGTAAATAAATTTTTTTCAATTTAGACATATCACACATCGTTTTAATTCGAATTCAAGTGGAAAAAAAAAATTTGGCGACACGGCCCCGACATAAGGAATCCTAAATATAGAATTTATTTCCCGGAAGTCCAGCGCAAAAGTCAACACTCAACTAAATCTTCCCCTCGAAAAAACTCCACACACAGTCGCCTCTCGCACCAAATATCTCCTCGCAAAAGCACGTCCCAAACTAAACGCAATTACAGCGCGAACCAAAACCCACTAATCCTCCGAGTCGCAAAAACCAGACGCCCCCCCTCCTCCCGCGGAGAGCCGCTCGACGAGAGGCAATAAAACTCGATGGGTCAATCCCTGCGAGATTTTCGCGCGCCGACGAAGACACTATAATCGGGGGCGAATTCGTGCGGTGGCCGCCTCGGGCGAAGCCAGCCGAGACGGACGGTCGTTCACACCGGCGGATATATCGCTCGATCCTCGAATTTGATTTTTCATCATCAGGCGGGATTGCGAATTTCCGGGGGGAGACGAGGGAGGATTTTTAGATATTGGATGTGAAAAATTTTACGCGATTCGAGAGAATGATTGATCGGACGGTATAGAATTTGAATATCGAGTTGGATTCGCGGGGAAGTTTGTTCGATTTGATTTGAGGCACGAATGTTCAATATAAAGCGTCAAGAGTTTGGGTTTATTTTAAAGTGGATTTAGATTCGATGAAAATCAAATACAGGTTTGGAAAGGTGTTCGATAATTTTTTGCTAAGATCTCTTTATTAGATTAATGAAAAAGTTGTCATGAAGTCTATATTGAAAAAGTTATAGGTTTTGAATAATAATGGATAGTTTCAATTTTGTCGGATACTTGTTGTAAAAAGTTTACAAAAGAAGCTATAGCTGCTTTGAAAGTTTCAATCAAAAAGTCAAATAAATCATTATGAGTACCGAAGATTAAGCCAAGTGCTGCTCAAAACTTTGAGCTGTAATCTCGAATCCTAAACTGCTGCTAACTATAATTATTCATCAAAGGAACACAGTTTGCTGATTGCATTAATTAATTGGCAACAGCCTTGATTACAAGTAGGCTAATTTTTGACGAAGTAAACAGTAACGTTATTGGAAAAAAGTCTTCTAAAACTCACAAATTATAAACTCATTTCGAGGTGTTAAGGACTGTCTATGAATCGAAGTAAAATATTCAACCGGAGCATTTACGGAAAGTGGATTAACTTTTCCTATCTAATTGAACTGAATTGCTCCTAATTGCATTAACGGTACAAGGCGCTTCGCCATTAAATGAGGTTTTTTGTACCGAAATTCAGTCGATTGCACTCTCCGCGAAGTGATATTTAAATTTATTTTAAACTCGCAGATGATCTAGATTCCGAAGTGTACGTTGTGCTACATTTCAATCTTTTGCAAATTGTCGTGCAACATGCAGATCTCTTAAAATATACGAAGAGTCCGCTGCAACGGACGATTACAATATATCGACTTTAAAAGTATACTTTTGCCGGGAGCCGGTTTGCATAGATTTAAAAATTTTCAAAGCTCCGAAAATACATTCGAATGCATATATTATAAAGTCTTCTTGTTTCTGAATCCACTTCTGTCAAATGATTTACATTTCAATCTACGACATTTATTTGTTTTTAGTGTTGTCATATATACTTTTAATATTATTCAAATACAAAGACCAGAAATATAAGTAAAATTTTCTTCTACGAATAATCAACAATAACTTTATCTCTCATTATTCCATCAGCCCCTCGCATTCACTTACCTTTCCGTTCCGCCCGCAAACTTCTCCATCTTCGATCGAGAAAAAAAGGAGATGCTAAAGAGCAGGCGTCCATCTTTTTTTTTTTTAAAAAGTTCAATCGAAGGCACTCGAGGAAGGCCGCTGGAATCTTCAATTTCTCGGCCGTCATCCGCCGGATCCTATCCTTTTATTATAAAGCGGACGCCTCGTTCCGTCTAGAGGCCAGCAAAGAGGCAACGAGCCGCTTCATTTCCTTCGTTATGGGGGCGCAAAATAAAGGACTGCTCCAGAGAGTCTCTGAAATAAAGGGGAGCGACGCGATGAGCAGAGGGGGAGAAGATCCCGACACTTTCCCGAGCTTCTTCTGGTTCTTCTCTCGGGGCTTATGAAAGGCACGTGCGAAGGTTCCCGACGCGCGGCGGAGTTTTGGTTGATTTTGTTTAGGTTCGCAATCAGCGGACGGGCCGATAATTTTGATTTTTGCCGTTATTATTATGGGAGATTTAATTTGCGCCGCGAATTTCGGCGTTTGTACGGTGAAAGGTGGATTAAAGGGGATAAAGTTCATAAAGAAGAAATTATTACGGTTATAAACGACCGTGATTTATGGTCGGATGAATTTACTGGTTAAATCGATAAAATCTTAAGTGAATTTTCAAACAGATGCTGATTGAAAAGGCGCGGTAATTAAAACTGTTTATATCGGTTTAATTTGATCGATCACTTGCCTCGCGAATTCCATTTGATCGCGCAATTCTCGTACCTTCGAAGATCGAGCAGTTTTTTTTTTTTTTTTTTTTAATCACAAGAATTACTATTCAAATTTTAATGAGCTTCGATTCATTTCGCGTCCCTTTCGAGCAAACAGCTGAAAGTTTAATTGCATGATTTAAATAATTTTATGTCAGTCGAAAGAAATAATAAAAAGGATAAAAAGATAAAATTTTTATGATATTCGATTTTACGATTACTTTTTATATTCATTTAACTTTTCATTTTTATTCATGAACGTATAACACATAGCTTTGAAGCCATTCGTTCAGTCTTTCTATAAATAACATTATACATAAGCCATTTAATTGCGTTTTAAAAAAGCTCAATTTTCCCCGCCACTAAACCCGTATCATTTTTAACTACTTTACACTCGCACCTAATAACCAAACCATCGACTTCACCTCTGTCCCAAAACATCTTCATCAACACCTCTCCGCCTCTGACTTTTACGCGGCGCGACTAAACGGGTCCCCGAACTCATGGCGTTTTCTCCCCGCCGCCAAGTGGTTGCCACTATTTATAAACTGTGTGCGCTCGTCGGAGCCTCGTAAAACTGCGGAGGAGGCACAATGCCGAGCGCGGCCCGGTGAATAATCCATAAAGAAAGAACGGACGTTAATCACCGCGGCTCTCCGAGCTTGAGCTCTCGCAGCTTCTTCCTCGCGGCGAGAGAGAATATAGTCGGCCCTTCGCGAGGAGCTTTCTCGGTGCGCAGCTTTTTTTTCGTCGAGGGCCGGAGGAGTTAATTGAAGTATTTAGCGCTGGAATTTTTGCTTCGGAAGGCGTTTTTTGGGATTCCTTTTGTTGGGGGAAGTTTCAAACTGCGGCTTGTGAGAAAGTAGTTCGAAGTGACTAAAAGTAATTAATCGCTAAAGTAATTCAATTAGTTTTGTAGGATTTGCCAGTGAGTGATAATATTTTATGCGGATCCGGCATAAAAAGAGCGGCAACAATATTAGAATGTTTTCAATGTTTACTAAAGATAATTAAAAGAGCCAGAATTTTTTACAATTGAAGGGGAATCTTCTGTGCAAACGATAACGAGCGCAAATAAAACAATTTCAAGAATTTCAAGAATTTAACTTACAATTTTAACGTTACTTTAGGATCAACATAAAATTAACCTAATTTGTAATGACTGGCCAAACTCAAGTTCTTCCGTTACATTAATTTGTAAATGCATTAAAACTTCTACGTAATTATCTAAGGAAGAATTAGTAATTACACAAATGTAGATAAGATTTTCACGTATACCGCATTAATTTGTTAGTTAAGATTAAAGAATTTTTTAGACTTTCGACTCTTAGCTCTTTTGGCGCGAATTGAATTAATACTCTAAAGAAATTCCTTCGAGCAGCCTTTAAAAATATCATTAAAAATATTATTGCGATTATTTTATTAAAATTGTGCATTGTGCGCGTTGTAATAAACTTTCTTTGAAATGATTATTTCAGTAAACTCTGCATTGGAATTGAAACTATCATTTCAAAGAGTATTTTATTCATTCCCGTTGCGTATGAAAACTGTTGACACAAATCTATAATGTAAATAGCAACGTCTGTCGGAGTGAAATAAATATAAAAGACTCGAGTAACCTACTAACACAATTCAAACGACGCGCGGAACGTCTCAAAATACAATCCCAACAAATAAACGCTCTTTAACTCCAACCCCCTTATTTCTCACCGACTCCAACCCCAGTCTTAAACCTCGAAGGACCAAAGACCAAGCCGCGATATTTCAGAGCGAGTGCAAGTGTGCAGTGTGTTCGCGCGTGACGTGAAAGATGTGCATCGCCTGCTGTGAGTCGTCCACACCTCGGCCCCTCGCCTTCTACCTCCGCCGTCGGTGATGCATCGCAGCTGAGTGCGACGACTCCGCGAGCCGACCCGGCAAGCGAAAGAGGCGCAAAACTTTCCCTCCTCCCCCTCCACCCCCTCCTCCCCTGGCAAAAAAAAAAGAAAACTCTACTCCGAAGCGACGATATCATGTCGAGCTCGCCGAAGAAGCGCAAGCTGCCGCCCAGGCCGAAGATCACCCTGCCGGTGCCGGGGCAGTACCCCGGCCACTACCCCCAGACGATGGGCTACGTCCAGACGCCCTACGGGCAGACGCCGGTGCCCCTGACGCCGGTCTCCGGGCAGCCGACCATCGTCTTCCCCAGCAAGAGCCACGGCTTCGTGTTCGAGCATCTGAAGGGGTTCAAGGACTGGACCAAGTCGGGGCTCAGCGTTGGCGAGAAGAGCGCGTTTTGGCTGTACGAGAAGGTAGGTGAATGGGGGAATAAAAGTTTGGTCGGGTCGGAGTTTTTTTTTTTAAAAAGACGGAACTTTGTTTGGATGGGTTTTGATTGATTTGTAGAATGGGTACTGTTCTATGTACATTGTGAGAGTGCCAGAAACCATTTTCTGATGAATTCGCTCGACGGAACCTTGAATTTTGATGCCAAAAACTTTTCGGTTAGCCTAAATTAAAGTCTCTTTTGGACATTTTGATTCCGACGCTTATTACTTCTCCATTAATGCAAAAGCGTGTAATACAAAGATGTGTAATTTCTTAAAATTTTTTACAACAACGAAAATCATTGTGACACACTTAAAATATCCAAAATACTCCCCAAGTATTCACTTATATCCAATAAAAAAAGTTTACCAAAACAAAGTCCTATGAAACGTGCATTTTACTACTTGCAAAATCGGCGCCCCTCAGTGAAAATCCCGCTACTAAAGACTTCATCTCTAAATTTCGCCGCGGAGCTTATTTACTCAGCTTCGCGCAATACAAACATCCGCGGAATCAAAGATCCGCCGGTCCCGCGGATCGAAAATAAAACGCGCCGCATCTGCGGAGAGAGCGCTGCACTTTTCGCCAAAAAACGGGGTCAGATCGGCGCCTCGCGCCGCGCGATATTGATGCACCGACAGTTATTTACTCCGCCGTTTGACGATCGCGACTGAGAAAATACGAGCCGCGAAACACACTCCGATTTAGAAACTGTGCAGTGCGCTTCGCGGAATCGTTCGGGCTTTACGAGAGAGAGAGAGAGAGAGAGAGAGAGACGCGGAGGTATGAGCGACAGTCACGAGGAACCGATAAATTCATCGGGTTTTCGGTGTCGCCGCGGATCTCGGAGATGGGCATGTGTGTAAGCTGCTTTTGCAATGTCAATGGGAGTGGGTGTGTTTTGAGCCGGGCGGTAATTCATTTGAGGAACCTTGGGATCGTTGCGCTTTTCGGTTTGTTCGGAAGGATTTTGATAAGTTTTTGTTGAATATATAGTATTTATTTATTTTAATGCTGCAATTTAAAAAAGAATTATACGTACCGTTGAAAATAGCTATAATTGTCTAATACTTTTCCGAGTTCAATATTCCGTAAAAGATTTATTCCGTGAAAATAATAATTTTTTCACGCCGGCAGCTCCTTTATGCAAAATGATGCATTGAAAATTCAATAAATTCTATCGAAGCTTCCTCCGCGTTTTTATAAATTTTATTATAAATCCTTTATCGGTACAACACAATGCACTCCTCACCTCTTCGCCGTAAATCAGCGCCGTTCAAACGCATAATACCCCCTTTCACAAACGACGGAGAGCGAAAAGAAAAAAAATGGAAAAAAAAACAGTAGGCATCGAAATTCAATTCCCGTCCCCGGAAAAACGTTCGTTTGGCGCCGATAGCCGACTTACCTCTCGGAATAAGGAGCGTTTTAAAGCGGCGCCTCTCTCTCTCTCGCTTTGCCCGCAAGAGCCCGACTCTGCGGCAAATCGAATCTCGGCGCCGATGTGCAGCTCGGGGAACTCAAGGGAGCCTTTTGCATAGGTCAGCTCCTGGAGTAAGAGATGGTTCACGCACATCTTCCTCTTCTTCGTGCTGTTCCTCTACAGCGTCCTCGGTGCCTTCCTGTTCCACTACATCGAGGGAGAGAACGAGAACATCGTCCAGGAGGACATCAAGAAGGAGAGGTGAGGATTCGAACTGTTTTCTCTGCGTTTGTCGATGCGTTGGCGAATTTGCTTTTTTAATGGAATGAATTGTTTGCTTTCTAAGTGAGTTTGGGTGGCTGTGGAATTAATTGTTTGCAATATTTTGTAGTAAAAGGGAACGAAAGCTTTAAGCGCGAGTTCTAAATTTAAATTGAATTGGTGGTAAATTAATATAATAGCGTCGAACATTATCCTAAGTGAACTATAAAATACTTAAGTGAAAATTAATTGTTGAATTATCAGTTCTAGTTTTATAACTTTACTAAATTGTGGAAGAGTTTGTATCCTACGTAATTGTCTTATAGTGAAAGTTTACTGGTGAAGTGGAACTTAGAGATTCCTTCAAAATGATATTAAGGGTTCAAAAACAAATTTATTAAATGAATATTTATTAAATAATCATTCTCCTCTATCCACAATTTTTCTTTTTTTCTGAATTTTTTTCACGTCGTGTAAATGAGAGTAATCTGCATTTTAACAAACTTTATTTCATTTACGTTTAGGCTTCCTTACGAAAGAAATTTTTAAATGTCAAAATTGATTTTTGTGATTTAAAAAAAAAGCATAAATCATTTGCTACCACATTTCACGCAAATTCGTGTAAAATTTCTGTACAAATTATTTCTTTTAGCGTTACAAAAAATAAATAACTCATTGACAGTACGAAGGTATGTAGCCGATATCCAAAACTGATAAAGAATGAATATTTGTAGTCACCGATACGTTGTTGAAATCCGCAATCGGATTTATCGATGATGTCAATGGGTGCAGACTCCTGTGTTTTTAATATTGATAAATTGAACTATATTCAGACGGAATAACTTAAATCTATTTTATTATACAAGATAAAAGGATCAAGTTTAACACGCTAATAAGATTACGTCTGTCGATAGACAATTCAAGCATTAAACGACATTTGTGCATTGATACCGTTTCTGTGTTTTATTTTGACAAGCTATGCATAAATGCATTTTTGTTCAAGTCATATATAAATTGTGATATTTTTTGCTTTTTTTAAAAAATTATTCATTTAAAAATTTGTATTAGCCGCAATTCTGTATATCGTTAATTAATTTTTACACGAAAAGTTCAAAAGAAGCGAGTAAATTAAAAATCATAAAGTTTATTTGTAAGACTGCAAATCCCTCGGCGACCTTAAAAAAAATCTTCATTCACGGACAAACTCGTAAATTCTAAAAGTGGGCTCCCGACAGGCTCTTTTAGTACGAGTACTTCGCGATTTTATGAAGCTCGGTTATTTGAAACTTTTCATTGACACTTTACACTTTTTAATTTTAGAAAAATGTTACTCCCCGTCTTACATCTATTGCAACTGCAACTTTCCATTGCAAACGTTCTAATCTACAAATTTAGCATTTTATCCGATTACGCTCGAAGGCAGATAATTTATTCAGCCCGAAACTTATCAAACAGCTCTTCGGCTCAAGAAAACGCCGCAATTTATCCCCCAAAGCGAAATCTTTTTCCAAACGACACCGGAACCGGGACGGAGACAAAATCAAGTTCTTCGGGAAAGCCAACAACAGCCCCAAAGGGGCAGGGAAACAATCCGGAGAATCTCGCGGCCTCTGGATTTCGTGCGCCTTCGGGGTTTCTTTGAATAATCGAAAGCCTATATACTCTCGAACTCTTTCCCCGCGAGACCGGCGGACGCAAACAATAATCGATACCGAGCCGGAACAAGCCCGTGGACCTTTAATGAATAAGGAAGTAGCGTCGAGAGGAATTTCTCCGGTTGCAATGTGATTGGGTTAAATGGGAAGTGTTTGGGATGTTGTATGCATTGCCGAGTGAATGTTTTATGCTGCGTTTCGTCGCGAGTTAAGCTTCTTTGGAACATTATGTACGCGTTGGAATGGTACATCGGAACGGGGGTGTCGTTCGTTAATTGTGCGTGGGAGGCAATGGCGTCGAAAGTATGTTCTTGATGAGTTTCTAGTGATTATATAGAAGCTGCAGTGGGTTTTTCGCAGTTTAAAAGTCGGGATAAACGGAGGAATACGGTCGTTATTTCAGTAAAGTTTTAATCTTATTTTAATGGGTTTAAGTATGTCCGGGGAAATTGATTGAGCTGCAGAAAAGCACGGATATTAAATAATGCGACGAGAAATGGATGAATCTAATAATCGTAAAACTTCTCTTAGAACATATTCTGAAAGAAGGTGCAGGCGGACAATTTATTTGAATAAAATATTATTTGAAAATATTATTTGACAATTTATTTGAAAATTTTATCTAAAAATCGCTGGGAGAAGTTACAATTACATTTATAGACAAGAGATTTTCGATAAGGAAATTCCCGAGAGAGCCAAAATAAAACACGTACGGATATATAAGCTTCATTTTGCGAGTGAAAAATTTATCGCCCCGATGCAAATTTTGATCCACTTGAATCGAACCAAAAGAATAACATTTTTCCACCCACAGACACACAGTCAAACTTCCGAAGGTTCAAATTTAAATCTGAATATGCATTCTAACCCTGCAACTTTGCAGTTTCGCGCTTATTTTAAAAATCAATGAGCCCCGGTCGCGTGCGGCATAAAAATTACGGCACTGAGGATCTCGTTCTCGAACGCGAATTCCTTAGTTATAACGAAAAAAGGAACGCGGGGAGTATGACTCGAGCGAAAATTTTCGCGGAATGCGAAGTTAAAACTAGGACACTTTTAGCGCTCTTTTTTGCCGGTCGGAGAACGCAAGTTGTGAAGTAAAAGTAGATAATTGTCAGGGAAATTACTTGGACATTGTTTCTGTTAGTTTTTTTAGTTTTTTTTTCTTATTGAGGTATATTCATAAAGAGTAAAACATTTATGAGTCCGTTATTATAGGATATTTACGTATTTGAATGCAATTTTATATCAAAATCTAGCATAAAAATTTTAAATTTACAAGTCGTCTTAAATTACGAATACACTCTCATTTTTCGGTGTCACTTTATATTTACGGTTATCAAAACAGTTATAAATAAATTATCATTCCGCCGCGCGTTAACGTCGAGCGCGTAATTCCAGTAAGAAAATACAGGGACGGACGAACCCGAAGAAGCATCAGTCTCGCTCGCAGCTTTCCGCAATAAAGCCCCTCTGCCTCTGGTTTCAGGGATGAAATGATCCAGCAGATAAGGGATTTGTGGAACGACAAGGAACTGATGGAGGACTCGGAAAAGTGGAAGGGACACGCCAAGAACCATCTGATGCTGTACGAGGAGAAGCTCTACCAGTTCCTCAAAAAGCTCAACTTTCAGACGAGCCGTCCGGACAACGTCAACTGGGCGTTCTGGAACGCCGTAATTTACTGCAGCACTATTTATACGACGATTGGTGAGTTTTGTTTTCGCGTGTCGTTTCGGTTCATTGCGCAAACACATCTCTCGCGTTGATTAATGATATTATGCGTTATAGTAGTACTTTTAATTGGATTTAAGAGGTAATTCAAAAAGCGGATGCCGCGGTTATCTCGGGTATCACTGTTGCAGCGAAATTCGGGTGTCAAGCCATTTTAGGTCATTTGAGAGTAACAATTTAAAATGCAAATTTTAGCGACGCGCGGCCATTGATTTTCCACTTCATTTATAATTATGAGGCAATGCGATATAAATAATTATTCATACGTGGCTTTACTGTCGATTTACACTTTTTTTTAAAATGAAATATTCATCCGAAGTTAACTTTCTTTTTAACAATTTAAATAGCGCATTCAATTTTACAGTTGGTTAATAAACTTGGTGGTAATGCAAAAGTTAATACCATTTGAATCTGTTTACCATGAAAATTATACCCTCTACTTTCTTACAACTCCAATTAGCGCGCCCCCCTTTTTCATCCAATTCTGGCAAGAACTTCGCGAAACGAAATTTGTTTCCTTCTCATTCGTTCGCGTGCTTACACTTCGAACAGACGTTCCGCAAATTAAAATATTCCCCGAGCAAAATCGAATACCCCCTCAATCCCCTCCGCGCCATTCGCGTTCGCGAGAATCCCCCTCAAATAAATACAAGCAGCCAAATCCTTTAAAGTCCCGTTACAATAAACCTCCCGGAATCTCGAGCATATATAAACCCAGTCAGCGAAGCGTACAGCACAACTCGAAAATACGTCGGGAGTTCTTCCGCGTCCGGAATCGACGTGCGCTCCTTTGCACTCTCGCCGTGATTTACGCCCGGCGTCCTACGCGGCGTCAGTTTGATCTACGAGCTGTGTCGCGGACCGGGAAAGGCGGAGGGTGAAAGGGACAGGACGGTTTAGTTTGGGGTGCATTCTCCTTTTACGCTCTTTGAGCAGTTTGGTCGGTCAAGTGTTGCAGGAGGTAGGCAGCTGAAATTTTGGGTGAGAAGAGCGATTCGATAGACAGTTTTACCCGTTTATCGAAAATGTTTTAAAAGGTTGTTTGAACGTACTTTATTGATTAGACCGTTTTTGGGACTCTATGTAGATAATTAAGCAATGTGTGCAGTCTGAAGATCAAATCACTTGCTGGGTTTTAGTCTTAAAGAGCCGTATTACTCTTAATGGGTGTCATTATGGATAGACGCAGAGAGTGTCATTATGTAGATGCGTTACTATGTAAATGTTAAGTAGAATTAACTTTCAATCTCAACTTTATTTTGAACTTTCAGTACGTAAATTAAGTTAAAAAACGCTCAAAAATTCATTACTTCTATTTTAATTTAAAGCAGAACTATTTCAAATGAATTCTTTCTATAGAAACAGAATTGACTTAAAAAAAATTCATTCGAAATATTTTGCCTCCTGGGTTTCTATTCTAATAAAACTTTTACCACAGCCTTCAAAGGTTCCTTGACGTATAACTAAACTTTTATCAAAAAATCACGCTAGTCTCTCGGCGGACAGCACAATCCCCTGGCCTGACGCAATACTATATATTAATGCGCCGCCTTTTCTCTCAAAAATCAAAACCTCTCACGTTTCCCGCGTGAAAAATTCAACAAAGCAAATCAAACTGTCGCTACCCGAAAGCGCAACGATTCTCACCCCTCTAAATCAGCCCGCCTCTCAGCGCGCGGCAAAATTCCGCGGCGCAAAGACGAAGAACAAAGCTCGCCGGCAACATTGTGCACCCGCCTCCAATTAAAATCCCCGATCGCGGCGGTCCTCCACGGGGGAAGATTACTCACCTCTACGCAAATATACACGCGATGAACTCGGAGTGCGGTCGCACTCGAAGAGTCGAACCCACGCGCGGAGCCTATTTCCAGTGGCCGCGCGGGGAGACAGAGAGAGAGAGAGAGAGAGAGAGAGAGAGTCTCTTCTTCATCGTTTCTCAGGCGACGATTGCGCAACGCGAAGCGCTCGAGAAATTTCGGCGACGGGACACACACCGATCGAGGAATTCGGACGACGCGGCGGCGTTACTTCGGGATATCGGGGGATATATATCGAGCGACGAATTTAGATGGGAGGCGCGCGACGGATTGATTCGCGTTTTGATGGGGGATCTCGCAGTGGCGGAGGAGTGAAATTTTTTGGCGGCACCGGGAGAGTGATTTATTGGGTGTTGATTTTAGTCTAGGTGCCCGAAGGGAGTATCGAGCGAGTCGACTGTAAACGAATATGTTTTTTCTATTGCGAGGCGAGTCTACATTCTTCGGAGACTTTTTCGGTAACGTTTTAAGAAACTTTTGAAGAATATTTTTGGATTTGAAGCACGCGCGAGCTCTGAGAGGTAACGGCTTAAAGAATGCGTTTTACGTTTGGGTACTTTAATGGTTTGTGCAATTTTTCGAAGAAAATTCTTCTTTCAAATAGGAGCATTGAATAATTTATAAGTAGACTCTGTAAATACCTGTGACATAATGCAAGTTATGTGACAGTTTTTTATGAGCTGCTTAAAAATAATAAATAATCTAAGAGACCTTCGCTTTGTTACTATGAATTTTTAAAAGGATACTCAACGCTAAACTTGTACGTTTTATTAAGATTCACGCCGAAAAACATAAGCTTCTCGTACTTATTACGATTTCACTAACAAAGCTCGTAAATTTCCGCGGCAAACCACCCTTTTACCCCGAGCAAAACGCGCGCGGAAAAAGGCTGAAAAATCCCAGCGGGCGGCGCGGACTTTCGCCGCGCGCACAAAGTGTAATGTTCCCACAGAGATACGGCGCATTAACGCCGTTTGAAAGCTGCCGGCGAGTCGTCGCGCGACGTATTCTCCCCGCGGGTTATATTTACACCCGCGTCGCGCGCCGAGAGATCTCGTCTTTCCGCCGCGAGGTCACACTGAAAATCGGCGCTTTGGGTTCGCGGAAAAAAAAATTGCGCCGATCTCGCGGGGAGAGCCGAGAGACGTTTATCGAACGCAGAGGAGGCAACGGCCCCCCGTGGAATGAGGTTGGAGAGAGAGAGGGGTGATTTTTTTTTGTTCCTTTAAGGAACGGTTTCTGCGCTCTGAAAGGGATTGTTACGAGGAATGTTTAGAATCAAAGGTTGTCGCTGGCAACGTTTTTTTAAATGTCTGTGTGATTTTGAGACTGCGAAAGGAAGCTTTGAGCTTCCGTTTAAAAAAAGAATTTGTTTTTGCGTTTAAAAAAGTGATCGAGAATAATAATTTATAAAGAAGGAAGTTAAGTGATAAAATTTTTTGAAGCCACGTTTACTTTGCAAAGAAGAAATGTTCGCAGAAATATGAATCGACGATCTGTGTATTCAGAAATTTAAATAACACGTGCTCATAGTGCACGTCCCGTTTGTTTTAATTAAAAAAAAAAAAAAAAGGAAAAAGAACTGAATGAAATCACGGGTCGTTTTAGTACCACAAATATTTTTGCTCTAATTTCTTCGTAAAAATACGTTCGCCCGAGCTGAAAATGAATTTCAGCAAAATATGCGCATACGTATCTCCTAGGAGAATAAAGTAATAAGAAATTACGCTGTTCTAACGAATCCTATTTTAGAAACATGAATGAATTTGCTTTTTTATGCTCATTGCGCTTGTTCTATTTTTCGTGTTTTCACTCTCACGATGAAATTCTGTTTACTGTAATCTGTTTACAAAAACACGTGGAATTTTTATAATCCCAATAATATATGTGAAATGAATCTGACTCGAATCGAAAGAGAATGAAACACCAAAAAAATTGTTTTTACGCGTAAGATGAAAACTGCAATTGTAAAATATGACGTTTCCAAAAATATAAACCTTTCAAGATGCTTTTAACGTTTTAAGAGAGGTCAAAAAGACTCTAATGCCAAGTGAAAATGAGAAGGCAAAAATGTTAAGTGCTGTTTCCTTAAAAGCGTAAACTCGTAATTTATCATTTATGCGTTTTACAACTAAAAATATTGCTATATATTTCTTTAAGCAGGACTCTTCGTTTCCCTTTCACTTATTTTTTACGATAAAAAAAAATTGATTCAAGCATTTCCTTCCCCAACTGATAAGGCAGATTTACCATATTATTAATTTCATCCGCACTGCAACTCCGCGGAGTCCTTTGTCTTGCGCGCTAAATAAAAATTCACGACCTTAGAGGCCTAAATCAAGACTATATCCCGGAGACAATCTTTAAAGTAACAATGCACTGCGCCACTCGTAACTCTTCCACCCAGCGACCCTCCCGAACTTCCTGCAGCGCAAAACGGCCCCCCTTATCTAAACCCGAGTCCGACCCGCTGCAATTTTCCGGCACATCGGCTCGGGGCGCCGTTGTTTTCCGGGCCGACGTGTTTAGCGGCTCTCGTCGGCCGCGAGAGTTTGCCGCGTGGCACTTTGCGAGCCTCAGCTGTTGCCACTCCGCGCGCCTGCATAAGTTATACGAGATCCTGGGGCCCCGAGAGCGAAAGATATAAACCGCGAGAGAGAGCTTCGCGGCCGAGATGCGCGCCGTGATTTTGACGCCCGATTTGTTCCGAGTTTCATTGAGTGCGGACAGCTTGAGGAGGATTGGAAAGGCGGTCGGGGATCTTTGCTGTTGGGAGAAGATAGTTGGTGGTTTTATGGAGAACGTTGTATATTATTTTTTTTTTTTTTAATGAAAAACGATATTTTATTATTGTTTTTACAAATCTTGTGCTAGTTTCAACTTAACAACAATACAAATATCTAGAGTTTGTAATAGTAAAGTAACATTTTTTTGGTTGTGGACATTTAATACATACTTTTCAGTAAAGAGATTAAATGAACTTTATCGATTGACGTTTATACCTAATAGGAACGTAATAAATGCGTCGGCTGACTAAAGCCTAGAGCTTTACTACTGGAACTGTTACGTTTATGCACGTCAATGCTGATATGATATAATGAGTAACAAGAAACACAACTATGGTAATTCGGAGGAAAACGCAAGTTTGCGTTATAATAAAGTGTATAAGCCAGGCAAATTTTTATAATTTTAAAAATTGAAAAGAATGTTGTATAACTCTGAAGTGCGATTAAGTTTCAGTTGACATTTTTAATCAAGACCGAACATTGAATTTTTCTACTTCGTTCAAAAATGAAATTTCCTTATCCTGTTATTCCGTTAGATTGATACAATTTACACGTAATGCAACTGTCGTATATATACCAACAACGTTAAACGAAATTTACATTCTTCTCATTGCCTCCAATGGCACTTGCCTAAGCTTATAACATTTTTCGCCTCTTTTACAGCCTTTAGAACGCTACTATATATAGTTGTCCCCTCTATTAAACTTCTATTTACAATATTCAATAACCAAACAGCAGCCTTCCCTAATCAAAAAGTAGCAACTACAGCTTATTACTCCCGGCAGCCAATCCAGCGAATTCCAGCGAATTCCGGTCGCCATTGCCGGTTGTTCATATCGCGCAGCTGCGGCCCGATGCAATTTCGCGAGGCGAATGTGTTGCGCCCGGAATGCCCCCGCGAGTTTTTCGCCGTCCCGCGATTACTCTTTGATGCATCGGGGTTATTTTCAAGCCGAGGCGTAAACGCTTCATGGCTTAATGGAGCTTTTACGAAGTGGCGGCGCTTGGAAAATGAGATGCTAAAGCTGGATTTTAATCTTGGGATTCGATGTGCTGCCGACGTTTCTCGGAAAGGCTGGCGGGGAGCTGCTTTGCGAGATGGAGGCATAATCTGGACATAAGAAGAGTGTTTTAATGGTGTCGAATCGTCGACTGTTATTAAAATAATGCCCACGGATATAATATATTAAAAAACAAAACGAAAGAGAATAATCTAATCATTTTTCACTTCCGATTATTATCCTCGGTCATTGACAAAAAAATTATATTCATGAGGTTATAAGTTATTGTTATTTCTATATTAAAAATATTTACTTTCATAATAATCTTAATCATCAATTATTATTGTTCCTCTGTACCTTCTTCTCATTTCCGTACGAAGTGAGGTTTCTAACTTGGGAGCTGTAAATAAAATTATTTAATTTAAGTTCAGTTATTAAAGTAAAACCAATCAATTACATTTTATAGACTTACAACTTTTTTTAATTCTGTCAGCATCTTTCATCTCTTGACCAGTAGTAGAAATATCCTCGATTTTATTTGCGTCAGTTAACCTCACATCATCTAAAGATTATTAAATATTATTTTTAAATTAATATTGAACAGCCGTTTGCTTTTCTGAATTTGAAAAAAAGTATTACCTATAAGAGGAATTTCTTTGAGGTCTGAATTATTTATAGCTTTGAGAACGGAATCAAATGTAAGAATCTCAGGTAATTTGTCGTTGACTACAAACGACGTAGCTGTCTCAAGTTTTCTTTTCATTTGACGAAATTTTTTCGGTTTATTTTGAGGTTCCGCACCAGTCACGGATACTTGTTTAGGTTTAACTTTTTTAACTAGAAATCAGAATTAAGTATTTGTTAGATTTTTTTTTAACTGAATTAAAAAATCAAAAATCAAAGATAATTCTTTAAATAATTTTTTTTCTATACAAAAATTGCGTTTAAATTATCACCTGCTCTTTTTCGTCCTCTTTTTTTCCCAACTTTGCCTATGGATTTTACTGCAAGTAGCGGCAGTTTATCGATAGTTTTTTTACTTGCTTTAAAATATAAAAATTTTCAGTATTGTTAATTAAAGTACTAATATTAGAATTTAATAACAAGAAGGTTCAACTCACTACTTTGTTCACATTCCAATATTTCTTCATCATATTCAATCGGCAAATCGGTTTCTAGAGTTATAAATTCCTTCATTAATTTGTCAAAGAAACTTTCAGCTATAAACAATTAAAATAATTTTTGCACTTATTTGCCAAAAGCGCAAGTTGCAATTATAATTAAATTACTTACTTAATGTATTGTCAAAATCTATTATCTCTTTCTTAAACAATGGTTTTTCCTCGTGTATTTCAAAATAAGCATCCACATCCGATTCTGAAAATAAACATCTTTATAACTTTAGTATTCTTAAGACACTAATGATTTAATTTGTTGATACCTTCATTGTTACTTAAGCCTAGATTATCTCTAAAACAATTAACTGATGTAAAAAACGTAAAATAAATATTTTTAATAATTTTTTACTATATTTATACCAATATAAACAATATGAACAAATAAAAGTAAATTGTTATTAATTTAAAATTCTCGTGCACTTTCTAATAAATGTACTCAATTAAAGTTTATCGTACATATATTATAACAGATTATATATAAAATGACAAATTAAATTTCTAAAACATAAAATATTCAATATTAATGAATAAATTAAACTCCATCTCTGCGTTTTTAATAAACTCTGAAATATATTAGCTACCGCAAATAAGCGTCAGATTTATGTTAACGCGCCAATTTTAATTTACAATTAAGATTTGCCCTGGGAATTGGCCGATGGCATGCTTATATCCGTTTCAAATAAAGCGGAACGTCGCCTATTGCATTATCGGGGAAAGCCACGCTTGCGCAAATTCGTTTAATACTGACTCGATGAGACGTGCGAATCGTTTTATTAAAATGAAATGGAATTGCGCATCTAATGGGTTTGTACCGCTTTGCGATTTTGAAAAAGAAGGAATTGATTAGTTTCGGTTTTGGAATAGAGCATTTGATGAGGCAAACGAAAGATTAGTCAAATACATTCAGACGTATTTGAATTAAACACACAGCGATGAGGAGTTGACATATTTTTGAAAATGAAAGTAAAACATTGACATAAAGATGCAAATAATCGATAAAATAATGAAAATATCATCATATCATTAAAAATGTACAAAGATGTCCAACAATATTTTTATTATCATACATTTCAACGAACATAAACTTTAGTAAAAAATAATTTATCGATACAGTCTAATAATACATAAGTGGTATAAATAAAATTTAATAATACAAATTATACTAAGTATAGACAATTAAATCTAAATCAATTCTTCTATCTTTGTTATAATATACGTATCCCTAATTGCGAATCTTGAAATATCAATCGAGATCAAGGATCGATTAGACTTCCGCATGAACCTTCCGGCTGTGGTCCTTAAGCACATGTGGGTAGTGCGTTTTAAAGTTGCAGACCGGGCAGACGAACCGCCTCGGTTTGCCGCATACCAACCGTAGGTGGGTATGGCAACTGCTGAGGCTTTTGAACGTTTTGTTGCATCTGTCGCAGCTGAAGACCACGTCTTCCTTGCAAATTTTGCACTGTTTTGGCTTGTATTGGTGATAGATTGTTTTCGTTTTACACAGCACCATTCGGCAGCGCTGACAGTTTATCGACATGCCTTTGAATGCATCTAAAACGATATTTGCAACAATTGGGTTTTAATTTTTTGTTTGTTAAATTTTGTTTATGGATTTTATACCTGGTTTTAAGTAGGCACTTTGCCTGGTGTCTTCAATGAGAAGTGGATCTTCAACAGGTAGATCTAAAATTATAAAAAAAGCATTTATTATTATTTTTTAATTTAGCGAAGAAAACTATTTTTCGGTCATGAATATTATTGAATGAATTATCATATACTTTATGTGGTACAGATTTTCTGTAATTAAAGTTTGGATTCAGTGTGGGATAATAAAAATTACTTTCTTGTGCAAATTTTAAATAAATTGCAGTTATCTTACCCCTTTCAGTCCCGATTATTTGAGTGTCAGCTGTGATTTCGCTTCCTGCAAAGAAAAATATTATTACAATTTTATAACACAAAAATTAGCATTTTTATTAAGTACTTGAGTTTCTGAAAAAATCACATACCTACAATATTTAAGTAGTTCCAGTCTTCAGGAGTATGAAAACTAATGTCGGAAGGCTGCATTGTTATGTTACCTGCAATTAATATTTTAAAAACTTGAATTATATTATATAATATTACATTTTTCTACTCTGATAGACAAACCACCCATAAGAAACAACGAAGCAATCGAAAAAGTAAATATGCTACAATTGTAAGCAATAATAAATAAAAACCAATTCATAGAATATTCACACCGAGAATGCAGTGCAGGGAAATTTTAGATGTGTGTAATGTGCATATTTACAGTCAAAATAAATAAAGGGTAGAATAATGGGGAATAATGGATGAATAAAAATCATTGTCGATAAATGAATTATTTTTTGATGATTTAGGATGATGAATGATTTAGGAAACTAGAAGAAAAAAAAAATGTATTCTTGTTAATATACTTGATGGTCTTTTCTGATTGATACATTTTCTTTTTTTTATTTTTTATTACAAAAACGTTCAGTACATTGCATTATATAAAACAATATTAATGTTTGATAAATTCTTGAAAACAAGTTACAAATTGTTCTATACAAAACATGAGAAAATATTACAGAAAATGATTACAATTCCTACAGATATAGGAAATAGTTGTCCAACATTTTGTATTTTCCTTGATGACTGTATCTGTTTCCATAATAAATTTCCTACATGTACTAAAAATTATTATTACAAAATCAACTGTAAAATATAAGAGATATTAAAGTGGTAAATAATGATACACATTTAAAATGGAAAAAACGAGTACAATGTATTCGGAATAACATACAAAATATATAAATGAACCAATTATTATAAAATATTATAAAATTATTTATTTAAGTATATTCTAGCGTCATTAGTGTATAAATTAATTTACATTATTCACATGTGTGATATCATAAATCTTCGCAAATCAATTTGCAACTTTTATGCTCTGCTTAAATTTTTGAATTGAAATATTATACTTTTCTTTTGCAATTTGGAAATGGCAATCAAACTCTTAGAATTCTTCAAAATCACCTCAAAATCATCCAGTCGCTACCTGAAATAAATATGCTTATGAAATCGAAGTCTTAACAAATTTGATTCAATTAATAATAAACAATTTTTACTTACTTTTTAATAATGGATCAAAAAAGGAAAAGAAAAAAGATGCGTCAATAACAAGGCGAATTTCAATTTATTATCTCAATATGATATTACAATCTAAAACATATGAATCTTCGCATTTTCTTACACCCGCAGACGAGTCAAGAAAACACGTAAAAAACATCATCGGTTAATCTAAAGTTTGGACTCCGGCTCCTCTGTCAATGACTGCGAGAAGGAGGCTTTCGCGCTTGAATTCGCAACAAATGCCGGGAGTCGCACATCGGATCAGAACGCCGAGCGCGAAAGCAATTTACCAAACGCAATGAACGGACGAAAATTGGTTGAGGGGTCAAAAACCTTCGGCCTGCTCACGTTATCGCGTCGACGGCTGAATGCTTTCTGCGTAACGATTAAAATAAAAGCGGCTCTTACCGTACAAATTAAGTGGCGGTAACGGTACACGAATTAAATGCGAAATCCGCTAATTTTATATACAGGTTGTTACACTGAGAGAAATGGTATATTAAAATTTATTATATATGTATTAATTTTTACTATTTTATATAGTAACGGTGGGAC
>JAWWEO010000045.1:21127950-21174284 GCA_035582975.1 Ormyrus labotus | reverse complement strand
AATTTTTCTCATTCGTCAAGTATGTCCCACCGTTACTATTTAAATAGTAATTTCTAATATACATTTCTCTCAGTGTACCGCAGAGATTCTTCTTTTTTACAGTAATGACTTCATTTACTCAATTGATACAAATGTACAATAAAAATATTATAGATTTTGACAGATAACATGATAATTGCAACAAATTGCAACAATTAGAGAAATATACAATTTTTTAAATATAGTTTAATTTTCATTGGCAATATATTTGCAATAATTACTTCTAAGTAAAAAAATAATTCTAAAGCAATTTAAAACTAGACCTACTTATAAATATTACTTCCTTATTATATAAATACTACTTTCTTATTTTAAAATATGAATGTATGGATGCGGACAATTTCTTTTTAGACTTGCCAGAAATCCATAAGCGTGCGCTGCGCGGTTGGATTACTTCCGGGTAGTATTATAATTTGTTTTCAATTTAAAAATTAAGATATCCACCTACTAATTTCCTGACAACTCTCCGAAGTTTGATTTCTTTTCTTCAATCTTCTTTCTTATCTTCAATCCGATTCTAATCGCCATCTCTCTTTTATAAAAAGAAAATCTAGCAAGTCACCTGGAGGATCCTTTGCGCCCTTTTATGAATGTATGATTGAAGGTGATCTGAAAAAAGAACGAGAAATCATATACATTTAGAAAAACGTTCGAAGAATTTGTTTAAATTAATTTCTATTGCGGTGACTCAGCAAGTGCTTGCAAGTGTTCGATTATTTTAGTGTTGCCAGCAGATTTCTATGTTTTAAAGTAATTTTTGGTTATAATAGTGAGGTAAGTGATATATATGTTCTTTTATTCCAAATAATAAAGGATTGAGATTAATAAATTTATATTTTAAAATACTTATAAAGAAAGTTTTGTATGCCTTATTAACAAGATACGTTCTGTTGATAAGGTAGATACCACGTAAATGTTTACGTAATTGTAAAAATAAAATATTCGACGTTGAATATTGCATAAAATATAAACTGTTTAAAAGTCTTCCCGAGTTCCTATAAAGTACTTAATTTACCCGCACCTAAGTAACCTACCCAAAAATCCAACCCTTCTTCAAACCAAAACCAGAAAATCGCCTCAAACGACCAAAACTGAAAAACCCCCTCGCCAACCCCAGAACCCTACCTTACCAACGGACGCTGCTACCGATCATCCACCCCGGATCCGAAAACTCCAAAAAGCTCCCGGTCCCGCTGATCTCTCTCTCTCTCTCTCCATGCCCTCCTAAAAATATACACTCTCTCTCCTCGCGGCTCGTCGTAAACCACTAAATATAATCGCGGTCGCGCGGCGCCGCTTCGCGAAAAAGCCGGCCGCGGTCGCTAGCGCTGCGGCTGGGTGTTATTTCGGGGTCTAGTCTCGCGGCTCCCGTCGCCGACGATGGAGGACAGCTACACGGTGCATCGCCGGCGAAAGGCCGCCGCCAGGCGACGCGAGAAGACGCCCAGCGTCGACAGGGAGCACTGTAATCGCCGCACTTTTTTTATAATACGCCCTCCCTTCGTCGCTGAGTTGTAACGGGGGAAGAGTCGACCGAAAATCGGCTCGGATCGACAGTCGAGAGGGGAGAGCGAGCCGAGAGAGAGAGGATGTGAGGATCGAGAGGCAGTGGTGCGAGTGTGGCTGTGACTGGCTGCTCGGGGGGGAGGGGAATGTGCGATTGAATCTGCGCGTTTGGCTTCTGAAAGAGAGAGAGAGAGAGAGCTGCCCGTTTTGCCCGTTGGAGGGGTTGGAGAATCAAAATTGGGGTCACTTTGGAGGCTGCGATACGATGAATCGGTTCAAGGTCGAAGTGCATTGGGATGATTTTCGACTGCTTTCAGAGGCAACGACGAGAATTCAGTCTGTGATGTGAGGCTGTCCCGGAAGTGTTCTAAAATTAAAGTGAATCTGTAAATTTGAATAATTTCCTTAATTGTTTATGCGCCGTTGGCTAACTTCTTCCGCGTCGGTATTGTTTATTGGTGATCATTGAACAATAAACAATATCTATCCCAATTTTGATTCTGCAACTTTAAAAATTCCTTAACCATTTCTCGAGCGACGTAAGTTTATCACTTAAGATTGTGAATCTTTACGATCGAACCCTAAATACAATCACTAATTAACCTGCAATCTCTTAACTATTCCCAACCCAACTTATCGTCCGCTCGCTCGAGAAAACCCGATTCTCCACCGTCCACTCTCACCTTATCCTCCGCGCCACCGAACGATATCAAAAGCACCGGTCGATTTTGCGGCAGTGTCAGCAGCGGACGAGCCGACCTCGATGGACGAGGAGGAGGAGCAGCGCCGCCTGCGGATGGAGCAGATGGTGGAGGACACGGAGCGGCTGGAACAGGCCCGAGCCCGGTCCAGGTCGCAGCAGCGCGAGGAACAGCCGCCGCCGGCGTCGCCCAACAAGGCCAGGGACAGATCGCCGGCTGTCAATAGGTCGTTCGACACGTGTCTCTCTTTTTTTTGAGAACAGCTGATCGCTGGCTTTTGTCGACGATCGCTTTTTTGAGAGAGTTTATTTTCGGGGGACGATTGAGGAGAGATGATCGATATTTTTGAAGCTTCGTTCGGGGTGCTTTGCTTTGAACTAAGACTAATTGGCCGTCGGGGCAGTTAAATGCGATGTATGCTTTCTTTGTGACAGAATCAAAGTGAAGTTAAAACAATAAGCAGAAGCTTTCCAAGACGGCGTACTGCCTATACTAGAATAAATCTGACTTTCTATATTTATTCAAATTTATTTATAAGCTCGAGCTGCGAAAGCACTGCTTTACTTTATATTATCATACAAAGCACATTAATATTCAGGAAAAAAAGGTCCTTAGAAATAGTAGTGAGATTCAATTATATTTAGTAACTTTTATTTAATTTATTGCATTAACAAAATAACCTTCAATGCCTCATACTCACAAAATTTAAAGGCACAAAAAACTCAAGACAAAGAATCTTGCTTTTAATTTCTTGTTCGAAACCAAGACTTCGATTACTCCTCAATCAGAACCTCCGACAAAACACTCGAAACCACAAACAAAAAATCTAACCGAATCAATACCGCGCAGACCGGAGGCAGCCGCGCGCGAGGAAGACACCGTGAAGCCTCCACCCCCGAAGAAACCGGAGGACTCCCCGCCGAGGAGGAAGCCCGAGGCCCCGCCGCCGCCGACGAAGAAGCCCGAGGATTCGCCGCCAAAAAGCCGGGAGCAGCCGGAGGAGATCGAACGACCGCCGCCGCCGCCGCCGCAGCCGCCCGTGAAAGCGAGCAGGAAGCCGCGGGAATCGAGCGACGGCACCGAACTCAGGAGGAGGATGGGCTCGCCCGAGGCCGCCAAAACTCGATCGGGCAGACGCCTGTCGCCCCCTCCTGCGGTAATAACTTTTACGGCCGAGTGGTATCCTTTAAGGCGTCGAGGTTTTTGCCCCAACTCGGGATTTTGGTTTACGCGCGAAGTATCGGGGGTTGGGGGAGATTGAGAAATTTTTGCGTGAAGCGGGACCGAGTTTTAGTCGCAATTATTGACTGGAAGAAAGCAGGAGAGCTGTTTTTATTGTTTTGCACAGCTCTCGACTTTCAGAGAGTAGCTTAACTTCATCTGCGTATCGAGCATAAGTGGGTGAAAGTTTATAATTTGATTTGAATACTTTATACCGATCCTAAGAGATTCTGTAACTGTTCTTCAAACTAAGGGTATCTCCAACTTTATTATTGAATTCAAATTGATCCTTCAAACCAGGAAAAAACGTATATAAATTCTTTTGGAAGAGCGTATTACCATCGTAATACGTAAAATACGAATTTACGAGGAACGAACCTCGTAAATTCAATACCATTTAACAAAATCAC
The DNA here is from genome assembly GCA_035582975.1 of Ormyrus labotus. NCBI lineage: Eukaryota > Metazoa > Arthropoda > Insecta > Hymenoptera > Ormyridae > Ormyrus > Ormyrus labotus. The sequence continues at coordinate 21,170,407 of JAWWEO010000045.1, read as the reverse complement.
CCAGCAAGTTCCTAAATCAAACTAAAAACGCATCAGATTCCCCGCGACGAGGAACCGGAACCGAGGCCCGCGAAGAAGCGCCCGACCAGCCGGCACCGCTACCAAAATCCCTCGGACGAGGAGGAGCCTCCGGCTCCGGTTCAGCATCACCGGTCCCGCCGATCGCCCTCCCAGCCGCTCAAGAAGCAGATAATCGCCCTGAGCCAGGAGAGCCTGATCGACGACGTCGCGAGGGCCAAGCGGGCGTACTCCCGTCGCGATCGCTACGACGACTACGAGTACGAGTACGAGGACGAGGCCGAGGAGGAGGAGGAGGAGGAGGAGGAGGAGTACATACCGAGGAGGAAGAAGGAGACGACGGTTCGCAAGAGGAAGGCCAGCATCGTGCACACCGATCAGGAGAGGGATGAGATCAGCAAGTCCTGCGGGCAGTCCGGCTCCTGGTTCTCCTGGATACCGTTTTTCGGCAGGAGGCAGAAGGTGGACGAGATGATCGAGGAGACCGATAAGGATAAGCAGAAGGAAAAGGAGAAGAAGGAGAAAGAAGCGGTAGGGAATGGCCTTTTTAGGAGGCTTGGCGGTCGTAGATTTGTTGCGCTGAGAGAAAAGTTTAGTAAAAATTATCGTACTGCTCAGTAAGGCTACCACAGACTGTCCAAACCAAAAAAATTTACCAAACAGTGTAGTAAAATTTCTTACAAAGTATAGTAATTTTTTTGGTTTTGACAGCCTGTGGTGACTTTACTCGACGTTACGGTAATTTTTACAAAATTATTTATAATTTTTACTACATCTTTTCTCTCAGTGATAGAAACGGCTACCGTTACCAATTTCAGGCGGCCAAAGCGAAGAAGCTGGAGAAGTCGGCGTCCACGGCGAAAGAGCCGGAATCGGACAAGGTCACCTTCCGCGAGATCTTCACCTCGATCCGCGAGATAAGCTCCGAGTTCCGGGAGTTCTGCCGGCAGAACCCGCACGAGGTGCGAATCCTGATCGAGCTGCGCAACCTCTGCATCGTCGAGACGATAATATCCGTGATCGTCTGCGGCCTGGGCGGCTTCGCCTTCCGCTTCACGGAGGGGGCCTTCGAGTCGTTCTACAAGTGCGGGGTCAAGCGGGTCAAGAGGGACTTTCTGGACAGCCTGTGGACGTACAGTCACAACATGAAGGAGGACGACTGGAAGAGCATGGCCAGGAGGAAGCTGATGGACTTCGAGGAACAGCTGCACGCCGCTCACGAGGCGGGGGTTCAGACTTACAGCGGACAGAGGAGCTGGTCGTTCCTGAACGCGATGGTTTATTGTCTCACTGTTATCTCGACGATCGGTGAGGATTTTAATTGTTGGAGTGTTGTTTTTTTTTTTTTTTATAGTAATTTTCAGGTTTTAAATTATGTTGCAGCGTGACCTATTTGATTATTTTAAATATAATACACGGAGAAAAAATTCTCTACTGAAAATTACAATAGTCAATCTTCATTTTTTCACAGGCATCGTTGAAAAAATTACAATAGTTTTTTGTAAAAGTCAATATAGTTCTAGTAAATTTTACAATAGTTAATTGTAAAATTTAATATAGTGTTGGTAAATTTTACAAAAAACTATTGTAATTTTTCCAACAATGTTAGTCTGTGAGAAAATTAAGATTGACTATTGTAATGTTTAGTAGAGAATTTTTCTCCGTGTATAAATCATCAATGACGACTGTTTATTTTAAAAGTACGAAAGCTCTTCTTAAGAAAGGAAAATATAAAGAGTTAATCACCCATTGTGCCTGGCCTATACTAAATTCGTGCGCTTTCGTCTAAGGAAACTTTACGAGCGATTCCGAAAATGGCTTATCTCGTATCCTCGCCAATTCTGGCGCCAAAAAGAGTTATAATACTCGACAGCCGCGGGCATTCGAGACCTTGAAACCCTTGCCAACTAGCTAAGTAATACTGTTGGAGTTTTCCTCGCGATTTCAATCCACTTTCCCAGATCTGAATCTATATCGACTTGTTAGCTTTCGCTAAAATCATGATTGTTTTGCGATATAATTAAAATTTCCAGCACACCGACTTTCCAGCTAAATTTGAAAACTTTTAATTAATACTTTATAGTCTTGCAAACTCTCCAATATCCAATAAGCTGTAAAATATCCGTTCGAAATATTTCGGATATTAAGGGATTATTCGATCCCTCGGAACGTACACGATGTGTTTACGCAATGAGACCGATTTGAGAATTGAACATATTGGACTTTTACTATATTTGAATGTGTCCTCAGGTTACGGGCACATATCTCCAAGTACGACGACGGGCAGAGCGCTTACAATAATTTACGCGATCATCGGCATTCCAATGTTCCTCATTGTACTGGCTGATTTCGGTAAATTATTTACCAGGGGTATAAAGTTCCTCTGGGCCTTTGTGCGCAGGCTGTACTACACGGGAAGTTGCCGTAAAGTAAGAAGAACCGCACCGATGCAAGTAAGTTTCGAAGCTACTTCCGGATACTTTGCTCAAACTAAGCAACTATGTAAATGAAGCTTTGATAATTTACATATGTGCAAAGCTATTTTATTATCGCAAGTACATTTGGTTCATTGTGTAACTTTTAGCCAACAAAAACTCGAATTTGCATTGCATTGGGTTGCTGTTGATATAAATTTTCGCTTTTCCCATTTAAATAAAATATTCAGTAAAGGCAAAATTTATACAACTGGTACGTTTTAATCATAGTTTTAAAACGTTTTGAAGTATTTATTCCGTTGAAAAACTTTCTATTATATTGCATCCAATGCAACTTCTAGGGCATTAAAACTTTGTCAAACAAAGTTTTGACGCTGTATTTTCCGAATACGTAAAATGATTTAAATAGAAATAGTTAAATTTCTTCTAACATACTAGCAAACACCTTGTCAGTACAGACTCTAACTCATTGATTTCAATTAAAAATAGAATTGCAACATTCAATGCAGCAGTTTCGATATTAAATATCTATAAAACAACGTCCATTGCCCTCCATTCATCCCTCAAACTGTCGCAGGAAATGATGAAAGGCGTCCAGTTGGTATACGATCTGGCAACGTTCAGGCGCCCGTCCCAGATGAGTCCCGAGGAACTGGCGGAAATGCAAAGGCAGCAGCAGACGGTCCTGAGCCTGGACGCGAACACGCCTCAGCAGCCGGACTCCCCGTCGACCCCGGCAATGTCGGCCTTCGAAATCGACGACGAGTTCAATCTGCCGATTTCCGTGGCCATAACCATTCTCGTCCTCTACATTTTCATCGGGGCGACGGTGTTCAACATCATCGAGGACTGGACCTTCTTCGAGAGCTTCTACTTCGTCTTCATATCCATGAGCACCATTGGCTTCGGCGATTTCGTGCCAAAGGTAAATTGACGATTGGTGTTTTGCAATCTTTTGGCTGCGAAAATTTCGGAGTACTCTTGAAATCAACGTTAATTCGATTGAAAATGTAAAATGACTAATCCGTTGACTTGGTAATTTAATATTTCTAAATAGATATTTCTATGAGAAAAGCATTGAAAGTAAATAATAATTTTCCTTTTTACTCCTGCTTCTTATATGGTGGCCTTCAGAGGGTAAGCCTCCTTTTGAAGAATATGTGTACACTAATTGCACTCAACACAAGTTCTTACACACTGTGCACGATATTCGTTGATTATTCACCTACAACACAGAGCACAATATGAATATTTATACGTGACATTTGTATAAGTCGAACGCGTCTAATAGATTACTGTTTCAATGTAGGAACCTCTTTACATGATGCTGTCGATAGTCTACTTGATCTTCGGTCTTGCTTTAACATCTATGTGCATCAACGTCGTCCAGGTAAGAAACGAAAATCTCTCTTATATTTAATGCAAAATTTAAATTGAATAAAAAACCTTTTTATAATTGCAAAAAAGTTATATCATTGCCGTATTATCTTTTTAATTCTAACCTTTTGATCGTCAGTAAGAATCATCTCTTGTTTATTAGAAATTTGATATAAAGCAAAATTAAAAAGTATATCGATTTGTAGCTGAAAGCTTACATAAACGATTAAGGTTTTACGTCATAGTTCGAGAAAATTGAAACAATATAGTCGCGCGGCAAGGTACGATATTTCAAACTTAATAAAAGAACATTAGTAATATCTTGTTTCTGGTACGCTTGCCAAGAAGTAATTTATATTTGGTTGTTAACAGAAACTTCCAATTGAATTCTTTTCATTTGTTCTTCAATGTTATTAAGATCTGTCTATATTACTTGTTATTTATGTTTTTATACTTCGCAATTTCGAGAGAATTTATGTGCCGGAAAACAGCTTCAACTAAAATTTTGTATATTTTGTATACAATTTTGTAATTCAATACCGTAAAACATTCACAAACATCATTTTTTATCATCTTTATATAAATCACGTGCATTTATATTACTGATCACTCAATCCTCTCAATTTTAGGTGATGCTCGCAGATTCGTTCAAACAAGCTAGTCAGAAGATCGGTGCGTCAATCGGATTCCACGTGTCAGACGAAGACGGATCCTTAAAACCGGCGCCTCCCGATCCCGTGGAAATAGCCGAAGTTCACAACGCAACGTCGTCGCCCGAAGAAAAGGAAAAAGTCGCCCCAAAAGCGAAGCAGGAGGATGTCGAGCTTTAGATTACCGCGCATCAAATAACTGAGATGAGCTTGATTCGATCGATTCGATCGGAAGACTTTTTAATTTTCGAAGCAAAATTTTAAAGATGAAAAGGATATGAATTTGTCAGATCAGATGCTTCATCGGAAAAGGGAAACTTACTGCCACTTGATAAACAATGAATAGTAATTTGAAACATTCAACTGAAAGACAAATGAAAAGTTTGTTGTCGTATTCAGTTGCGGAAATTCTTGTTGAAATTTCATAAAATATATTGGATGATCTGAGATTAATTGAAACCAAAGATACTTTAATTAATGCAATGATTGAACGGTTATGAAAACTTTAAAATATTTAAACAATATTCTTGGTTTGCAAATCACGAATTAGAATCAAAATTAAAATCGATAGTAAATTATAATTTTATATATATACATCTCTTTTATTGAATAGCTATCTTTAAATGCTCTTTAAAAACTTGTTAACAAATTTAAAAATCTAAAAAACAACTAAGAGAACAAGGATTCGACAACGTAGTACCGAAGAAGTACTGATTGATTTTCGAAAAAATGTAAATAGATTAACGTAGAAAATAATCACTAAAGAGGTGTAAAAATAGTTCTGAAATTATTGCCAAATATTTATGTACCGCTATTCACGAGATGAGGAGTAACTTTTACATCTTTTTAAATTTATAAAATAAGGCGTGTGGATTAAATAGTAAGACTTAAGGTTTAATTTGCTTTTTACTAGTCGAAATTAAATTAGATCTAAGGCAAAGTGAACAAAAAACGGCACAAAAAGGGGTTGTTGAGAGGTAATATTTTTTCGTGTACATAGAGAAATTCGACGTTCGATTTTCATTTTAGATTGCAAACATATATTTTTTTTCAACGAATTACTAACGATCGTACGAATCGCAAACTTGCATCCACTTTTCTTATTCTTCCGTGCTCAATGTGCATGTTATATCATGTATTTATAGTAAAATATGAATATTGATGATGTAAAAATGTAAAAAATACTGTAACAAAGAGAAAAGTGACATGTAATGTATGTTGTAATAAATTAAGAATTTTAATTTTTACAAAAAAAATCGTTTATTTTTGATTAATATTAATTTAAGGTATCTTTGCTAATGAAAATAATATAGAATTTAATTTTAGATTTTTGTAAAGAAAAAAAAAAAGAGTGTGGTGCTAAAAAATAAGTACACGATAACAGTAAAGACTGTATTCTTTACAACCGTTTTCTATTCTATTTTATTACTAAAATTTGTTCAGAATTAACGCTAAGAAATAATAAAAAAAAAAATAATTGAATTTGTTTTTAAATTTGTTTTTCCACGTAGCTCACAAAAGCTTTTATCAAGCTGTTTTTGCCACTTAATTATGGTAGGTCTAAAAATACAAAAATGCATGATTCAATGCAATTTCTCGGGTCTACTGTGATGCCCAAACTCGAACGTAGTTCTAGATCCTAAAATAGCCTGAAAGATAATTTTACTCTAAATGTCCATTAATCTACTGTTTAACGTTAGAGCAAAAAAAAAAGTAAAAATAAAAAACAAAAAATAAAGCATTTAAAAATCCAGCTCCAAGATTTATTTTCACCGAAAATTCGAAGGCCAGAGAGGAGCAGACGACGGCAAGGTCGGAGCAGGAGTCTCCCACCGATTTAGCGGCGCGGAGGCTGTAATCAATCGCGAGCGCTCTAATTTTGGATCGGCGAAGCTAGAAGTACACCCTCCCTTCTTCATCGTCCTCGCTAATGTACGACGCATACTCTTGTCGATGTACAGTCGTTGCGTAGTCGCTGCGCGATCGCACACACAATACACGTTATACGTATTATAAATGTAGAAATGTATACAGACGAACGGAGGGGGATTTGTCTTTTTTAAAACTCGTGCCTTTTTCGAAGAAAGCATAAAGACGATGAGAAACGTGTCATATCTGTCGCATATTTTCGTGCATGTGATAATTATACGTAATGTTTCGGCTTGGATGTAAGCCGCGATTTTGCCTTTAATAAATTGGTATCGGGTTCGATGAAAGGCACGGTTTCTCGAAAAATTTCAGACTCGCGTTAGAATTTTGGGAAATATCGTTTTGTGACAAGATTCAAACGACGCAAAGAGATATTTTCAAAATTTTTTTAAATCAGATTGAAATTTTTGGAAACGTTCACAGAGAAAACTGCTTTAGCAAAAATCTCCAGACAGTAACGACGGGGAAACAGACGGCTTAAAAGAAAAATCGCTATTTTTCCTCAAAGCGCACGTATAAAGCAACGGCAAAACTTTTTCTAATCCAAATTAATTTTAGCGACTTCCTATTTGCTGAAGCACTTTTCCCGCGCGTAAAATGCCGCTTGGCAAATTTTTATAAAACAAGTTTCTAAATAAAGGCAAAATTGCAGTCCAATTTATAAATCGTCGCCAGATCGGCGAGTCGACGTTTTCCCTCCGAGTCCGGGGAGATTATGTCTGCAGCGGCGTGCAATTTTCTTCTGCGCGCTAAGAGTAAGAGGAAACGCGGCGCCGAGAGAAGCAAGAATTACGACCGGAGCTTGTATACACTTTCTCCGAAAGCACCTTTTTCTATATACGAGAGAAGAATTTATTGAGGCTGATTGTGCCGCGCGGAGGATTGTAAATTGTAAATTTACTGTTGCAATTGTACATTGTTGTATGATTATAAACATGGATTCTCGCCAATAAAAGATTATGTTATAAGTTTATGTACGTGTTTGTGTTTATTTGAAAAATCCTTGAAATGTTCGAGAGTGTAAAGTTAAACGACTGTGCTTTGTGATAAACCTTGGAAGGAAAGACAATAACTTGGATTTGAATAAAGTGCCTATGATAAGTTTAACTTCCTATTGTACAGGGCTACGGAGGCTACAAAGTAAATTGAATTTTCTATTGCCGAATAAAACTTGAATCTTGATAAAGGAAAAGATAAAATAGCAGTCGCTAAATTTCAAGATATCAATCCGTTTTTTTTTACATTTATACTGAATAAATTATTGCGAATATTAAATTTTAAGATAAAAGGTAAAAAATACTTATAAGTCAAATGTAAAAGGTTATCGCAAGCAGATCTCTAAACACTTGCGAGAGAAAAAAAATTCACGTTTCACTCGATAAAATTTTATAGCCGTTGTACGTTTCTGCCTGTCCACAAGTCCAAAGTACAAAATTCATTCGTCGCCCTTCCCCGTCGCGACCTCAGCCGCCTCGCTCCAATCGCAAGTGCAGTGTAATAACTTTCAAACGACCGCGCGCGCGGGCGAATTCACCGAGAGAGTGACGTCATCAGCCCGCGATCGCAGAAGCGCCGCGCCGCGGCGCGAGCGCGTCTCCGTGTTTCGTATTATACGAGAGAGCCCCTCCGCTGCACACGCGCTCGTCGTCAGCGTGGAAAGATGGCCGTCGGATGACAACACGCGCCGCGCGCTCCTGTCAAAACCGTGGCGAGTGAGGCGAGGAGGCTCGAGAGGCAGCGGTTTCACCATGTCGCACGTCCAGTACGTCGACGAGCTCGTCAAGGAGTACCTCCTGTTCCGCGGCTTCGGGCAGACTCTCCGCGCTTTCGACTCCGACCTCAAGGCCGAGAAGGAAAAAGGCTTCCGGGTACGAATCTGTCCCTCTCTCTCTCTCTCTCTGTTATTCTCTGCCCAGCAGACGCGTTATGTCTGCACTCGCGATAGCGTTTGTTTTGATTCGGATGCTGTGCGCGGAGATGGGTTTTTGAGGGGCTTTTTGAGTGATTGCCTGGGTGTTTATTGTTGGGGAATTGCAGAGTTGGATTGTTATTCTTTCGTTTTTATGGTTTCACGATAAGCTTGGGCTTTGTTTATTTATTGGATTGCGAAAGTGTTTAGTTTTTCTTTAAGTTAATGGATGTATGTGGGTTATTTTTCAAGATAAGCATATCTTATGTGAATGTCAAGTAGTAGTAGTAATAGTACAATAAATAGATACATGTAGTTCAGGTTTGAATAATAATTAATTGATGGAATAGAAGCTTATTATGATGTGTATTTGTTAAAAGTTCAAGTAAAGGATTTACAACACATGAAAATTAAATTCCAGTAAATTGAGCAAATAAATACGTGAAAAGAAACAAAAAAGAAATTAATAAAAAGAATTGTTTGTTCTTTAATAAAAAAAGTGTAACAGTAGAAAAAAATTAACAGGAAAAAAATTTACTGTAAGTAGATCACATTCTTATCAGTGCTACATGTTTTGAAATGCACAGATGAGTAATACATTTATTAATATTGTGTGGCTTGATAATAAAATCAAACATTAATTTGATACTTTGATAAAAAATGTAGTTGCAGAAAAAATCAGTTGTTTGTATACCAAACCTTTAATATTATTATTTTTCTTTAACTTTTTTGTTTTATTTTCATTTTATTTATATTTAAGGATAAATTATGATGAAAAATATGTTTAAAATAAAAAATTATTTCTATTGACTTATTGATTTTATGTTTAGGTGGATAAAATAGTAGAACAATTTATACAATATATTCACAATTACGATCTGGCTTCACTAAGAGAACTCTGGGGACATTTGGATACCAGATTGTTCTCTCGTTTAGAAAATCACTTTGTACCTGGCATTCGAAAGTTAGAGAATGCTGTTCTCAAAATGTACCTTGTCAATGCAGTCATTAATAATAAACCTGATAAGGTTCAAGATTTTTTTACAAAGATGACTCCTGAATTACAAGGACATTCCGAATGGAGGGAATGGTTTGGTAAGATAAAGATATTATCAATTATTTATTTATTTTACATAGCAATTTTGTAAAATGTTTGATATTATTTTAGCACTTCCTTATATAAAGAATCCTGAAGAAAATCCTGCCTTTTCGATTCATTTCAGTAGGCAGTGGCAAGATACAATGATTGTTTCATTACATAATTTCCTAGCAACAATCTTTCAAGTGAGTAACTAAGTTTTTCAATTAGTTCAAACTACATAATTTAAATACTAACTTATTTTGAATTGTTCTTTAAGTGTATGCCAATGCCTACACTTTTAATGATAGATGAGGATACAAATAAAATTAGAAGATTGCAAGAAGAAAATGAGAGGCTAAGACATAGACTCAGTGAAATGGTGAAGATTGATTCAATTTTAGATGTAAATGCAGGACCAACTCCACAACAGGCACCTTTAATGGATGATTTTTATATAATTGCTCAGTAAGAATAAGTTAAATTATTTTTTTAAATTGTTATTTTTAAGATCTAATTTATTTGTATTTTTTTTATTTAGAGAATCTCCTGTAGTAGATAATCCTAAAACGTTAAGGAACCTTATTAGAAACATAGGAGGTGGATCAAGTCCAATTTTAAGTAGAAAATCCACTGGTAGTGTTAAGAAGCATTCAGAAGCAGATTCGAATATAACAAAGAGAACTAATACCAAAGGAAGAATTACATCTTTGAGTAAATCAGAGGCTGTAGCAAAAAGAAGCATAAGCTGTGATTCAAGACTGACTAGAAAAAGGGATTCTTCTGTTGATGCTGGCAGAGAACCCAAAACTAAGGATAAATTAGATGGAAGTTATATTCTTTTAAGCCAAGTAAGTAGTGATTAACCAAATACACTTGAAAAAGCTCCATATTGAACCAAAATTAAATTAAATTTCCTATTTTCAGGAAGAATACACTGAACATAAGACGTCCATTATCCAATGTAAAAGTAACGCTAGCGGCTCATACGTTGCAACTGGAGACGCAGACGGTGTCATAAAAATTTGGACACCAATTCCATCACCAAAGTAAAAAAAAATTACTTATTTAAAAATTAGTTTTTGCAAATGAAGTAAAACTGATGAAAATTTATCTGCTTTTTAGGACTGTAGCTACATTCACTTCCTCAACGGCGAATTCAAACAAAGCCGTAACTGCGTTGGACTGGATATCGAAAAACGAGCGTTACTTCATCCACGGCGACAATAACGGCGGAATTCAACTCCATGACACCCGGGACTGCAAAACTATTTGGGAGATTCAACATGAGGGTTCGCGTATTGTCTCGTTAGTCTGCAATCCCACCGACTCGAGTTTCGTATGCTCAGTCTCGGACTCCGGAGAAGGCAAACTGCTCCTCTATAATATTAAAACCAGAAAGATTGAACGCATTCTACCTCTCGAACAGAATCTCACTGCCCTGTGTTCAAGCTTTAACCATAACGGACAACTGTTGGTTACGGGATTATCTAACGGTAATGTTCTCATACACGATTTAAGGAGGAATGAGATTATAGATAATTTGAGCTGCCACTCGAGTCCAGTTATTGATATTGAATTAACCAACGATTTTACGAATATTTGCGCGCTGAGCGAAGATGGAAAGTTGTGTCAAAGAAGCCTGAGTCAAACGGGAAGAGTCGTTTGGGAAACGAAAATTAAAATTGAAAAGAATGCAGTGCATGGAAAACTGTTTACTTTCGATCAGAGTGGAGCTCATATGTTACTGTGTACACAAACTGGAGGCAATATCTATAAGGTTTGTTTTTGTTTTTTTAAAGTTTAGCAGTAAATTTGACAAAATTAAAAGAAATGAAGAACCTAATTAAAAATAACATTATAGATCAGTTTAAAAAAATGTAAATTAAAAGTTTTTAATTAAATTAATAATATAAAAATATCTCATAAACTAAAAATTAATTTACAATTTATTTTTATTTTTTAGATGCCACCATGCCCACAAGGAAAAATCTTAGAGCTAAATGGTCACAAAGGAACATTATGTTGTGACTGGTCAACTGCTAATCAATCTGGCACTTGCATAACAGGTGGTGCAGAGGGTAAAGCGCGGGTTTCAACGTTACTCTCGCCATGATACAGAAATAAAATTAGCATTTGTATAAACTCATAATGTAAAAAGAGTGTGAAAAGTATGATAAATACTCGATAAGTTTTTGTAAATATGAGCGATTGCGTGCAAATATGTCTTACAGTATAAAATAAAGATATAATTTAAGTACAAATTATAGTTTATTTCTTTTTTCTTTGACCTAACATTAAATGATAATAAAAATGGCAATAAATATGATGGGGGGCAATAAATAAAATTAAAATTACCTTAAAAAATAAAATTTAACATGCTAAGAACTTCATATGAGGTTTTCTTAATGTCCATCGATGAAAAGGGCCTGACATATCTAATTGTGGTGACCAGAAACGACGAAGAGCTTCATTAACTTCCGATGGTGTGATTGGTTTTGTCATAATAGGCTGTAATTAGCAAAATTATTTGTAAAGTGTAAGTTTTATTTTTTAAGTTAAAAATAAAAATAGAATCAAAGCATATTAGTTTTAAAATAAAAAATGTATATAAAGTTTAACTCTTTATTTTTTAATTTAAACAAATTTTTTAGCAGCAAATTAACTTACTTTTGTGTATTGATAAGGTTTGTACGTTACAGGGTTTGGATAATTAAACCTCAGTCTGTCTATCACATCTCCATGAATTTTATCCTGATCTTTCCTCACTAAAAACGCAAGGTCAATTATTTGAGCTACTGTTTCATAAGCTAAATATCCTAATATTGTATAACCTGTTTTAGTGATAGTGAAATCACCTAAAAATATATACATGGTTAACATTATTATTATTATCATTATAATTTTATTTTTAACTGTAAAATCTTACCACTAGCACCAATCCAGTCACTAAATTTATGTTTGTTTTTGTTTGCAAAGGAAACACATCTTGCTTTGCTGAATTCCAAATACCTGGCTTCATCCATTTTTCTAGTCATCATTTCTACTCTTATATTTCTTTTTCGTTTGACATAATCAATCAATGATTTGTCATTAAGCATTTCGCCAGTATTGTCTATATTTCTCAGGAACTTAACGGACGGTATTTTTGAAGTTTCATCTGGACTTGTATCCAATAAACTTTCCGGAGTATCAGATTCCACGTACTTGACCATTGAAGTTTTAAATTCCTTTAATTCTAAAAAATAAGTACAGTTTTAAAAATATCTTTTTGATAACTTATCAAAATTAGTTTTACTTCCAAAATTAAACTAATTAAATTAAATATAAAAAACTGAACTTACTTAAATAATTAATTAGACGCTGCAATTTCACCTTGTCTTTTCTTAATAAAAATAGGAAATCTTCGGCAGCAAGAATTTGACTTTCGCGCATTTCAGCTACTTCACATGCTTTATGAATGATTGCACGCATCTGATTTAACACTACGGCCTCGATAATCTTTGCGGTTTCTATAAGAGGTTCTGAGTGATCACCGAAACCGTGCATCATTTGTCGGATTTCTGAAAATAAAGGATTCAATTTTGTAAGTAGGTTGTTTGCAGCAGTAAATAATGGAGAATCAAAATACGTACCGGACGTGTAGTTTACAGGTTCGGTCTTAAAATCTTGAGTCTCGACCACTGGTTTCGTGAACGTGTTATCTGCCATTGTGCCGAGTTTTATTCAGAAAAGCAATGGCTTTTAGACGTTAGCTTACTTTCTTTGAGAGTAAAAGATGAAAACAATGTGACGTTTCTGGAAAAGCGCACATTACTAGAAAGTCGCTCGGAGAGCGTTGTTATAAAAGCCACGTGATTGCTGCGCATGCGCTTTCTGGCGGGAACTGCCAAACGCAACCAGTACAACAAACTACACTGAAATAAATATGTATATATAAAACACACAATCTATTATCACCTTCACCTCTGCCCTTACGTTTGGTTGACGAAGATCTAATCTGCAGTGAGTGTATAACTAATCTAATCAGTAAGTGCAAAGAAAAAGAAGATTCTTGACCGGAACATGGGAAATTAATAAAAAGCAGTTTTCGTCTCAGGTAAAAAGCTGATGTATTAATTGATTATAATTATTATTTTTGTATATACTACTTTATTTTTACATTATTTTACATCTTTCTATTTACATATTGAATTAGAAATAAATTTTACGTTTTTGGATGTTTTCTCTTAAACAACGTTACTTTTTCATTTTAATAAAGTACACTATAAATTCGCACATCAGAATGATGAAAGCTAAGCAAATTCCGAAAAAGAATAGCGTCATAATAGGTACTATGCTCCAGAAACTAACCGGTGAATATTTCGTTTTTGATGGGTTCATTTTTCGTAAATACCGACTGTTGAGTACTTTTAAGATGCCGTAACATCGAAACCTTTCTATGCTAAAAAAACACAGAATTTTATATTAACTAAAGCAAATGAATTCTGAAATTGGGCAGTAAAGCTTTTTTTTTAACATATGCCTGAAAATGCTACATTCTCGTGTTTATTTTAATTTAAGAAAAAAATTTATCTTGTATATTGTATTCTAAGCACTCGAAAGTACCATTTTTATGCATTTGTTAAAAAAAATATCGTGTGTTACACATGCGGGAAGCTATTCTACCTTCCCTCACTTGTTGCACAATATACTATTACGTTACTCACTAAAAATTTATAATTCCCCTGTAAACGCTTCTTTTAGTGAGCGCAAAAGCAACACTGTCCAATCGTCCAGTTGGTATGGACATCATTTGACAAGGAAGAATCATATTAACTTTATTCACAGATATCTCGTTTGTGAGAAGGACAACGTTTTCGTTGCAAACTTGGTGAAATGCTGCCATCATGTTTGCTGGCAAATCTTCTGATCTCCTCATTCGTCTCTTCATCTGTTTTGCAATAGAGTTGACATTGATAATACGCTTTAGAGAAACAATTATAAGTTTATTAAAAATTAGAGCTTACAAAAATATTAAAGTAATGAGTTTTTAAGTTTACTTGAAACACATCGTGATAAACACTTCCACGAACTACGGTTAAATTGTAAGATTCGTCGCTTAAAAATTCTTTTTCAGAATAAAATGGCAAGCTTGGCGTAAAAACAGTGAGATAACTGGTTAATGTTGCCGAATATCCTATGTAAATGACCGTAGATGAAATAAATAGTGAGAAAAACGCTATTTTTAATCCTGCCGTTGACGGAAATACTGGAAATAATAGTATGTAATTATAGTATACATTCAATTTAATATTTAAATTTATGATTGATTTTACCTGGAAGTCCCTGCTGACACTGAATTCCCCATATATAAAAACAATTCTCAGCAAAAAGAGATAAAAGCTTTTGATCTCTTATTTGTGATTTCATTATAGCTATTATAAGTGAACTGATAATTACTAAAAATAAGTTTGAGGTCCATATTCTTGTGTCGAATCCCTAATACATAAAGAAATTCAAACATTTTGCGTATGTACGTACAATCAAAATACGATCATAAGTAATAAGTAACTGATTTACTTGAGTATAAGTAGACCAAATTATAGCGGCCCTGTATGGTTGCTTAATATACAAATTCATACGAGTTAAAAGTAGCGGCACTGTAAAGTCTACAACCTCGAGTCTATGAGTACTACGTCCAAATTCTGCAACGCCAATATCCACATCCCTGGTAACCAGTCGACCTATAACCCCCGACCAATTATTATACTGTGGGTAATAAAGACCGTAAATTTCTTCCATAGACACAAGCTCAGTTGAGAAATTCAACATGTTAGACAATTCAGTCAAAGTATTTCCAAACAATCCGTACAGGGAACTGCCGTTGTTTTCCGAAACCATAAATACTGATTCCTGAAAATGGAAATGAATCTTTACTTCACCATAATGTTTTTACCGCATAAAGCTTTCTACCTTCACTGTCGCGTATCGAAGTTTCATTCCATCTAATTTATTTCTTCTCTGCCACAAAGATCGATGGTCCGTTTTAACGAATGCGTTCGAAGGAGACCAAACGGCAATTTCGTTGACTTTAACTTTGTTCTGCAATGCGTACCATTCTTTAATTACCGAATCACCTTCGCATTTCACTAACATTTTTGTATCAAAATCCAAATTAAAGAAGTTTTCTTTGGGATGGGAACAATACGACAGCAGATCTGCTGACTTGTAGATAAAGACCAGCCAAAGATTCATCGACATGCTAAATTTTTTAGCGAAGTTGGAAAATTGAATTAAATCTGTTTGAGTCTTTAGAGTGACTATATAGAGAGGGATGAGAATCCTGTACTTATAATACTTGACCGACTCCGGTAACATGCTGAGCTTTACGCTTTGGGAAAGGACGTTGTTTCTGGAAAATGCTTTTGACAATCGGAACATTGTTGTTAAGATGGACGTTCCTATTAGAATTTATTGTTTATAAATAAAAGTTTTAAAAGACTGCTGTAACATATAATTGATGATGTTAAAAGAGCAATTATAGATTACCTGCTACTTTATCACTGTACACGTTTAAAACACTCGATGCCCGATAATAATTTTTAATATCCGTCGCTAAATTTACATGTTCCGTTAATTGAGTATCGCTCATTTTTCCATTAACTATTCTTAATGCAACGTATACGAATATAAAACATAGTCGGTAAAAAATCATATTATCATTTACGAATTGATTATTTACAGGCTGATGCGTTCTTTTTACAATATTTACAGATTTTTTACTGTCGAAAATTATTAAACGTTAGCCACAGCAATTGTGAAGCGTATTATAAATGTGTACTTTAGCAGATAACGCTCTGTTGCTCTGACTTGATTTCGTTCTCGTCAATTGAGAATGGAAAATAAAATATTCGAAGATCAATGTCAGAAATGCGAATGCAATACCGATTCCTAAAATTCCCAGAACTGGCCAAATTTCTGAAAAAGTCACAGGCAAATACTTGGAATCATTGTAAATGAATTTTTTGAAGAATCGCTGTTTGAGACAGTCCGTTATTCCAAGTCCACGAAAATGTTTTAAACTAAAATTTTAGCAAAATACATTAAAAATTATTTCATTAATAATATGAATAATAATTATCAAAATATACTTGTAGTTTAAAATTTCTCTGTATGGGCTGTTTTTCACTAAAATGAATCCAACATTGTCCAGTCTTCCAGACGTCAATGACATTAAAGCACAGGATGAGAAAAGACTGATTTTTTCAATCGATAACTGATTCGCGTACAGTACAACTTTTTCGTCGCAAACCTTAAGACAAAATAAAACAAGATTTGAAAACTCTATCAGAATAAAATGTTTGTAATAGATGGATAAGAAATATAGAGCAGATTAAAAAGTGCTGATCGGTCAATGTAAAGACAGTAAAAAAAAGCTTGTATAATTTATCAATGAACCCAAATAGAAACCGATATATATAGTAAATGGACGTGCTAAAATATACTTGTTTGCTTATAGGTTCGCCAATGATTTATAGGCATAAGATACTACTATTTTTAAAACGTTTAAATCGACAATTATTTATTAATTTCTTACTTGTTTCATTGCTGCGAATATATCGATAGGTAACTCTTCGTCAGATTTCAGTAATTTATTCATTTCAGAAAAAAGCGGCGTATCGGATTGCTAAAAATAATCAATCAATTAAAACAATTATAAAATTAATCACAATTACGCAAAAGCTCCTTGCATAATCGCATTTACAAAGCGAAAAATATTTCCAAATCATGACGAACTCACCCTAAACATATCATGATGGGCTGACTTTTTTAGCGTCGTTAATTTATAAGTACCATCGGTGATCAAACCCTCGAAGGTATCGAACGGCACGCTGGGCGTAAAAGCCGCGAGATAGCTGGTGAGATAGGCCGAATAAACGGCAAAAAGGACCAGGGACGACATGAAAATCGATATGTAGGCGATTCGCAGCGATGAAGCCTCTGGAAAATCTTTCTCACAATGGTTGATTTATTCAAAGCTAATCTTTTTTGCTGATATTTGTTGTGGCTTTAAGCTACGTCATGTAAGCTAGGTCAAAGTTTAGCGTGAATTAAAGAAGTACTGAAAATTTGATTATACCGCAAAGAAATCTGAATGTGTTGCAATGTTTCAATGTAAAAAGTTGGAAAGCTTTTTAGTGACATACGGGTTGTCATTATTCATAGAACACTTGTTTTTATATTGTAATTTATATTGTAAAATTAGATAAAAATTACCTGGAAGTGGTTTTTGACAATAAATCCCCCAGATGCAAAGATATTCCTCTATAATATGTTTTGACATATCACAGCCTATAAGTAATTTCCACATTATGGACAATAGTATTGGAGTAACTAATATTAGTAGTATTAGTCGCTTCCATATCTCGGCATCGAATGCCTAGAAGTAAACATTTTCAAAGTTACCTCAATACTTTTTTGAAAAATGAAAAAGGAAAACCTCAAAAGCATAAAGAAACAATACAAAGAACAAAAGTAAGAAGAGCATAATATTAAATTACTTGAACATAAACGGCCCAGTGAACGAACGACGCATTTGGACGCCTAATATAAATATCTGCAGCAGACAGCATTAGTGGTGCTGTAAAATCAACTACATTAACTCGATGCGCAGTCATGGTAAACTCGCCAACGCCAATATCGGCGTCTCTCGCTACTACTCGTCCAATCGCTCCTGTCCATCTTTCTGCTTCCACGTCCCAATTGCCGTAAGAATCTTCAACGGTAGAGTTTATTTTAAAGTTCAGCTTTATTGACAATTCTTTGATTATTGCACCAAAAAATCCGCCCATCGTGCCAACCCATTCCTTAAATGGAGCTGATTCCTATCATAAGAGATTGATATAATTTCAAATAGAAATGTATAGTCAAAATTGTAATGCAATAATTACTTTTACAGCTACAGCTTTCAACGTTATTCCCTTAAAGTCACTTCTTCTTTCGTAAAAGCTTTTATTCGTCAACTTTTCCACGCCTTTATCGATCCACCATTTGGCATAAGTGACGACCTCTAATTTGCTTCCGTCAACAGAGTACCATTCCCATAGCATCGGATTGTCGGAACACTTGACTATCATATTGCTTCTGATTACCAAATTAAATAAATTCGTTTGCGGCTCATGACAAATTCTGTTCAGTCTTTTATCTTGCGACTCCAAGAAAGCTATCAGCCAGGTATGAAGTCCTGTGTCGAAGAGAGTTGTAGCTTCGGCAAACGAATTCAAATCGTCCAAGGATCTTATTATCACAACGAAAAGTGGATGTACAGTTTTATTTCTGTAGTACTCGACTTCGAATTGAAGTTTTGAAAAGTTTAAAGATTGTGATAGAACATGTTTTCGAGATAATTCCTTAAATACCTTTAGCATTAGCATATTTTCTAACATACCTGCAATAAATAATGAAAATTAAGTCTAAAAATTCAGTATAAAGTGAATTATAATTTTCATATTATATAGTATCAAATTTATTTACTTTCATAGTTACCAGTGGTGACAATGAAGACACTTGAAGATCTGAAGAGATACTGAATGTCAGAAATAAACTGCACATTATGTAAGAACGTTTTGTATGAATTTATTTCTTCGCCGAAGGCACATGGTATTGTTGATTGGACTATTAAAATTACTGCACAAACCGTAAACAGCATTTCTCGAAGAGAAAGAATATTCGCGTACAGTAGTTTTGACCTACTAAACTGTAAGGGTGTTTTTGAAGGATAATTTATTCATTGATGGTAATGATAGATAATATTTTAAATTATAAGTTCTGAAATAGGGATTAATTTTGTGAATGGACAGCCTTTTTAGAGTAGCGGAGTGTTTTTGTTTTATCGTAAATAAAATCGCAGAGGGGTGCTTACTAATACTGTGGACTATTAGTTTTTCTGATTACTGGTTTCATGATCGATACGAAAATGCCGCGTCGTGTTGTTATTTTCCTTTAAATATTTTATATATTTGCTTATATTTATTGAGATGCCACCAAAAACTAAAATTTTTTATAATTTTTTATAATTATGCGTAGTATTTTACACAAATAAGAATTAATATAATCATTTACATAATTAAATGTGAATGCAGTTAAGAAAACTCTAATATAGAATTGAAAAGAATTGTTAAACTTAAAAAAATATACGGTTTATATTCCGCAAGTTGGTCTTGAGTATTGATTAAATTACACTGTAAGGGAGGAACAATATATTATTCTAATAGATATTGTATCATAAATATAATTGAACTATCTTTTTACAATATATACAAAATATTTACAAAATATATTATATTTCTCTCATCATTCACTGATAATCTGAAGCAGCTGTTTCTTGCTGAACAGTTTCTTGTGATAAACGATCCATTCGCAAAGTAAAATCAGTAATCCTAAAATAACACCTGAAAATAAGATGATCAACATAGGCCCAATTTCATTAAAAGTCACTGGCAAGTACTTCAATTTATTATAGGGCAATTGATGGTAGATTTTCTTTTTGTATCTGTCCGTGATACCAAAAGAACGCAAATTTTTCAAGCTGAAAATTAGCAAAGAAATGCTGTATTCTTAATTTTAATTGTAAGAGATGCGAGTTATTGAATAACAATTTTTAAAATATAAATTTTTCCTTACTTGTAATTCATGACCTCTCTCCAAGGACTATTTTTGGTTAAAACGAATCCAAAATTATCAAGCCTACCTTCCGTCAATGGCATTAATTCACAAGGTGCGTGTCGAATCATTTTCTCAATAACTACTTTATTTGTATAAAATGCAACTCTTTCATTACATACCTAACAGAAACATAGTTTAGTTGCATTTCCATTTTTTTGAAATACAATTATAGCTAAATTTTTGTTTTCTTTACTTGTCTCACAGCTTCAAATACATCAGCAGGTAAATCTTTCTCAACCTTCATGAATTTTGCCATTTTTAAAATCATAGGATCAATTGCCCGCTAAATTAAGTAAAAATAGGGATATCATTTAATATAAATATAATAAATAATACGACATATAAGAGAGATACAATAACACTTGCTAGGAAAAATTCATGATTTGTAGTGTGTCGAATAACTATCAGTTTAAAAGTACCATCATTGACAAATCCTTCAAAGGTATCAAAAGGTAGGTTCGGTTTATAATTTGTCAAATAACTTGTCAGAAAAGCTGAATAAATAGCATAAAGAACAAAAGACGAGAGGAAGATTGAAATGTAAGCCACTCGTAACGGTGTTGATGTTGGAAAATCTAAAATGAGTGTATTGCTTGCTTATCATTTTTAAAAAATCAGTGAATGTAATATAATTTTAAAAACTTTTAGAGGGAAGAGTTTCAAACAATATTGAAATAAGATGTTTACCTGGAAGAGGCTTTTGGCAATAAATACCCCAAACACGAAGGTATTCTTCTGTTAAATGACGATTAATATTGTATCCTTCAATTTCTTTCCACAAGAAAGATAAAAATATTGGAGTGATTGCTATAGTTATTCCAATTAACATCCATATTTTTAGGTGAAAAGCCTGAAAAATTTTCAAGAATCCTTTGTTATTTATTTCTTTTATCATAATTTGTTAATTGTAAGATTGTTTCTTACCTTACTGTATGCGGCCCAGTCAACATATAAACCAGTTGGTCTCCGAATATATAAATTAGAAGTCGTAAGTATCAGAGGTACCGCGAAATCGACTGCAGCATCTCTTGCTTTGGTCATAGCAAATTCGCCAATTCCAACGTCTATATCTCGATCAACCAAACGACCGATAATCCCAGTCCATTTTTCACTTGATGAATTCCAGTATCCATAAGAATCACCAAGTGCAGCATACTTTATCGTAAAATTCATCTTTTTCGATAGTTCTCTCAAAACTTTATCGAAAAATCCATTCATTGTACTCTGCCATTTGGGTGTAGGACCTGATTCCTGTAAAAAATCAATATTTTCATCACTACGCGTCGATAAAAGATTATGAATGAAGTTAATATGCGCAAGTTTAAAAATGAACAATCTCATATTTTCTGCTATAAACTACTTTAGACATCCAAGAAAAATTAGTAAAATATGTGTTCACTTATAACTTACCTTAACAGCAGCAACTCTAAGTTCTATTCCTTTTAAATTGCTCCTTCTTTCATAAAAATTGCTTTGTAATAGCTGCTTCATACCATCCT
Source organism: Ormyrus labotus (assembly GCA_035582975.1). Classification (NCBI taxonomy): domain Eukaryota; kingdom Metazoa; phylum Arthropoda; class Insecta; order Hymenoptera; family Ormyridae; genus Ormyrus; species Ormyrus labotus. The sequence goes on along the minus strand of JAWWEO010000045.1, from coordinate 21,148,805 downwards.
GATAGTTCCACGTTGCGAAGTCATAAACTTCAACTATTTTTCTATCTATGGAAAACCATTCTTTTATTAATGGATTTCTGTAACATTTCACCAAAATTTTGGTATTAACTTCGAGATTAAACAGATTACTCCTAGGTTCCAAACAATAGCTATTAACCAGTGTACTATTCGATCTGAAAAGTACTAGCCAAGTGTGCAAAGATGTATCGAAAAGCTGCGTTGATGCAGAAAAATTGTACAGATCAAATTGATTTTTCAATAAAACTACAAATAGTGGTTGAACTACTTTTCCTCTGTAGAATTCAACTTCATACTGGAGATTCTTAAAACTTACAATACGAGATAAAATACCCCTTCGAGAATATTCTTTTGATATTTGCATCGCAAACATATTGTCGCCCATGTCTGAAATAATTTATTGAAAAAATACTAATTATATGTAGAGAATAAAATGTATTGATTTTTTAATTTTTGTGGGAAAACTCAATACTTTACTTTCACGATTACCAGCATCGACGAGAAATACACTTGATGCTCTCATGTACCTCTTGACATCTGAGATTAATTTTAAGTTTTGCGGTATGAAATTTGGTTTAATTTCCTTTCCAAATGCACAGATTATCATAATCGCTAAACAACAAAATAAAAACTGCATTTTTTAACAATATTTTAGTTTTATTAAGTTGCAAGTCACATGTATACATAGTCGCTCAAGAGTTATGATAGTGAATAAAAAAAGCGTTTTGTTTTGTTTGTTGTTGACAAATCTGAGCTCATGAATGTCGGTCATGATAAAGAGTAGATATAATATTTGGAACAAACAGGTTCAATTATTCCTACCCATTCTTTTTTTAAAGCACAGTAAAATGTTATTCATGCTCGCACAATAATAGACTGAGGGTTGGGGGACGTATTTCTCATGTATGAAGTCATTAGTTCTGAGTATTACCTCCTGGATTGTGTGGAATAGCCTATATTTTTTTCTTCTATCAGAGCTTTACATCTACAATAGTGAAGTGTCGACTTGACGTTAAAATATACAAATACTTCGTTAATGTTTTTCTTTTAATCGTTACAAGTGTATTACTAGATTAAGTTACAAGATGACAGTGCAGATTTTTACGTCAACGTATCATTTTTAATTTTAAAAAAAATCTATATTACATTTTTTATCTAAGAAATTCGGTATTAAGAATCAAATCCTATATAAATAAATAGACTTCTTTAACAAGAGCGCATTTCTTAACTGATATAGATATATATTAATTTCTTTAATACTAATATTTTAGCACCGCAAATTTGAAAATTTTTTAAATTAAAAATAATGATAATAAATGATAATTTAATACAGGCGTAAAAGGTAAATAATATAAAAATATTTGTTTGTCCTTTTATTATTCGTCAATTCAAATAGCGCCTTCCTATAAATTTAGTAGATTGCATAAAACATAAATTACAAAAGATATTTAACCTTCTGTTCGAATTAGTGATTTCCAAGAATGTGATTTTGTTTTATTAATTATTATCAATCGAGGCGTTTTAATATAAAAATAAATGTTTTCACAAATCAATAGTAGAACAGACAAGAAAATTCCTGCTACCCAAATGCCGAATAATGGCACTGTATTCATTACTGTTACTTCTCCATATTTTTGCTCAACATTCTGCATTGTGTTCTTGTTACGAGCTCTTAATCTTTGAAGAATTCCATTAGCGCGGATTTTTTCGAAACTAAAATAATATTACATTCAGCCTCAAAATATGTGAAAACACTAGAATCTAAGAATTATATTATTACTCACTTATAATTAAAAAATTTTACGTAAGGGCTATCTTTTACAAAAGCAAGCGCGATATTGACATCTTTCTGCTTCTTATCATTATCATCAAAAGCTATAAATTCACAAGCAGGATTTTCTAAGATGCTTTGAAGGCTGTACTCATCCAAAAAAAGAGCCACTTTTGAATTACAGACCTAAAAAACGTAAAAAGTAAAATAAAAGTAAACCAATATATATTAATCAAAAGATATTTAATGTGATTATTACTTGATTAACAACATCCATATTGGAATTCGGTAGGCGGTTTTTTTTAACCGATTTTGCTTTAAACTTGCTTATTATTGGATCTGTTGAAGTCTAAAGAGGAAAATTTAGTTATCACTTATCATCATTATCAATAATTGCAGGAATTTTTTACTCACATAAAGACTTTCTTCAAAACTTGAATTGCCAATAACTACTATCTTATACGATGCATCTCGTAAAAATTCTTCTCTTGAATTGAAGGGTAGCAAAGGTTTATGAGAGGAAAGGTAACTCCTCATTAGGACTGCAGAGTATAAGGAAGAAAGTATAAATGACAAAGTGAATAATGAAAAATACGTAATTCGCAATGAAGAAATATTTGGGATACCTGCAACAAAAACATAAGATTTGAAAGTTTAATACGTTAAATTCAAAAAGCTGATTTGTCAGGTATTGATTAAATTTATTTTAAAAATAACTTAATTACGCGTTAAAGGCATTTTGCAAAATATTCCGATTACAGTCATGTAGCAATCAGAAATTGATATTTCATAATATGCTACTTGTTCTCTTTTTATTTTAATACTTTGACAGATGATGAAAACGATTAAAAATGGTACTAATAAAATCATAGTGTATAAAATGTATGCGGTGTTTGTCCCAAAGGCCTGAAAATTATATTAAAAATTGTAAGTTTGATATTCGAATTGAAGTACTCCATGTAGAGATTTAAGAAACCTAATTCTGAATATTACTTTGTAATACATTGACCAAGGCAAAAAATCGATATTTGGTTTTTTAATATAAAGATTTGCTCGAGAAACAGCTACTGGTTTAGAAAAGTCCACGACATCTAGACGTGCTGGGGTCATTTCAAACGCACTAACGCCCACATCTGTTTCCTTTTTTATGAGTTTGTCTATAACACCTGTCCAACTTTTTGTATCTTTATCATATTGACCATACACAGTTTCAGGTTCTTGGAAATCTATTTTGAAATTAGCAATTTGAGAAATAGTGTTTATTATTCCTCCAACATATCCAGTTAATGTATGATTGCCTCTAGCTGCGTCACCCTGGAGGAGAAAAAGTTTTCGTAAATATATCTGTAGACATTTTTAAATGTCTAATTTATTTGCCTTACTTTTACAGCTGTTACGCGCAAACCTCTGCCTTTTAGAGAATTTCTGCGTGCATATAGTGGCATATCATTATTTAACAGGCGAAATTTATCGTTAATAGTAAGATTTGCATAATCCATAACTTCTGTTTCATTTGAAAATATAGAATACCATTCTCTAATAGGAATATCTCTGCCTCGACAAACGACTAACATTTTTACGTTGAAAACCAAATTAAAATAATTTTTTCGTGGACTTTCACAAATGTCCATCAAAGTTTTATTTTTACTTTCAAATATGACTAAAGAGTAGTACATATTTGCCGGTACAACTCTCGTTGTACTAATAAAAGCTTCGAAATCGTGGAAGGATCTTATAAATATAAGTTTAAAAGTTGGAATATCTTTAGTGTCATAATATTCTACGGAATTTGCAAACTTTTCAAATGATAAGATCGTTGACAACTTGCCACGATCTGATAATAATTTCTTTAGTATTAGTGCGTCTGAAGCACCGGAAGTTACTACAAATAAATAAAATAAAAAGTACTTGTAATTATTCTGTCTATTAAAATAATATTACGTATTATTAAAAATTGATTAATTTTGTCAATGTTTCTAAAATATTGTTTTTAAAGTTTATTGTACTTACTGCCGAATATATTACTCATAACAATATCTACGCTCGAAACTTGAAGTCTATGTTGAATATAAATAATAAAATTAAGTATTTTCATATTTGAATCCTTAGTACTAATTTGCGTTGCCTTGCATAATAAGAAAAACATAATCAAAGATGCTACAATTATCAAAAAGGTCGAACGAGTTCTCATTTTTTTATTAATTTTATAAAATCAAATTCGTTTCCACTACATTTCTTAACTAAACAGTAAAAGTGAAATTTTTTAAAAGCTTTTCTTACTGTAAATCGATGAACTTACGGAAACTTAATGTAGCATAATAACTACAGTGTTATGGTAGTAAATTACAGGTATAAAATATGTAATTCAATTTATTATTGCAAATTACGATGTTACATTATAGTGCAATATTCAAATGTATTTTCGTAATAAAATCAAATTGGTCATTATTTTATAAAGCTTTTTTATGACATTTCATTATGTATTTACTAAATGTATGTATTAAATTTTGTTTCTGTTTCTGGTTTGACGACTGTTTTCCAATAGAATTTGTTTGTAGAATCTACTGAATTAATTCGTCTACTTCTAAGATTTTCTAGATACAGAACTACTAAACTTAAAACTATTCCGATCAAAAGTATCGCCAGTAACGGGGCGATTTCCCATAAACTAACAGAGCTATTCATGTTACTTGGAATCTCCATTTGGTTTACAGAATATAGATTTTTGTATCGATTAATAATGCCATGTTCTCGAAATCTATGTATGCTATTTAACATATGCAAAAAATTATTAAACACATCAACTCAATACATTTATATTTAAAAAAAATTATGTTGAAGCTTTACTTACTAGTAATTTACAAATATCGTCAAAGCACTATTTTTGTTCAATGCAAGTGAAACATATCTTATCTTGTTCATTGGGAATTCTGACATTTTACAAGGAAGTTTATCGAAAAAATCATCTTTAATCATAATACTTGCATATAAAGCAATTTTTTCACTACAGACCTGCAATTTGATATTCGAAATAAAAATATATCCAATTAAGCAATCGAAAATTTTATTTTTTACGTAACCTGAGAAAATGCTTCTTTTAATTGAACAGGTAAGTCTTTCTCGTCCATCAGCATTTCTCTCATTTTCGAAAAAATAGGATTTTTCGTAATCTGTACAGTAGTAATATATTTTTTGATGATTACCAATAAATTTATTAGTATTATAATAATGAGCAATGAAAATTTTACATACTTTAAACATTTCGTGATCAGCACTATTTTTAAGTACTGAAACTTTGTATGACTTATCTTGTACGAGTCCTTCTAAGGAATCAAATGGTAATGTTGGATTAAAAATAGTTAAATGACTAATTAATGAGCCTGAGTAAAAAGCTAAAATGGCCATTGCAGAAAAAAATAGTGATAAATACGCAATTTTCAGTGCATATGAGTCTGGATTTTCTGAAATGCATTAACAATTTGTTATAATATTTTACAATTTTTTACTTACTCGATAATATTTCTAAACTATTAAAGTGTTATACCAGACAATCCCTGTTGGCAATATATTCCCCAAACGTATAAATAATTCTCCATAAGCTGATTTTTCCATAAAATCATGGCTTTATTGTGAAGGATATTTAACAATAAAGATGATAACATGATGTATATTAAAATAGTTATCCATATACTAGTTTTAAATCCCTGCACGAAAATAATGTTGTTACTAGTATATTATAAATATATTATAGATGGAATTTAAATATTCTACAGTACCTTTAAATAAGCAGACCATTGCACAACATGATCAGGCGGTTCTTCACAATAGATAGCACTACGTGATATAACTAAGGGCCACGTCATATCAAAATGTTCGTACCGTCTTTTAGTTTGAATCATACCTGAAGCTATAATATCAATCTTACCACTGGCTAATTGCCCAAAAACTCCATTCCACTTTTTTTCAACGCCATCCCAAATACCATGAGAATCTTCAAAGGATAAACTTTCGATCGTAATATTTAAGATGTTCAGAATTTGCATGAGTATTGCTTGATAAATGGTCCTCTTTGCATCGCCGCCCATAAGTGCATTGTTGTATCTCTGTATTAGTTAAATTTATATTTTTTAAGTTCTTTAATATTTTAGAGTCTTAAAAAAAGACGAAGGAATGTAAAAAACTTGATCAAATAAAACTTAATTAATGCCATTTCGAAATTATAATTTATAAGTGTTGATAAGAATGCCACGTATTTGCCGATAGTATTTAAAAATGTTTGATTGTAGATTTTAAAAGCATCATTGCATGGTATTCTTATTATTCATCAAAATATTTGACACATACCGCTACAACAGATAGTGCAATGGATTCTCCAAGAAAGTTTCTTCTTCTAAGAATAAAATTTCGCTGATCATACAGAGTTAACCCACTCCCTCCCCTCCATTTCATGAGATCTAGCACTTGAAATTTATTTATTTTGTTTAAATAGTACCATTCTCTTAGAATAGGATCGTCATAACACTTGACTAGCATCTTTGTTCTAACATTCAAGGCAAATAGATTAATTTTTGGATGTTCGCAAAAACTAAGCAATGATTTGGTTGGTGTTCCCCAAAATAGGACGAGCCAAATATGAAATGATAGGCGGTGACTGGTTGCAAATGCTCCAAAATTGTATAAATCTTCTTCACTGGCGACGTATATAACAAATAATTGCCTTGCATGGTTGCGGAGATTGTTTCCGTATTTCGTGTAAAGATCAGATTGACCTATAGCTTGCGCAAATATTTGATTTGTAGAAAGTTGCTTTACCGTGTTAAACATAAATGTAGCAGTTGATAAACCTATTAAAAGAAAAATGCTACTTGTAGAATTAAGATTTTTGAGTCAATAATCATGCATTGAGATCATCAGCATTTTGTTTGTCAGAAACAAATTCGATAACACTAAATCGACTAACTTTTTTGGTTAAAATTGTTTAAAATTTTGGTATAATATATTAACTTTTTCCATATAACTTATTCCATGTAACAAAATATTACAAAATATAATATAAACAAAGTACATGACACCTAATACATTATCCGTCAATTATGATTTATATGTATAGAAGCTTTATGGAAAAAATATGAACATCGAACGGCGAAAATTGCTGAGTGATACCTGTTTATTTCAGTAAATAACACATTCTTACTTTTATGCACATCACCATAAACCGCAAATACGCTAAAAACGTTGTAAAAATGCTTCAAATCCGTTATTAAACTGATGTAATTTCCACTTTTCTCGTAACTAAAATCATTTACTATATTTGAATACGTCACTGTTAGCAGAATTATGAAAATCGATAAACGAATAAATAAAGTCATCGCCTCTAGCAATTATTTTATGCACTTTTTACTCAACAATATTATTTTGATATGATTTTTAAATTCGTCAAAGAGGAAGTGTTTCTGATAGCTTCCAAGAAAATGTAGAACACAATCTCTACATTTAATCTTCCACCTTTTAATCATATGTGTTCATGTTTTCTACTATATAATTCAGTTTAATCTAATATATGAAATGTTAATTATATCTAATTATATTTTTAAGTGATTGCTTCCTTGCATTTTTTAAATTGATTATATAGATTATATTTAAACAATTATCTCATTTAAACACCTTGATTCACCTATCAACAATGCTATCGCAATTATTGCGAACAAATGTGTCGCGTAGATCGTGTCGTTTTTCTTTTTTTGCTTTAAATTATAGGGCTGACAGCAGCTAAAAATACTAGGGATTAGTTAAATAAGATTTTGCACGATTCAACGTTCCTAACAAGCAGAGTTTATCACTGTCAATTTTTTTTTTAGAAACTATGTATTAAAAAATGAGTTACTAAAATAATAAAAATGATGAATTTAAATTAAATTAAAATAAAATCGATATTTTTGATTTCTAATTAATATGCATGATATATGGGGAAAGTAAATTAACTTTATTAAAAAAATTTATCTTTTACTATAATTAATACTTTACTCTCCTGATTTTGGTACAAAGTTATGTAAACAAAACATAATAGTAAAATAAATATAACATATTTATTTTACTATAGTTCACATTCTGTATAGAAAAGTTTTTGAAATCATGCCGTAAGAAAATATAACAAACGTTAAAATTCGTTTTAACAAAGAAGTAAACGTTTTAAATGACTGTAAACTAGATGAATTTCAATTTTTAGAAGAAAATTCTGTATAAATGCAAAGGTAATCGACAGATGACATGCAAAACATAAGAAATAATGTTTTAAGGTTATATCGATTCCGACAAACAGTAAGTAGCATATAGACTAAATTGTGAAAATTTTATCATTCCCGTAATTATTAATTTTCCGTCCGAACAATTTCAAGAGAAGAATACAGCAAGGCTGGAAGAGCAATTTCGTCATCTTGAAAAACCAAATCCAACTGTTCTCCGAAGGATCGGACAAGTCGAAACCAGGCAAACAGAAAATGGAATCCTCGACCAATACCTGCGATCTCAAAACCTGCATGTCAGGAGCCCTAGAAGCAGCTAAAAACAAACTGATCCAACTTCAGAAGCAATTCGAGGAGACGGAGAAGCCCGAGTGGGTCGAAAACATGCTGCAGGAGGGCCGACAGAACCTGGGCAAGGCCCTGGAATACGCGAAAACGCAGCTCGCCGAGGTGCAGAAGAATCTCGAGCAGAGCAAAAAGGACGCGGAGGTGGTGATGGAGCGCGAACGCAAACACTGGCAGGCTAAAATCGAGCAGTGGAAGACGGAGAACCAGGACAAGATCGAGACCGGCAAGAGCAAACTCGAGGAGCTCCAGGCCCAGGCCAGCAAGGCCATGGAGGACCAGAAGAAGAAGTGGGCAGAGATACAGCAGACCTACCAGACCGAGGAAAAAAAGTGGAAGGCCAAGGTCGACGAGATTAAGAAGAGGTACGACGCGGCTATGAAGAAGCCCGATTCGGATAAACCGGACGAGGAGTGCTGATGCCGTCGTTGCTGGTTATTATTTTTTGGTTATTTTTTTTTTAGAGCATAGTTTACTACTTTTAGAGTCTCGTGCGTAAATGACCGTCTACATTTTTATGCACGTTTTGTGGATCGATTTTTTTCTCGATCTTTTGTCTAAAAATAATCTGTTTTCTTAAAATTGATGTACAGTTTTCTTGATAATAATAAAGTATGTTTAATAATAAATAATGCACTCAGGATTATTGTTTGATGCAATTTCTGCAGAAATCTTTATCGGGGCGATACTCATCATGATGATTAATAAATTTGTAGACTCTTGTTGACAATAATAATTTTTTAATCTGAAAATAATAAAAAAAAACAGTAAGCAACAGTACAAAAAGTAATAATTTGACGTACGATGAACATTAGTTTTGCAATTTAAGAATTAGATTTGCCTTACTCAATACTTTTTAAAAGTAGGACACTGCTTATTTTAATGATTTGGCATTAAACACTACTAAATGATATGTGCATATTTCCATTTGACTTGTTCCTGTTGACTTTTTTTAATTTTTTGCAAAAGGTGTTTATTTCGTCAGCCAAATTCCGTAAAATAATATTACATTTATTATACTAAAATAGGTAGTTGCATAAGACAGTTTATTTTTTAATTTCTTTTCCTACCTTTGAAAAGCTATTTTGGACTTTTTAACTTCTGTCTTTTTTTTTTTTCAAAAATCGTTTATGAATTTCTGAAATAGTGAAATAATTGCGGAATAATTGCTGAACAGATTTTTGCTCAAATATCACTAATCACTATGAGTTATTATGGTTACCTAATAAAAATATCTGCATGGTTCAATCAGTTTACAAAATCGTGTATATCATAGGCTTAATGAATTAATTCTAAGATCGATGAACTGCGAGAAGTTGCTTTATCAATAGAGCCTGGGGATTAAATTGCTTAATGATTCTTGAAATCTTAAGCAAATAATCGTTTATCATCTATATATGTCTACTTGTAGGAATATTAAGCGTAAACAATGCAAAATTTCTTATAAATATCTGCACCGTTATCGAAGTCATTGCACAGTTGATTGATCGTACTCGAGCAACATGATGTACACCAAGCTCTTCTTCCTCGTCCTTTTGGGCGCCACCGTCGCCTTCGTAAGTTTCAACTATTTGAGTAGGGTAGAAAAATAGAGTAAAGCATTTATACTTAATTTCTATATTAAAAACTACTAAAACATTCAAATAGATAGACAGTAGTACATGAATGATTACGCAGGTAATTAGCAGATTAATAATTCAACAACTTGGCTTTTTTTAGGCTTCTCCACTGAAGCGTGACGTCGAGATCGACCTAGAGGTAAGAATACCATAATTTTTTTATTATGAAAAAGGTTTTTAACATTTAGTTGCAAAATGTAATAGTCAATGATATTTTGAACTGATATCTAATAAAATTAGTGTAAAAAAATGTATATAAGGAAAACAATTTAATAGAAATATTGAACCAAATAGAATAAATAATGTTGTATTCCAAAAACATTCATATTATTATGCAGAACATTTTAGATAGAGTTTATAAATCTTCAACAGATATAGATTTTACAGTTAATTTTCTCCAAAAATCTGATTAATTACAGAATTTCTTGTAAATTTGAAATCTAAACCATAAACTATATACAACTTTCAGAATTACAACTGGATCGACAAAATCACCGAAGCCATCAAGAACATCAGGAAAACCGTCAAAGAGACCATCGAGAAGATCAAGCAGAATGTCGAAGATGCCATTGCTGAAATCAAAGAGCAGATCGAGAACGCGATAGAACTCAGCAAAGAGAAGATCGCCGAGCTGAAGAAGCAGTTGGATGAAATCAAAGCTGACGCACAGAAATCCATTGAGGCCACCAGACAGGAATGGGAGAAACGTATCGCTGAGTGGAAAGAGCAAGGCGGCGAGATCATCGGAAACGCCCAGGAAAAGCTCAACGAGCTGAAGGAACAAGCCAAGGCTGCCATCAAGGCTGAACAGGAAAAATGGCAGGCCAAGCTTGAGGAGTGGAGGCAACAGATCAAGGAGACCATCGAAAAGGCCAAGGAGGAAGAGAGCCCTTAAGTGACAGGAATTTGTAGAGATTTAGTGTTAATTTTGCTAGTGTCATTTTTATTGTGTGCAACAGTTTCGACCATTAAATTTTAATGTAAATAAGATATTTTGAGCTGATTTTTTTAATTTTTCCTGTAAAGATCCTTATAATTTTACTAAAATTCGGAGTTTTTGCGTACGTGAATTTTCCGTTTTAGTGAAATGTTATCCCTAATCAGTATTTAAATCTGTAAACTTGCACATATTAGAGAAAGTAGATCATGAAAATATTTATGCATATTATATCGACAATTCATTACTGTTCAAAAAAATTTTTAAAACAGTCACCAGACGAACCAATCATTAACGAAAATCGCCAATTGGCATTTTTTCAATTGATATACAATTGATATATCTCTATGTAGCCACATTGGTTGTTCGCTTGGATGAGACACCTAACTTATCTACAACAAGGGAACTCTATGTGCATTGTTGATTGGTTCGGCGATCGTTTTAACAATTTTTTTAAAGCATTATATTAGGAACGATAACTAATATTAGAAAAAATTCTATAATGTCTATTTTTGGCAAAAAAAACTAACTTAAACTTGTTTAAGTAACTATAATGATGAAATCAGGCAGAAATACTTTATTAAAATTTAGAAGAAATAAAAATTGAAAACTTGCAAAAACTTTTTGTATACTTATTTATTATCGCCTATATTTTTATGTCAAAACTAGATGGTCACCTACGACAAAAAAAGAAAGTCCAAGTTGTTATCTACTTTATATCGTAAGTAAACACGTCTACCTGGCGACGTGACAAATATATCTTAAACAGAATATCTATCAAGATTGACGCAGTTTCAAAAGGATTTAATATTCATGAATTATTTCAAATAAATTATTAAGAAACAATATTTTATAAAAAATTTTATAAAGCCTGCTTTTGTTATTGTTAATATATTTCACATTTAAAGCAATTAATTAAAAAAAAGTGTATTTGTACATCTTTACCAACGTCAAATTTTTTTTATTAAAGATGCTTTGCTTGAAATTAAATTGTTTGGGTGATAAAAAGAAGCATATTTGAATTAACAATCATAGTAGTAGCAAGAAAAACTTAATTGCCTGATAAGCGGAACAATGAAACGTAATCCGTAGCAATACTTTTTCACTTTTTCACTGCGCGTTGCCGTTTAGAAATAATATTTAGAGAGAAAATACCTGGAATTTGTTCGGAATTAGTTTTAAAAAATCTCGGTTTTCTGTGATAATATATGGTGCAATAATGAGGTAAATACGATATTCAATCGTTATAGAAAAAAATGTATTTTTTGAGATCTAAAATTTTTGATACAAATATTTCTAAACTTTTAAGTTTAACACAATCTGGACTGATCTCCTCAACTTTCAATATGTACGTTAAGGTTCTCATGCTGGTGTTGGTGTTTACTCTTGTTTCGGTAGGTATCTATTTTTATTAAATGAATAACACTTTTATTTTATATATTTATCTTATACTCTAAATTTTGACCTAAAGTATTAACAATATGGTGATCACTTACGAAAAATTACCATTCATTTTTATTAGTAATTTCTTCGATAAGTAATTATTTGCAATTATTTACAGGCTAAATCAGTAGTACAAGAAAATGAAGAAGACGCGGTAAGTTTTTTGACTAATCTTAAAAATACCAATTTTTAGTATCTTTGATTATTACTAAATTTAATTGGAGAGTTTTTAAATTGTATTTTATAAAATACTCTTATAAACAAACAAGAATCATTTTTCATTCTAGAATCGCAAATTGCTGGCAAACCGTTTTTATAAAACTATGGACAAGATCAAAGACAATGTTGAAGAGCAGTTAGAAGCCAGCAAAAGTCAGCTGACTAAACTGACCGAACGGGTTGATAATACCAAGCTAGAGGTACAGAAATTCCTAAAAACCATCCAGAAACATGAACAAATTGGACCTTTGCAAAATGTCAGCAAGAAATTGGACAAACTAAAAAGTCAACTCATAAAGTTGAACCGCAATGTTGGCAAAGAAGAACAAGAAGTTGAAGAAAGAGTGGTAAGTTTCTTGACTAATCTTTAAATACAAATTTTTAGTATCTTCTATTTACAATTATTATCAAACTTACTTAAATAGTTTTTAAATTGTATTCTATAAAAAAACTTTTAAAAACTTACTTATTTCAGAATCGCAATCTTATGTTGAGCATTCGTAAGGCGATCGGCAACATGAGGAAGACTCTTCAAGAGTGGTTAGACGGAACTACACGAAAGGTGTGTAAAATGACCAAACGAGTGGAAGACGCTCAGTTAGAGGCAGAGAAAATCCAAAACAACATAAAAGAGTCTATTGAGCAAATGGCCAAATTGAAACAAAAAGAACTTGAATTGGAAAATGCCGAGAAGAAAAGTGATGAAGAAAAAGATGATGACCTGGTCCTACAAAAGATTGACGCAGAGAACAATATCATAAGCGACTAAAATCAAACATACATATAATGTAAAGTTAATAATGTAAATTTCGGAGATTATTTAATGTTTTCTGGTGCATATCTAATTCATATTCGACAGAATGTTAACCTAATAAATTGAAATGTAAATATAGGTTTATAATGCTCCGATTTTTTAAATTCTAATGTGCACAGTTTATTACATATATGTAATAATAGTTTTGACCTTTAAATTTGATTGTAAATAAGATATGTGCTAAACTTTTCAGTTTTTGCGTATACATGAATTGTTCATTTTAGTAAAATTTTATGACTAATCAAAATTTATGCACTCCTTAATCACCCTCAACTATTGGATAGAATATATTAAATTATCTTATTTCATTTGAGAGATTAGACCTACAAGTAAAAAACTAAAATTTAAAACAAAGTTATTATTTACTACGAACAATAATACATAGTAATAACAAATTTTTTTCGAAATATAAAACAAAAATAAAAGTTAGATTTGTATCAGAGCAGCGAATATAATGATAGACGCCGAACGAATCGTTTTAAAAAATATTATTTTTGAGCCGACGATTTGACACCTTTCTTCGGCCTTTCTTGGTGTCTTTTTCAAAGTTTTGAATTTTAAAATTCACATTTTACGAGCATAGTATAGTGTCCGTAAATGCCTTGCATAATTGAAAAACTTGAATTTTACACAAGTACCAAATTGGACTAAATAGTTGTCCAAAGTGGTACCTGTGTAAAATTCAGTTTTTCAATAGCATAGCGGCCGTAAATGCCTTACCTAATTGAAAAATTGAATTTTACAATTGGACAAGGCACTTACGGCCGCTATACTATCGTAAAATGTGAATTTTAAATATCTAAGCCTTGAAAAAAACATCAGGGCAGGTGTCGAAACGTCGGCTCAAAAATAAATTCAAACGTATTCGTTCGGCGGTGATCATTCTATTCACTCCTTTTATACATCGTGTTTTTGCCATCAATAAAAATTAAACCGTAGAATATACCCGAAATTGCACGTGGCGCGATTGCAACGGTAAATAATAAATCACGTAAAATAATAAAATATACAGAAGGTATCTTATTATACGGAGAAAAGAAAACTTTATCATTAATTAACACGAATGTTTGTTTGGATTTTTATCAACTGGTAACGTCATCGATGTATTTTAATTTAAAAAAATTTTGGGTTTCAATAGCTTGAAAATTTCTGAGTTTAGCTCAACTTAATTTTCCTCATCAAATTGCCAACATGTACACCACCAAGGTTCTTTTCCTCGTGCTTTTGGGCACTGTTATTGCATTGGTAAGTATGCAGTTTATTATAAGAAGTTAATAAAATAAGTATATAAAATTATCAAATTTTATTATTTCATTCATTCGTATAAGAAATAAAATTACGTTTTTCTTAATTATTCATTTGTTTATAGGTTAACCCAGTCAACGGCGAAAATGAATTATCAGACGTAAGTTTAATGACTGTTAATTTAAAAATATATTTAGTATAACATTTTTCAGCAAACATTTTTTCGAATAATCTAAAATATTTGTCATTTTTCCAGGGTGGCATCTGGATAAAAAAAATCGGCGACGCAATCAAAAATATCCAGGAAGTCATTAAGGAGAAGCTGGAAGCCAACAAGGTAAACCTCGATAAAAGCGTAGCTGAAATCAAAAAACAGATCGAACAGTCCGTCAATCTTGGCAAAGAAAAGCTGGACGAGTTACGTAAGAAGGTTGACGAGATCAAGGAAAACGCCGGGAAAGCCATCGAGGATATAAGAAAAGAAGGTGAAAAGCGTATTGCGGAATGGAAACAGAAGGGCGGTGCAAATTTAAATACTGACAAGCTCGCCGAGCTGAAAGAGCAGACTAAGGGAGCCGTTAAGAAGGAACAGGAGAAATGGCAAGCTAAGCTCGATCAGTTGAAACAGAAACTCAAGGATGGGCATCGATAGTGTTGGCCGATCAAAAAGAGCGATTGTTACAACGAGAACAGTATAAATTCAAAAGATTATTAATTCTTCAATGTTCTCCAATTAAATTAAGATCTACGTTTACATTAATTTGAGCTCTAAAATAAAGTATATATGCCGTTAATATTTGATCTTGTTCTTTTCAACACCCTTAGATTGACGTAAATTAATATGCAACATATTATATTTATTTAAATTGTGAAAAAATAAATAGAAAATATTAAAAATTAGCTTATTCTAAAATCAAGCAACCGACCAGTTGCTTCTAATTTCACATCTGAATATTAAATAAAACGTAGTTTAGCGCAGCCTCTCTCTTGACTCCTCTTTGCTTTTAGCAAAAAAGCGCCTTGGCTGCTGCAACTCCGCACTCTTGCTCTATGCCACGACTTTTTTCCGATAGCCGCAAACTCCTCCTGGTAGATCCAGAACCTCGTATTGGCTGAGTGCAGATTAAAAAAAAAGAAACATTAAAAGTTTAGTTTAAAAATAAATAAAATATTAAACGCATTTAATTTGGAAAGGAAGATTTAAATTATATGAGAAAGTGGAGACATCAGTTATACGCAGATGAGGCTTGACGTTCGCGAAAGTTTAGCTCGCTGAATCAGTTCTAAGCCGCATCGAAATTTGGTCAATTAATACGTAAACAGCGATCTCCTCGAAACCTTAAGTACCAATTTTTTTTAAATACCTCTTATACTGTTGGATTTATAAAGGTTTTTTTCATAGGATCAATCAGCTGTACAACAATATGTAGGCTTCGACAATTTAGAATTAATCGCATTAATTGCACAAGGCAAAAAACATCAACGTTTTCCAGGCCCTATTATTTGCCGAAAGATCGCAATGGAGAAACAGAGCAAAGCCAGGAAACGTTAATATATTGGTATATCTACGATAAACGTATAACCTCAAAATGTGTAGAAAAGGCAGCATTTAAATGGATTTTAAGCATTGTCCTTATGTAATAGTGTGTTGGGTATTGAGGGTGAGAAGTATAGCTTTTGGTCAGAGTGTGAAGTGCTGCAATCGCCCGTGGCGAACACTATATTTTTATGACACATTTATTGTTTAATAACAAATTTGTTTCGAAACATAAAACAGAAATAAAAATTATATTTGTATGAGAGAAGTGAATAGAATGATCGAAGCCAAATTAATTCTTTTGTCGATTTATTTATTTTCGAGCCGACGTTTCGACACCTTTCTTGGTGTCTTTTTCAAGACTTTGAAGTTTAAAATTCTCATTTTGCGAGTATAGTATAGTGACCGTAAATACCTTGTCTAACTGAAAAAATTGAATTTTACACAAGTACCAAATTGGACTAAATGGTTGTCCAAAGTGGTACCTGTGTAAAAGTCAATTTTTCAATAGCACAGCGGCCGTAAATGCCTTACCTAATTGAAAAATGGAATTTTACAATTAGACAAGGCACTTACGGCCGCTATACTACCGTAAAATGTGAATTTTAAATTTCAAAGCCTTGAAAGACACCAGGATAGGTGTATTTTTCAAGGCGAGGCGATGCGATCGATGCCAAATCCTTTGATACATAAATATTTCAAATCGAATGTTCGAGTTTTTGCCATCAATAAAAATTGAACCCTAGAATATACCCACAATTTCACGTAGCGCGATTGCAACGGTAAATAAAACCACTTAAAATAACAAAATATGCATAACGTATCTTATTACGCGAGGAAAAGAAAACTTTATCATTGCTTAACACGCATTTTTGTTTGGATTGTTATCAACTGTTAACGTCATTAATGTAAATAAATTTTTTAATTTAAAAAATTTTGGGTTTAAATAGCTCGAAAATATCTTAGCCCAACTTGATTCTCGTCAAATTGCCAACATGTACAGCAAGATTCTTTTCCTCGTGCTTTTGGGCACTTCCCTTGCTTTGGTAAGTATCTAAAAGTTTATTAAGAAGTTATCCATTTAATATCCTTTATAATGTAGATTTTAATTCTCTTAATGAATCTAATTGTCTCGCAAAAATTCGAAGAAGTTACTTAGATAAAACGTGCATCGCGAGTCTAGTTAAAATAAGCTAATATTCAGGAAAAATATATTACTTACCAAGTCGTCATCGAGAACCTCGAGGGCTAGAGAAGTAAATTGAAAACGGGCGAAGCAAACAAAAGCATATTAATTAAAATCAAAGAACTTAAACTTAATGATAAGTCAGAAAGAATATGATACAAAAGAAGTTATGTCTCTAACAGAATCTAGATTATAAGATCGCGCCATATCTTCCGCCTCGCCTCGTGACAATTTTCAACACTTAAACTTATCGGCTAGCTTTCGAATCGCAGGGTCGATGCTATTCGTCTCGAGACGAAATTCTCGTGAAAGACGCGAATGATAATGTCGGCTCGGCAGGGCTCCATCAGGTCTCGAACCACATTTATAATACCAGACTCTATTGAATTTAATTTGAAAGATTCTAAAGATTAAACGTGACTTAAACGCGACATCTCGCCCGTATCGAAACTCTAAGTTTCCAGCCCGAGAATCTAATTTCGTGAATCGAAATGTTCGCGCGGTTCCGCGGCAAGCGAGACAGTGACAATTTTCCAATTGGCGCCGGTGTTCGATGATGACACCAGTGTTGTCAAGTCTTCTCCCTTGAAGTCGCAGGGCAGCGGTCGCACTGCAGGGTTCCCGGTCTTGGAGAGGAGCTTTCGCGGTCTTTTCGAATTGGTGAGGCAGATTCGCGGTGGATCAAGCCGCAGCGATGGAAAAATCCACTCACACGTGCGCTCTAACATTCACTCACTTTCAAGCATTTCGCTGATGGAGTTCTGCCATACCCTCCGGCTTACCAATACGCGCTCTCTTCTGCGAGTTTATTTCCCTTATACCTTATAATAGTTATATTTGTTAAAAAGTATTTTTATTTTTCTAAATTAATTGTGGATGTTAGAAATTAATATTTGATTCATTCGTATAATAAATAAAATTACATTTTCCTTAATTTTAATTACATTTGTTTATAGGCTAACCCAGTCAACAGCGAAAATGAAGGATCAGACGTAAGTTTAATGACTGTTAATTTAAATATATCTTAAGTATATAATTTTTCAGCAAAAATTTTTCCGAATAATCTAAAATATTTATTATTTTTCCAGGGCGGCAACTGGTTAAACAAAATCGGCGACACCATCAAGCATATCCAGGAAAACATTAAGGAGAAGCTGGAAGCCAACAAGGGAAACATCGACAAAACCGTAGCTGAAATCAAGAAACAGATCGAACAATCCATTGGCAAAGAAAAGCTGGATGAGCTACATAAGCAGATCGAAGAGATCAAGGAAAAGGCCAAGAAAGCCATCGAGGATATCAGAAAAGAATGTGAAAAGCGTATTGCCGAATGGAAACAGAAGGGCGGTGAAAATTTGGAAAATGACAAGCTCGCCGAGCTGAAAGAGCAAGCTGAGGGAGCCATTAAGAAGGAACAAGTGAGCCTTCGGGCTAAGCTCGAGGAGTGGAAACTGAAACTCAAGGATGGCGCTAACGGTGTTGGTTACGGTGAATGGGAGTGATAGTGTTGGCCGATCAAAAAGAGCGAGTACAATATAAATTCAGAAGATTATTTCTTCTGAATTTGTTCTTCATTGAAGATTAATTCTTCAATGTTCTCCAATTAAATTTAGATCTATATTTACATTAATTTAAGCTCTAAAATAAAGTATATATGCAGTGAATATTTGGTCTTGTTCTTTTCAGCATCCTTAAATTGGCGTAAATTAATATGCAACATATTATATTTATTTAAATTTAAAAAAGTAAATAGAAAATATTAAAAAGTAGCTTATTCTAAAATCAAGCAACCGTCCAGTTGCTTCTAATTTCACATCTGAATATTAAATAAAACGTATAGTTTAGCGTAGCCTATCTCTTGACTCCTCTTTGCTTTTAGCAAAAAAGCGCCTCCGCTGCTGCAACTCCGCGTTCTCGCTCTAGCCACGACTTTTTTTCCGTTAGCCGCAAACTCCTGGTAGATCCAGAACCTTGAATTGACTGAGGGTATAGGTTCAAGAAAAAAAAGCAACATGAAACGTTTAGCTTAAAAATAAATAAAATATAAAACGCATTTAATTGGAAAAGGAAAGATTTAAATTATATGAGAAAGCAGAGACATCAGTTGTCTCCAAAAAATACTTATACAAAAAAAAAAAAAATAAATAAATAAATAAATAAAATTTGAAATTATTCCAATTGGGGTAGACTTTTGAAAACTCGATCTAACAAAAAATCATACGAAATCTTACTAAAGAAGAGTGTTCCATTACTTAGATATTCCATTATGGATAATAAAATTTAAATATGATGTAGTTTAATAATTTCCATTTTACAAGTTTATGAATTTCTTTGTATTGTTATGTGCTGGATTTGTAAGGACTAGAAGTTTATAGGAGGGTTTAAATTCTTTATTGGAAATATGACCCGGCTGTGTGAGGTGTGATATCAATATGGCTGTACCAGGTACGAAAAATGTACAGACAGCATAGAGAAAATAGTAGTTTTTATCGAGTAATAATTACAAAAGTCGTTCTTCCAAACCTGGCATAGCCATATAGATGATGTCACATGACTGGTATCGTAATAGACCACAAGGAGGCCTCTTTTAAAGCCTCTCCCTGTGGCCGGGATTTTCCAGAATGGTATATCACTAAAACCTTTTACACCTTAGGATGTGCTAAACAAAGTCGACAAACCTTCTTCATTTCTTTCCTCTTTTGAGCATGGTTGGACCGGTGTCTTTCGAGAAGACTTAGTCATAATCTTCAGCTTCACCCTTTTCTTCCACCACTTCTAGCTTACTATGAACTATGAAGGGCATTTCTCGGTGATTTCTATTTTAAAATTCAGAATTCAGAAATTACTGTGATTCTATTCAAAATTGTATTATATCATAAGTTATTTTACATCAATTGTTTAACATATTAATGATTGTTTAATCATCAAAAGAGAAGCGATTACTTTCACAAATCGATGCAGAACTGGACACTATAATTTGAATGCTTCGCTGTTCAAAATTAAAGTTGTTGATGCTCCTAACTGCCAATGCATATTTCGAGAGCAGGATCTAAATCATATTTTATGGAAATGCCTATTGTACAGCAATTAAAGAGACGGGTTGTTTCAAGAAATGACCGAAAAAAATATACGTTTAATAAGAGATGTTCAGGAATACTTAAAAGGTCCAAGTATTACTGCGATACGCTTATATTTTCAGTTTTTCCAAAGTTGTAATTTTATTGTATAGGTATAATAACAAAAATATATATCTGTAATAACAAAAATATATATCTGTAATGAATTACAAAGCTGCAAATGTAAATGTTGATGTAAAATAATGTTAAAGGGGAAGTATGGTGTCACGGGCCAAAAAAAAAACACTTTTTTTAGAATTTATTTAAAAAATATGGCTTAAGCTATTTTATTAAAAACTTTTGCATGTTAAAGTACATCATTTGAACAAAATTTAAAAAAATTTTCATAGCAAAATATTGAAA
>JAWWEO010000045.1:21065192-21116814 GCA_035582975.1 Ormyrus labotus | reverse complement strand
AGCTCGTTGCTACCCAATCTTATTTTATACTACCTATTTCCTAGGCAAGAAATGTTTTCTATTTCTACCAGGGATAGAATTCCATAATTTTGGTTCTTGATGTATAAAGAATCGAATTAGGAATTACAATTAATTACAATTAATTTAGGAATTACAATTAATTACAATTAATTTAGGAATTACAATTTCTGAAATCTAATATTTAATTTCTTTCTTTTGTCCTCTGTAGTATAACTTCTATTTGATAATGTTCTGAAGATTAGACAGCTCATGAACTACTGCCTTTTCGTATCAAGCTAATGGATCCGTCCGATTTAATATTATGCATGATGGTTTACTAATTTGTTACTAAAAATATGTCAACTTTTAGTATTATAAGTTTAGTAAATTTATGACACGCTGCAGGCTTCTCTCGCTCTATAAATAACAGTTAAAAACTGCTCAGACCATTGGGAAGCTTAAATCGAGCGAAATACAAAAAAAATTTCAAGAAACGTACCCCCTTCGCAACGTACACGAGCGTCGGGCGTGTTCGTTTTTTTCAGCAAAAAAAAAAAAAAAAAAGTTCGATATAATTGAAACGATTGTTTGGTAACAGTCTCACTTTTCGCCGGCTCTCGGCTTTCGGATTCAGTTTCACAAGTCCATTCTCGACTTTTCCTCGGAGAGAGATCAAACTCTCCCGCGCAGGTTTGCGCGCGTATGTATGTAGCGTGTGTACACAACGGTATTGTATGGAAATGGAATCCAGAGGGGTGATCCAAACAAAAGACAGAGAAACGCGATTCCATCGCCTGTTCTTACCGCGAGGAAATGTCGATTTCGCGAAAACGATTTGCGGCGTGTTATATGCTTGCCTTGGAAGGCTTTTCTATTATTATTTTGATTTATTGTATTTGATAGCGTCTTTTAAAAGATAGACAAACTTTATATATAAGACTATATTAAAAGTAAGTAATTTTATGTCCATGGCAACGTAATATTTTCAACGTTTAAAAATTTGTTGAAGCCTCTTTCAATTTATTGTGCTGGATTGGGTGAAATCTAATTTTACTTTAAATCGCTTCTGCAAAAAAAAGGGGAGCGAAACAGACAGTAATATTCTCCTTTACCTTTGAGTTGCATCATTGTGAAATATATTTAAATAAATATTTACAATATAAAAAGAGGACTGATGAAAAGTGTAAATGATAAATTTAGAATTGATATTTGTAACACATAATTACATTGTCCTGATGAGTTTACTGTGCCTTTGGTGTACTTCTTTAAATAATAATATCAATGTTTAACTTTTATAACCCCTTTTAAGCGATGTAAAAGTTATTATAATAAAAGAATAACATATAACAAAAACATGTACTGGGTGTTTTTTTAAATATATTATTACCTTTTAATTAAACATGAAAACATTTCGTACAGTAAAACAAATTAGATAAACTTTCTAAAGCCTGTAAGAAATAATACAAATCCGCTAGTGTGAAATCTGACAATATATCACTTTACGAGAAACAGTAAAAATACCTAAATGGTTTTTGTTTTTACGGAATTTAATTTGGATAATAAATTGACCCTTACAATTAATTGCAAAAAAACTGTCAAGACGCTTAAAAATTAATTTATCGATTTTTCAACCAATTTAATGAGTCTTATTCAAAACGACGTGACGGTATGGAGTATGTTATCCAAGTTTTACTGACAACTAAATACTGTTACCTAAATAATACGTTGTTTCTTGATGAGAGCCATTTTAGAGCGGTTGAAAAGTCATGAATTTAATTTTTTAAATAAACATCGAATAAAATAACAACATCAGCAACCAGCAACATGATTTGCTTATAATAAAATTTAACTAACTGCTATCGGTAATACTACAAAATTACCTAAAGTTATGTAATTATATATTAGAACCAAAACTATACAAAAATCTTTTTTAACATTACATTTCATTCTTTATTTATAAAACGAAAAGCTCCTTCCCTTTACTTTTAAAAACATCCACCGCAACAGTTCTACCTGGCCGTGTCTCCGCGCGGTAATTACGCAAGCCCATTCGCAGAGCGGGCACTTATTGACATAGTCGGGGGACGAGAGTCTTATATATCCCGTCGCGGCAGCAAGTGCTCGGCGTGCATAAACCGAGCCCAGGGCACGAAATAAGGATCGCGACGTTTTACAGCCGGGGAGACGCGGGGCGAAATCAGCGAGGAAAAGGAGAATACCGCAACGACTGGTAGGCCGCTTCGCTCCCCTTCCTCCTCGCTCCCGGAATCCCTACTCTTTCTCTCTCTCTCTCTCTGCATCGGTAGCACGCCGCCATGTTGCCATCGTCGCCGCCGTCGACGGGAGAGAGACACCCACCTTCCAGGCTCCGAGCAGCAGCACCCACGCGCCGCGATAACGTCCCGCGCCGCCTCCGCCTTTTCGCTCCGCCGCGAGGTGTGCCGCGAGTCGCGGTAAACGGATGTAAACTCGCGGCTTTGACGAATCGAGCTCGTTACGAGGGGTAGAATGTTTTTTTTTTTCTTTAACAAATACGTTTATTTATTGGTTATCAATGTTGTAATGGGAAGGCAGTGAAACACACGAGAAGGATATTATTTTATTTAGTCTTCGAATGGCTTTGTAAATCCAAAGAAAGGTTTGAAGTCAATCGCGGTAGTTATTAGAATTGCGTTATCCGTATCCGGGAGCGTGTTTAGATTCAATAATTACATAATTGCCAGAACAAAGTAAATAGTGATAAAGTGCGGTAAAACGAGCATTTTATCAGGCGATAGTGATTGATCTAGATCGAGCGCGGTTTTCGAACTAGTTTTTGCAGTTGCAGAATACGTTTTAATGATAGCTGCGAGAATGAAAACTTTAAGAGTGGTCAATTACAAGAAAATCTTAATTCAAACCATTTATTCTTCGAGCGCCTATTTTGCAGGCACGCACGTTATTCAAATTCCCCTTTTCCGTAATTTAAAGCAAGCATTACTTAATCGTGTTTTTTCGAGTATATTATTAATATTATTGTTACCAACGAATCTTTTAAAATGATAATAAGCCTAACTAATCTGCGTGCTGGGTGTCTAATGATAGGCTACCAGTGCCTTATTTACGAGTTCACGCTAGTAATAGTCTTGGACGGAACGTCTAAGTTCTCTTGAATGAAGGGACTCTGTGTGCAAGCCACCAACCATTATGGCTACATAAGAGATTAAACCCTTGAACATCAATTGAAAATATGCCGTTTGGCGATTAATAATTAGTTGGTCTGGTGATTGTTTAAAAAAATTAATTAAAGCATTCCATTGCGAACGATAACTATAATATTAAATTTAGTATTCTAAAAATTTCATTGAAAAATCGAATAGGTCAAAATAATACCAAAAAGGTTGTGAAACGATATGCAAATGAAATAAACGTATAACAAGTTCTATTTTACGTATTAATTTAACGGATTAAATTTCAGTTCCAGAAAGGAAAGTCCATTTTATATTGCGCAAGGAATTTGAAAATTGATTGTTTCTGAGCGCGTTACATCGATCGGCGCATAATACCAGCGCGAATTTTTGGCACGGAAGTTCCCCGACTGACCATATAACTGCCGAGAGTAGCCTTGCATCGCCGTTACTCAACCTTTCCTATCTGCGCAATTTCGTGCCGCTTTGCGCGCATAAATTCCCGAACTATTCATTACGCGGTCGCGTTTCTTCGCGTGCGCCAAGTAAGACGTCGTTCGATTTCTGCGACCGAACTGGATGTAACGAAGAAAAATCGGAGGAAAACCCGTACCCGCGGAGACGTTTGCCGTGTTTTGACTCGCGTGCACGTCGCCGACTGACGCGCGAAATTGTTAAATTACACGACTATCAGCCGAGTCTGATGCTAACTTATCGTGTGTCACGGACGAGATTTTTCCCCTTTTTCTGGCTCGTATTAGCAACGTAATTTTGCCTTTCAGTACTCGTTTTTCTTTTGCCTAGGAAATTGCAGTGTATTAATCTAAAATGTGCCAGAAATTGGAATCGTAATCCTGTTTTTAGTTGACTGCATTTTGTACGACGCTATAATAATTCTTGATTTTTTTAAGATTATAAAAATGAAAAATTTATCTAAAAAAAAATAAATCTGTTTCATTTAAAAATTAATATCGTCGCACTACAACCAACTGACTAACATTTTTATCAAGATTGACATGAACAAAGAGACAAAGCTGTGCAAAAAAGGCAGCCATAAAGCAATCAAACAATCGATAAAAATACAACTAATAACAATGAATTAATTCGTATAATAATACGACAATCTGGCCGCCACGGGCGAATTTACATTTTTCGGCTCGCCGCGATGAATAAACGCATTTACATATATAAGTTAGCCAGCGACATATGCCAGGCGGAAAAAAATGTAGCTCGTTCGAAAAAAGCAGGACGCGCGCGTACGCCAGAGCCGCACCGGTGTGCGCGCACACATCGCGACAAAAGCGCAGCAGCTCAGTAGCGGAGATAAAAAGGCATTCCCCCTCCTCCTCGCGCTCACGATCCATCCTCCGCTACAATAAAAGAACACATACGCGCGTGACGAGAAACCCTCGAGCCTCTCTCTCTCTCTCTCTCCGTCGAGCTTCTCAGCCAGACGTATTAATTAAACGGCTCATTTTCATCGCTCGGCAAAAAAGTCGAGAAAGAGCCTGCGAGCGAGAGAGCAACAAAGCCAGAGACTGCCGAGACGAAGAGAGAGAGAGAGAGCTCCATGGCCGGACTAATGCTCGCGCTCCCCAGCTCATTTGCCCCCACCACCGGGGCCCCGCGCGAGGCCGCCCCCCACTCCGCGCGCTCCCGTCCAGTGGCGCGTCGCGCCTCGCCGCTCCGGGGCCCCACCCCCCGACCGACGACCAATCGGCCGCCTCCCCGGCCACGCCCCCACCGCGGCTCCCTCGCCCCGCCCAACCGGACACGCCCTCCGGCCTTCGTCCGCCGTTTTGCTCTCTCTCTCTCTCTCTCTCTCTTCGTCGCTGACTCCCGCGCTCCTGGTGGCGGCCGCGCGCGAGCTCTCGGCCGGTAGTGGGAGGCGTAGGCCCGGCTCCCCCACCAAGCCAGCCGCCGAGCGAGCGAGTCCGCCGGGGAGAGCGGCGTTTAGCCGGTAATTTTCTCTCAAACACCAGCAAGCCTTCGCGCCAGCAGTGTCCGGGAGAGCCACGCTCTCGCTTCTCCTCTGACTCTGCCCGAGAGTCACTCTCGCTCCGCTCGCGCGCCCGTTTTCTGCACCGCGCAGAGCGCCGGACAGGAGAGCCCCGTCGGCCTCTCGACAACGGCAGCAGGAACTGCAGCAGCGGACTCGCCTCGTACGAAACAGCGCAACACGACGGACAAGTGACGCGAGTGTTGCGGACGTAACGGCCGAGAGAGGAGAGCAGTGCTACTTGCCAGTGTATTTACGACTTTGTGCCCGATCGATATAAGCGGAGTGCTTCTCGGTTGAATCAGTGCGCGTGATTCATTGCACTGGCCCTTGGCAGTCGGAGAGATGCGGAGAGTCTTTGCCATAATTGAAGAAACCTCGCGGCGACAGCTCTGCCATGTACTTGTGATGATCGCTGGTCAGTGTTGAGTATATAATAGGATCTGCAATCTGCGTCCAGGTCTGCAGGCGACAGGACACAAAAAAAGATGCGCGAAACCTAAGTGAGTACGGACACGTTCACGTTAGCCAGTAGCACAGCCGCCCATCTCCTCGGTGCTCCTCGAGGTGGTCCCGAAAATCCGTCAAGGTGATCCTAAAGATCGGAGGTGCATCGCCGGGCGTCGCATCGCCGCGTACGATGATGCCGCTCGCGCCGACGCCAATAGTCCCGGTGCCCTCCAAGCCGAAGATCGGCTTCAGCATCGACTCGATCGTAGGCGGCGGACGCGGTCGCAATGACAGCGCCGACGACTCCTCGACCACCCGGCTCTCCGAGCACAGGATGGACATCGTCGAGCGGGACGACGGCTCGCCCCAGGACGTCGTCGAGGGCGGCGGCTCGAGCTCGCCGATCGCCCGGGCCCGCGCCCGGCTGGCCAGCGGCGGCACTCGCTCGCCCGGGGCCCACTCCGAGGAGTCGGACAGGCCCCTGTCGAGGAGCTCCTCGGTCGAGTCCTACCCGAACTCGAGACGGACGCCCTCGGGGCTGCACCACACCCAGCACCACTCGCTCACGCCGCAACACCACCAGCAGTCCCAGAACCACCACCATCCCCTGAACCAACGACTGAGCCACCAGCAGCACCACCATCACCAGCAGCAGCAGCAGCAGCAGCAGAGCCAGCACAGGTCCAGCCACCACCACTTGGATTACAGTGCGCGATCCCTGACGAATCGCAGCCACAGCGGCGGATCGACGCCGAACGACTCGCCGAGTCCGCCCGCGCACCGGATCACCAGTCGAAACAGTGAGTCCCCGGTGCTGCCGCCCTCCTCGGCCGCCAGCCACCCGCAGCCCCCGCCGGGCGTCGTCAGGCCCAGCCCCAACTACCTGGGCCCGCCGCCGGTCGGAGCCTCGGCCGCGGCGGCGGCCGTCGCCGCCGAGCAGCTCAAGACGCTCTACGGGCTGCCGGGCGCGGCGCACGCGGGCACCGGGCCCCAGGCCCAGAGCGACTACCACTCCCAGCACCTGGCCCTCGCGGCCAACATCGCCGCGGCCCAGCACTTCCAGGCGGCGAACATCGCGGTCGCCCTCCAGGCCCACCACGGCTCGCCCCACGGGCCCTACCCGCACGCCGGCGGCCCGGCCGGGCCCCACCCGCCGCCCCATCCGCATCAGCCGCCGAGGGACAGTTATCCTTTGTACCCGTGGCTGCTGTCCAGGCACGGGCGCATATTTCCCCAGAGATTTCCGGGAGGTGAGTCTTGGATGATTTATACGAGTGAAAGGGAAATGTAACGATCGACGTGGTTGCATAAATATATTTACTTTTAATTAGAAGCACTATTAGGATCGAGCATGTAGGATTCGTGCAGTATCTTATGTTTCATTCGTACAGAATTTGTACAGTTACTTCTTTTTTTTTATTCAATTTTCAGTATTTTATTTTAAAGTTTACTCGCAGACGAATTTACATTTCAATACACAAAGTAATTTTCAAATCAGTAAGAAAAACTGTTGAGAATACAATTGATCATAAATAAGATATTAAGCGCATTGATTACTCCAAGACTAATACAATATTTTATCAATACCAACGCGATTAATTCGCATTATCCTCAATGTCGTTGTAGATTCAGTCGACCATATAAATATTACACATCAACATTAAACGCAGCTCCTTATCGAATATTTTATAAACTTCCGCCGTTATCTTGTACTTGGAATCATAATTGCAATTACAAAAGCATTTATTCACGCAATAATCGAGGATAAATAGCTCGGTACACCGTACATATATTACAGAATTGCACTTCATTACGTTTTGAAGTTTGTCAAAGAAGATGAGGCTCTCGGTGCTATTATAACAGCAAAAAAACCTTCTAACTTGTAAAAAAAAAACGTCTTCCAACCTTTCCAAGAGACACATTAAACGAGGTTTATAAAGTGATTTGCATAATTATATTAATTTGCAGCTTGAATTAATGGCGCTGTAAATTGTCGGTTTTGAAATGCGGCGTATTCAATTTATGCATGTCATCGTCGTCAATATACACACGCAGACCGTTAGAATTAATAAATAACGCTTCGCACTTTTTCGATAAACCCTGGTTGCTCCGCGCGTTAAATAATGAAGCTTTTGCAATAAATAATGAGAGCCGGCTCGTTAATCAAGATATAAATCAGCGCGAAGCTCCATTGTAAAAACGTCGTAGCAATGAAACAGTGTATAATAAACGGCAAAAAAAAAAAAAAAAGAAAAGCGTCGCAGCTCCTATCAGTGTGTGTAGTTTCGAAAATTGCTGAACATCTCAATAATGAGACAGAAATACTTAATAAGACAGTTTAATTGAAGCCGATAAGCGCGATGACGAATGCCCCTCTTAATCTGGGACAAACAAGACACATTGTTGAAATCACAGCTCCTCCGCGCGTAAAAACGCAATACAATGCTATTATATCTCTTCGTTTCTATCTTATTTGTCGGTTTCCGCGTACGAACTGCCGCGTCTGCAGCGAGAGAGAACATCGAGATCAGGGCTCGAACGAGAGACCTTGATCGTCCGGCAGAAAATTGTTTGTCCTCCAGTCGGTGACGCGCAATAATCGCATATCCTCCACCTGCACCGTCCTCCGGTATACATCGTTAGAAAGAACGCGAACGCGAGACGCTTTTCGTCGGCTCGTCCCGTCTATCAGCGGACGTACATATATACGATAACAGTTTGCATAATTCGCTCCTCTCGAAAATACGTAAACAAACAATTAGCCGTTATCTGAAGGCGCGCGCGCTCGAGCTTTTTCGTAATCCGGCAGAAAACTCCGGGCGGCTTATCGGTTGCGCGAGCGAGCCCACCAAATCGAGCGTGAAACGAGCCGGGAAGCCGAATCAATGAGCGCGCGTACATACATATACGCGTATATATTGTCGGAGCGGAGCGCGCTTTTATAATTTAATGATCCGCCGACCGTGAAAAAAGGCTCCGGTACAACGCGGCGAATATAATTCGGATCGCCTTTTTCTTCTTTTTTTTTTTTTTTAACGTTCGAGCTGCTAATTAAATAATTAAAAGCTGCCGCGAACGAGTCGTCGCTGTACGCTCTTTTCTGCGACTTTAAACCTATATTTATTTACTGCGGTTTTTAACGCGTGCACAACCCTTTTTAACACCTCGCCTCGCCTCGGGTATACATAATTTTTCCACCGAACGCGATCGAGTAATGAGGTCAAGCGCGCATTCAAACGCCATTTAACGCCGACGATAATTTAAATATTTACTCTGCTCCGTTAATAAGATATTATACAGGAGAACCCCGGGGATTTTCTCCGGCGCGCGAAACAAAGAATATGGGAATAAACCTCGGCGCCTATCTCCTCAAGCAATATAATCGCTGAAGAAGAAATATACGGAGAGCGCGGAGAACAGTTCCTCGTTAAAGTGATTTACGAAAATAATAACCCACATCCGTCGCCAATAAACCGCCGGATGATATATCTCGACGGGCGCGAGAGAGATCATCGCCGCGGCCGCGGAGAGTCTAATGTACTCTCGAGTGGTTCTACGAGGAGCTAATGTGGATGAATTCAAATCGAAGGTGAAATCCGTCCGACCGGGGGAGGTTGCAGCTTTCTGCGTGGTTTGCCGACAAATTTTATGGGCATTTAGAAAACCGATTCGCTACTTTTGGTGCATATACTTTATATATTTTGTTGAAATCTTAAGAAAATATCAAACTAATTTTAATAAAGATCAAGTTTTTAGGAAAAACTGAAAATTTTCTCTTCGATAATTAAGACAATTAAATTTATAAATCACCTTTAAAATACCAACCATATTTTTATTCCCAAACATCTTCATCGCAACAATCTGATAATTTAACATTCGAAAGCGATTTCTCTCGATTGCCTCGAATAAGAAATCCGTCACCAGCGTCTTCAATCCACCGACGACCTTCGACGACGAGAAAAAAAACATTGGCTCGGAAAAACGGATTAATCGAACTCGAACGCAAACTTCGTTCTAATATTTCTCGAGGATCCCCCGCGCCGCCGAGATAAATTGAATTCTCCCGACTAAAATATTAAGAACGAACTCGGAAAAAGACACTTACGAGCGAATAAGTCAGCGCATTTGTAGCGGTGCTTCAAAAATAACGAGAACAAGCCTCGTCTAACGCCGTTTCAGCTCGCAAATAAATCTCTCTCCTCCTCTCTCTCTCTCGCGCGCAAATCTCGCGAGGTCAATCGTAGTAAATAAAGCGCGCAGTCAAGATCGCGGCGCTTCTCGTACTACTCGTAACAATTATCATAAATCTACCTCATCTACGGCCGATCGACACGAGAAGGAGGGAGAGAAAGAAGGAGCGCGCCCGCGCATACGTATATATATCGCGGGTGTCCTAAAACGAACGCGAGCGCGGGCCGATCGGGGTAATCGACTTTTTTTTTTCTTTCCTTTTTCCATTCTGTAAATAAGTGCCTTATAAATAATCCAGAGATTCGTTAACGCTTCGAAATAGGCGCGTTTATTCGCGTTTTATGGAAAAAGAGCTCGAAGAGTCGCGGGAAAATAATTGCCGCGCTGTATTTTCTGCACAATGAGCGTCGCGTTATTAATGAAAATTCATGCGGCGGTAAAACAAACGTTCGTTCGCCGCGGATTGTATATACGTCTTGCTGTCTTTTCCGTTGAAAATCATGCGATTGACTTTGCGTAAGCGTAAAATTTTTGAAACAATAAGTCACAGCTGGCAAAAAAACTCAAAAATCTCCTCCTCGCCGCCAAAAACAAACGATCTCGAGCCGATCGACGCGTGTCGACCGAAAGAATCGGCGCAATCGTCGCGCGCACCTGCCGCCCGCGGCGGACGAGGGGGGAGAGGTGTCGTCGGGGCGGCCGCGCGACGGAACTGGTCCCGGCGGAAAAATCGAGTAGTGGCCGCCATCTTTGTTCCTCCCGGGGGAGGCTCGAGTCGGCCGCGGAAACGGGCGATTCGCTCCGTGCCAATGGAAACAAAGGCCCTCCGCGCGCCGCGCTTCGTACCCCCCCCTTTGTTTTCGCCGTTTGCTCTCGGTGAGCTCCGCCGCCGCCGCCGCTTTTATATAGAGATACGTGCGAACAAGCCGGCGGCGGGTAATTCGCGTTATCGATTAATGATGCTCGATGTGTATTGTACCGCCGGGAGGGGAGTAATCTTATTGCTTCTTGGAAGAGGATTCGGTGGATCGTATCGGATTTGTTTGTGCAATAAACCTACAGGGAATTTAATACTACGCCGTATAAGAATTCAGTCTCCTATGTATCCGTCGTCGAAATTATGCTAATGAAAAATAGTTCACACGCGCTTATAAAAATCCTCGCGCCCCTCTTTCTCACAAGCGACCCGACGCGACAATTTTTCCTCTCGTTCCCTTTTTTCTCCGGTGGAAGAAAGAGAGAGCACCCGAGAAACGG
Source organism: Ormyrus labotus (assembly GCA_035582975.1). Lineage (NCBI taxonomy): Eukaryota > Metazoa > Arthropoda > Insecta > Hymenoptera > Ormyridae > Ormyrus > Ormyrus labotus. The sequence goes on along the minus strand of JAWWEO010000045.1, from coordinate 21,105,750 downwards.
AAGGCGGGACCCCGAGCCATTCTTACGAGCCCGACGACTATCGAATTTCGCGCGTCAGAAAGCTGGCCCCCGGACCTTTTAATCGGAGCTATTAAAGCGCCATTTGTGTCCGGCGGCCCGGAGCGCCGCGGGGCGCCCTTTGCGTGTGCTTTCGAGACGTACAATGCGCGTGCGCGCCTCTCTCTCGGCTTTTTTTTCTTTTCGGAGACATGGTTACCTCCATTGTCGCCTATGGCCTGACTCTTGCTGGAGAGGAGGACGAAGAGGAGATAGAGAGAGAGAGAGAAGCAGCTGGGAGTGAGAAAGCTCACCTTTTTTCGGGCGGACGTCTCTATTTCACGAGGATGACAATCGCGCCGACAGCGCAGGTTTTCTGGCTTTTGTGCTACCATTCTGCGTCCTTGTACGATTTTCGAGTGGATATTGTGCCTTTTTTTTTTTTTTTTTGTACGTATAGAAGCTATTTTACGATCAAGTGCTCGGGTATGAAGACGTCGTTAACGTTTTCCGTCCGCCGTCCTAAAACCAACCGTTCCCTTTACCACTTTGCAACTTCTTCGAAATAAAATTGACATCGTTAAATTAAAATTAAAAATTAACAAAACCCCGCGGAATTCCGTTCAATCACTCGCGTGCACGCGTATACATATACGTCTATGCACGATCTCGGCGGCGGCGAAGAAGAAAAAAAAAAAACGCAGGCAGACTCGCACGCGGAGGTGCTTTTGCGCGCGAGGCGAGCGGGTGAAAGCCGACGCAACAATTAAAAAGCCATTAGACACGCGCAAAGTGCGCGCGCGCGGCGGCGGCAGCGCCGTTCCTTTCCCGATCGTTTAGTCCCCGCGGCCGGCGTGTCTACGTATATATATATGTATATACGTGTGTGCATATAATGGCGACAAAAAGGCGGCTTTGTTCATATCGCTCCGGGGCGAACAATGGAAAAACAATGGCTTTCCGTTGACGAAACGACGCGGTTCGCGCGCCGTGCTTTTTTTTTTCTCTCCTCCTTTTTTTCTTTTTTTAACGAGCCGTTAACACTTTAGCCCGTCGATCTTTTTCTCAGCGCTAAACGGGAGAGTTATACGCAAGGCGGTTATCGCTCCTGGAAAAAAAAACAAAAAAAAAGCGCGCGGATCACACGCGTGCAGCTTAATCGATTGAACTCCTCGAGGAAAATAGCCCTCGGAGCGCGATAAAAACTCCTCGTCGGGGACGATCGTCTCTCTCTCGCGGTCGGCCGGGGCGTGTGCATATAAATCAGGCCTCGGAAATTGCGAATAATTGGCCGCGCATTACTCGCTCCGAACTCTCTCGTCGTCGTCGGCGGCGGGGGGATTTCGTGCGCTGCCTCTCCTCTCGAGGACGCGCGCGGCCGGCGTAAGTCGTTAGTAGCCCGGAGTACTTTTCTCGTTTAGCGTCGGATTTTTGCGCGACGGCGGCGGCGGTGCACGAGAGCTGAGCTGCCGGCCCGAGGCGAGCGCGCAGCTGCCGTGCAGGCCGCGTGATCGCGCGGCGTAATTGCGGCGGCGGCCGGCGGATCTACCGGCGAGCTCCCGCGATTGAAATTTCATTCAATTCTCTATTATCGGGGAGAGATGCGTGCACGGCGAGAGAGCGAGAGAGGCCGCGTCTTGTGACGGATGGTTTATATATTCGTCTGAATTTATTATGGTTTTATAATCGAGCAAAAAAGCGCGAAAATTTCTTTTTTTAACGCTCCCTAAAACCCACCCTTTGCATTGATTACGCTTCCCAGCGCCGTAAATCCCCTCCCCCTCTCGCTCCCGAGGCGATCCGCGACGAGTCGCCTAGAAAGTCCGGGGCAGCGAGTCGAAAGAAAGCGCGTCCTCATAATTATTCCGCAAGAAACGCCGCGCGCCGCTCTCCCCGAGGACGCGGAAACCCGATCGAGTCGTCGTTGCCGCCGCGCGCCGGACGATATTCGTGCCTTTGATGTTGAAACGTATATATACATATATATATATATATATATATATACGCGCGGTTCGCCCAAAGTTATTCCGCGTGCGGCGGAGAGCTGCATTCTGATTCCAGCGACGCGCGAAGATACATCAAGCCGCGCGCGGGGATTCTTTTTCTTCTTCAGACTCGACGCGGGGACGCGATTGTTATTCGGGAGAATAACGAGAGAAAGAAAGATAGCCGGTGCGCGTAATGCGCGCCGCGCGCGGCTAAATAATCGAGGGCGTTCGCCGTAATTGTAACGACTCTCGCTCGGTTAACGGAAGTGGGATGAGGAGGCCCGGGAGGTAATTGCGGGGACGTAATTGATTTAGAATAGCTGTAAGTAATTGGACTAAGCAAAACACGCTTTGAGGAACTGTTACGTAAAATTTATTATCCTCCTCGCCGAGAGGAACAGAAGTGTAATAATGCCGCGGAGGCGCTTTTTTTGTTGAAAATTCATAGTGCCTCCGTCGTTTAAAATCTCGCAAGAAGCATCGCTCGGCGGATTAGCGTCGTTTACCGAGAAAACGGTTAGACGCCGATTCAGGAAAAAATGATTATACTCCATCCTTCCTAGCCGCGATTATCGCGGGCATATTCGACTGAATTACAACCGATGGGCTCTCTCGCAGCTCGAAACTCGCGCTTGGAAGAGGTTAAAAGCGCGTCGTCCATTACGCGGCGTTTACGGCTCTCGTGGCTCGTTGCGCGCGGAAAATTCACGTCGGGCAGCGCGCGCGCGAAACGAAGCGCGTCGGCATCGTAAAACGGTAGCGAGAGAAGAGGGATATAGAGTGTGTACATTCGGCCGAGTGAGTCATTAGGAGATTCCGAAAAGATCGCCGAATAGCGAGGGCGCAACGATTGTTTCTTCTCTTTAAAAAGCCGCCGTAATGCACGGCTTTTGTATGAGCCTGTTAAAACTAAGGATACAAATTGCCGATGTTTTCCGTCGGGCTTCAGATAAAAATCACAGCGTTCGATATATAACACTTTGCGAAATTACACCGCGGTAATAATCGACGAAATATTCGCGAACCGCGCTCCAATTCATAAAAGCGCGAGCAATTTGCCGTAAGCAGCAGCGAGTCGTAAAACCGCCGGGATCTCTCAGCTCTTTAATTGCGTCTCGTAAAAAAAAAAACGGAAACACGCGGCGGCAGGCGCGAGGAATCGCGGGCGTCGCTGAGTGGCGGCCGGGGCGCAGCCGACGAAAGTCAATTCGGGGGCGCGCGCGCAAATTTTATCGCGCTCTCTCTCTCGCTCCTCGGGGCTTTTTACACCTTTCCGGTGGCCGAACGACTTCCGGTCCCGCCGCCGAGCTAATCTCGACCTTTTCCGCAGCCGCGAAGAATACGCAATTACCCTTTTGAACTCCCGCGTATATATGTATAAGCGAGAGCCTCTCCGCTTTCTTATCGCCAAGTGTATACGATGCGCGCCGCTCCCTTGTAATTGACCGCACGCCTCGGAATTCTCTCGCTCCTCTCCGCGCGCCGCCGACTCGCTTCTTTACTGCTTCTTTTCGTGAATTTTCGGGCTTCTCTCTCGCGGTGATTCGCGGTGAAAGCGACTACGAAAGGCGTTAATAAAGGCTTTTTGTCGGGCTTGATTGTAAAATTTAATCGTCCCGCGGGAGAGAAACATTGGAACGAGAAAATTGTCGGTCGGACTTTCGAATTATTATTAGTTTTATCGAATCGACGGCGATTTACTTTATTATCTTCGAAAGCGACCGTTGATAATGGTTGGATCGTTGGTAAGCAGTGCCAGGCGAGCTTATTTAATCAATGCCGATCGAGCCGATAAGCGGCAAAATTATTGAAAATTTCGATAACACAACGAGAGCCGCGGCATTTTCATTATTGTCCCAATTACAGTACGGCGCGTGGCCGAATGTTTATGAATTAATAAATTCGCAATGGATCGTTAAGTAATAATAAAACGGCGCGTTTTCGGAACGGAAACCGCGATTACTCCTTGAATTACTAATGAAGAAAATCAAAAACCGATCGAAAGATAAGAGCGAGTAAATTACAAACATTATGCAGCTCAACAACTTTCGTAATACCGATTTAGAATTTATGTAAACTATCATTAAACATCCGAGCGGAGTTTTGAAAGTTTACACGAAACTTGGAATAATAATTAACGCTCGATCAACATCGATACCTCCTCGAATGTCCCGAGGTCATTAGTCCGCTGGAAAAAAAGAAAGATTGATGGACTTGTCAATGGCCGTTCCAGGCTTGCCTTTTTTTCTCCTCCCTCGAGATAAAAACTCCCGAAGCTCGAGCTCGACGCGATAATAAAGAAATCGGCTTTGATTTCAGGCCCGGACATCCCCGGCTTCCTCCTGCAGCCCTTCCGCAAGCCAAAGAGAATAAGGACGGCGTTCAGCCCGTCGCAGCTGCTGAAGCTCGAGCACGCCTTCGAGAAGAACCACTACGTCATCGGCGCCGAGAGGAAACAATTGGCTCAGGCACTTTCGCTCTCCGAGACTCAGGTGAGGCTAAATTCGCATTCTTCTTTTATATATATATATATATATTAATCGCCGCGGCAGGACTGAGAATGGGATCTCGACAAAATCGGCGCGGAGATTTCAGATAAAATCGTGACTCCTTTCGCGCGGGCCGCTTCGCTTTTCGTCAGGATGCAATTATACGAAATGTGGAAGTGGATAGCGTTTCAAAGTCGAGCGCCGAGAGGTAACGTTACGTAAAATTACATCGGAGACGTCGGGGAAATAATTCTATACACGTCGGACGGTCTAGAAATCGGCTCTGATAATTAACAGTCCATGGCGCATTATGTCTCGGCGCAGAAGAGGTTGAAACATTAGCTACACTTTTGAGGCGGTAAACCGTCGCGCAAAGAGCGCACGTCGGTATTTAGCGCGCCTGGACTTTTTTCTCTCTGTCTCTCTCTCCTTTGACATTTAGAAAAGGCGGAAAAAAACAATGGCCTCCCGCGCGACTCGATAAAAATATATTTGCCGGTAAGTGAGTGACTTAATCGGGTCGTTAAAATTACTCGAACAACGTTTTCAAGTCGCAAACTACATAGTTAAAAGTTTTTGTCCGCTCGCATGCTAATCTCTCTCTCTCTCTCTCTCTCTCTCTCTCCGGCGAGCCACGCGAGAAAATGACATATCTTTGAATGATAATATAAATGTTAAAAGCACAACCGAACGTGCCGTTTTCAAAGTCGGAATACATTTCCAGAAAACAAACGCGGCGAGCGCAATATCGACTCGTGTACACAACGGCGGAAGGAGGCTCGAAAAAAAAAAAAAAAAAATGTGCGCGCGCGTCGCTTCTGGCGCTTGGAGTTTATAATTGGCCGGCCGCGCCGGTAATTGGGTATTTGCATGTAATACACTCTCGAGAATTTTAGAATATATATATATATATAACATATCCCGCGAGTGTTGAATGATGAAAATGACTGTTTGCAAAAGAAAGCGCTCGCTTTGCGCATGCGTTTATACATAATGCGATACGGCGTTAAACGCGCGCCGCGAAGCCGACTTTCTCATAAATATAATTAGGGGATTATAAAAAAAAAAAAAAAAAAAAACGAGCGGCCGCATTTAATAAACAAGGAATTATGCAGCGGAGCCGCCTCGCGACTCTATCATTACGCCTGGGTAAATTACGCGATGTTTTTCCTCGGCGCCGAAATTGATTTTTATTGCGCTTTAATTATCATTTAATTCAGCGCTCATCATCGCCCGGGACGCTTTCACGGCGAAAATCGCCCCGTCGAACGTAATTACATCCGCGGCGGCGGCTCTGTTTTTTTTTTTTTTTTTTTTTCAATCTGCCCGCGCGAGAGAGCTGCTACGCGTACTCTGTAATTTCCGATGTGCTTTACTTACACGCATGACCTCGCGTAAACGATCGCGATCGTTTAAAAGGCATCTCCTCTCCCCTCCCCTCCGCTGACGCGTCCATTAAAAATGCATTAAACAAAAGCCGGGAGTTTCTTTCGAGGGAATATATTTATAAGCGCGCGCGCGCGGCTTTCGCAAAAGAGTTAATTTCTTCATCGGGCGTCCGCGGCGGCGGCGGCGGCGGCATTTTTGCGAGAGGTCTATCGACAAAACGCTCGTAAACACCTAATAAGACCGTTAAGAGCGGCGCGAGAGGCAAAAAATTCCCCCCGACTCGCCTATACTTCTCGCTGCGATTTTTGTGCGTTATAATTCTTGGGCCGCCGCGGCGGCTTTTGCAATAATATAAACGCTCGGCGGGATGCTGGTCGGTTGCCGTGGATTCTCGGTATTTCGTAAATGGACTCGTTACCGTTTGGGCGATCGACTCTTGGATTCCGGCTCTAAATAAACTTGGATATTAAATTTCAATCTTTATCGCGTAAACGTCAGGCCGCCGTGCAGCTCCGCCGATAGTTTCGAGGAGATCGATTAAAAAATCCGCGGGATAATTTATTGTACGTTAAAGCGAGATAATTCATTAAAAATTTTCACTCAGTTTTTCTCTCTATACATATATATATTTCGAGGCGTATATATACTTTCACCTCGCCGGGACACTAAAAATCCCGGCCGCTTTTCTAAAACGAGGAGTATAATTTCCGCCATCTTATTATAATCCTTATTATACATTGCATAATGAGTATAATTACGATTCCATGCACGCTGCGAGAGCGCGAGACAAAAAATGTCATATATATATATATATATACACCGCGGCGGTGTATACTCTCCCGAGCAGCCCTCTCGTCCGCAAAAACGTTTTAACCAACAGAGTTTCTTATATAATAACCCAGAAACTACATTAATTAACTACATTAAGCGCAACGAAAATTTCTTCGCCCCGGCAAAAAGGGCACACGTCCGCCTCCCGGGCGCGGGTGTGTACAATGCAAAATGACTTAATCGGTCGCGGCGCGAGGCTTAAAAAAATCTAGCCCGCGCGCGCGCGACATTTCCGCGAGATCGGGCCGGCCCGATACGCGCCGCGGACTCGCTAATCTTCGGGTAATTAGCTGGCCCGGGTTCGTGCGGGACGCGGTCTCATAAATCTTAACGAGGGTGTTCGTGCGAGCGCGAGGCGAATTTTTACGGCTATCCCGGTCGAGGTGATATTCTTCCTTTATGTATATATGCTGGTGGAAATTTTGTGGATTGTCGTCGAGCGTTGGATTTGGCTAATGTATTCGTTTGACTAACAATAATAAGTATAATCTTTATCAATGCCTAATAATATCATTAGCCGCGAGATATACCGCTTCTGACCGTGCATAATCGAACGCCGCGCATTGAATAACTTGTAAGGATTGCCCTGTACACACGTATTAAAAGCGGATAAATCGCCCGCCCGGTCTTCTACGCGAGCGATTTAAAAAAACGAAAAAAAAAAAAAAAAAAGAAACTAAACGAACGATAACGCAACGCAGCAGCTTCCTCGAACTTTTCTCAAACGGTCGCGCGCGCGTCCGGATTAAGATAATTTGGCTCTATCAGCGGCTGCGCGGCCGCTGTAAAAACATAGGAAATAAGGGAAAGGTCAGATAGATAATGGAGAGAAATTCGGGGGGAGAGATCGTCCATAATGGCATAAGCGAGATAAGATAAAGCGTTTGAGGAATAATCTGCTTTTGAAGGGCGTGTAAAGGCACTTGGCATGAATCTCCTTTTTTTCGCTCCCCCCGCGCCGGTTTATTTCTTTTTCCGCCGCGGTGCGCAGCGGCGGCGGCGGCGGCGCGTCGTAAAACGGCTAAAATGACTTTTGTGATTTAAATGCTGTTTACGCACACCTCGCGCTCCGGCCCCAACAAAGCCGCGCGCTCGCATAAAATCCTCGTATATATACAGATTTCGCGTTTCTTGCATTCTGCACCGCTGCGGCGGGCAGAGCTTCGCTCTCCTCTCTTTTCTTCTTCCTTTTTTTTCTGTTTTTCTTTTTTTTTTTTTTTTTTGTCTCGGAACGTCAGTTATAAATCTAAATAAAAAACGCTTTTATGACGATTTAACGAGTTTACACACGTATCGACGCTCGGGAGACTCGGTGAATTTACCGCGGCCGATCTCGCGGCCGACGTGTATGCGTGGCATTGTGACTGTTGCTCCGTTTTAAACTCGCCCGATATCTCCTCTTCTCTTTTTTTTCTAACTTTTGCGTACGTAATTTAAAATTTTTCAGCCTCGCGGAAGGATCGTGTGCTTTTATTTGCTTTGCGGGTTCATAAAGTTTTATAGGTCAATATAACACACGGCTGGAATAATATTTAAAACTCATTATACCGCACTTTTTAAATGGTAAAATGAGAATTTCTGCCTCGAGAACGTTTCGAAATAAACGAGCCTCGCCGCGCGGCGACTAATTTAAAAAACATAACATACATAGTTTTGCTAATGAACCGTCGCCAAAAAAAAACGGGGCCGAAAAACCAGTAAAAAATCTAAAAAAAAAAAAAAAAATAAAAAGCCGAGCACATTTTGATTTAAAATCAATGTCCGAGCGCGAAAGAGCGAAGGACGAAGGAGCCCGCGAGGAGAGGGGAAGGGAAGCGAAACGGGGGAGCCGAGAAAGAGAGAAGCAGGCGCGAGAGGAAAATGAAAGATTACGGCCAGGGGGCATAAAGCGCTCGGACAAGTGTCGCTAATAAATTCCTCTCGGCCCCTATACGCATATGTATATATACAAGCCTCTCTCGCGTCTGCCTCGATATACACGTATATATCCGGCGCTCGCGATAATTAAATTCGTTAATTTATTTACTTTCGCGAAACATTATACTCCGGCCGCCACTGCGGAAAGGCCCGCGATTCGGGATTTACGACTTTCGGGGCCCAACGGCCGAGAGAGACACGATAATGGGAGGCCTGGGCGCGCGCGCACTTTTCATTTTCCGCTTTAATTAGCGCCCGAGAGAGGCTCGTTATGCGCCGCGCGCCGAGGCAATCAGCGGGGCCTTTTGTCTCTCTCTCTCTCTCTCTCTCTCGCGGCGGCGGCCGAGGAAATGGAAACTTCGTTAGTGTAATTGAGATATTTGTCGGGCGCTTCGTCTGCTTCGTTTTATTGAAGTGCCTCGGTGACTCGTTGTTAAATAGACGAGAGAAGAGCTCGTGGCATTGTTTGAGCGGCGGCTTTGACAGTCGTATTTGCTCCTTTGTTCGCCTCTGAATGATTAATTCTAAGCGGCTCGGGAAAAATGTTTTATCTCCCGATAAACCAAGCTATTACGACGCCCGCGCTAAATTTTCGTTAATTAAAACTCGCTGGCGCTCCGCGGCGTTAAAAGCCCGTAAAGAATAGGCTGTAAAAAAAAACGATATCTAAGTATAAGAATTCGGGCAAATAAAGTGATTATATTCAAGGAGCGAAGAAAAAACGGGCTATAATCCTCTCCGAGCTGCCAACGCCGTTTCCCTTAAGAACGTCGACTCTCGGCCGAGTCTCTGGCCGGGAGGCTCGTAAATGGCCGGTCTCTCGGCTTAGCTTCGCGGGAGAGAGAGAGAGAGAGAGGGGACATTACGTATGTAATAATGTTAAGTGTCGAAAGGAACGCTGGCAACTTGGCGCTGTTACAAACTGCGCGCCTCGGCTATAGAGACGTTTCAAACGTAAATCAAGCGCTTACCGCTTTTTTCTCTCTCTCTCTCACTGGCTGCCCGGCGCGAAAAACTCCTCGCGGCCGTCCTCCTTTGGGATGCACGCGTGTGTGCGCTCGCACAGGTTTACGGTATAATGCCGGTTTACTCGCGCGCGCGCTTACGACACCTTTTTTTCTCGGTACACACAGTCCCCGCTGCGCGGCGGTTCGCTGAAACTCCTAATCACTCTTTTCCTAATACGCGCTAATTCGCGACTCGACGGATGTCGCGGGGATCGGCGCAGTCCCGCGGCTCGGTCGGTTAATTGCGTCGGTGTTGTTCGGCCGCCGAGGAGAGCTTGAAATGCAAGTCTAATGCGGCGCGCTCCGGAGAGAGACGGAGAGAGAGAGAGAGAGAGAGAGAGAGAGAGAGAGAGACGTAATAATTTATGTAATGTTTCTCAAAATTACTTTGTGCGAGAAGTTGTAAATGAGCGTAAAAGACGTCGAATGGCCGGTGATAAAATGTCAATAATGCGTGCTGGAACAAGCGTGCATTAAAATAATAATAGAAACGCCGCGTACCTCATTTAATATTGAATTCTAAAAAAAGATTTTTCGAAAACGTTTATTATCGCTCTTTGTGCGGCGCGGATTTTCCGTAATTGAGAGTTTCCCAAATAAAGCCGAGCCGATTCTTTATCCGTTCCTTTCAATAAGTACCTGCTAATTGCCAAAGCGTATATGTATATACATTTCACTTAATTACAGAGGGAATAATTTAAATTTAATTTTCGAGAAACCGCACGGGGCGCAAGAACACCTGTACAATCTCGGAATTAAATCAGGCCTTGTTTTTTTTTCGTTTTTTTTTTGTTTTCTCGAAAAAAAAGAAAATAAAGTGTGCACCCTCTAATTAGCGCGATCCGAGCCATCGAGTTTTCCCGACAAAGGAGCGATCGCGTGCTCCGGCCGCGGCTCTCTTATATACGCGTGTTGCGTGCATAGAAAAGAGACGTGCTCGTGTAAATCCTTTCTCTTATCTCGGGGCGCTCGAGTAGGCTTGACGCTTCCTGACAACGAGAGCGCACCGCTGACGGCACACCTCCCCTCGGACACTCTCCTTACACTCCTTTTTCGCCCCTTTTCGAAGAATTTCTTTCGAGATCGGGGCTTTGAAAAGTGTCGTTGGCTAATTAACGAGGCGTTCTCTCGCCCATTGTGTTAAAGTTCGCGAATCCAGCGTGAGGCTTTTGCGAGCGGCGTTTTTTTCGCCACGGCTTCGACGAACGTCTTAATTACTGCGTGTGTGTGCCCGAGCGATCTCGTTGAAAATGGACTCGCGAGGAGATTAGCATGAAATTGTAATAAACCAGTTCCGCGGACTTCGAGAGAGAGAGAGAGAGAGAGAGAGAGAGAGAGGGTCTATCTTTAAGATCTCGCAACGCGACGGAAAATCTACATTAACAGTCGGAACGCCGCAGTCACCCGACTCGGGATATATTTCGTTCCTCCTTTTTTTTTTTTTTTTTTTGGCGGAAGAGAAAGTTATTTCGCAATCCTTTATCCCGCGAGAATTTTAAATCCGAATTGCTTTAGTCACGCTGTAGAAAAGTTATTAGAAATAAAATCGCGGCGTCTCTTGGCAAATCTGCTTTTTGACGACGGCTCCGCGGCAATTATATATACCTCCGAAAATCAAGCGGCAAAAGGCAAAAAAAAAAAAATAAAAGAAAAAATTCGCGAGTTACCCTCGAAATTTATTACGCATAAATCCACATTACCCGAAAACGAGAAGTCCGAAAAATGTATATATATACGCTCGACGGAGAGACGAAACGAGAGCGGCATCCAAAATTCTCTCCTTAATTTCGCGACGCGCGCAATAAATTGGCGGGCCGAACAGGATAATCCGGAATGTGCTGCTCCATAGCTCGGTTCGGGGCGATCGTTATTTTTCGGCGGCCTGAATCGCAATGAATTAAGGTTAACGCGTCCGGCGCGCGGCGGGGAGAGGGGGAGAATCCGTGCGGTAACGCAGCAACGATTACAATGATGCGATGACGGTAATGATAGCGCAAAAAAGGCCGCGGAGTCGACTCCGAAAGAGTAGGAAAGAAAAAAGAACAGGATTTCGCTCGGCGATCGTTGGTCCATACGAATCTGCTCGTTACTCCGCAGCGACGGAGCCTTGAAATTAATTAAACCGTGCGGTACGCAGTTGTTCTTCTAGTTTTTTGAAATTTCAAATTATACGCGAAACAACGGCTCTCGCTCGAACTCGAGAAACTCCCCTTGCACGCGTCGCGTACGTTCACTCCGCGGGTTTCATAACGAATTAGCATCGCGTTTTTCATTGGCGAGGAGGCATAAATAACGCTCCTGTCATCGTTCATTGCTAATTCCCTCTTAATAAACAACAACAAGCGTCATTAGCTAATGCTCCTCTCGATGCGATATCCTCTCGGCAAAAAAAACTTATCAATCTTTCATATACCTCGGCGCGAGTCTGCAAAAAAGGCATATTTCGACCATTATCATTCTTCGACAATTATATCACGCGAATTACGAAGCCGATCCGTCTTTTTTCAGCCGCGCTGAATCATATACGACTCTGCGATGTATATACATCCTCTCTCTCTCTCGGCTCTCCGCGCGCGCAATTACTCCTCGCGAGATCCCCCGCTAATAAGCGCGGCTGTACGATAAATGTACTCGCGAAAACTCGCGGGCCGCTGTATATCGCAACTCAGTTGCCGGCGATTGTTCGAGAGAGAGAGAGAGAGATAAAACGGTCCCCCCTAACAAATGAGTGACACACCGCTGCAGTCGGGCTCGCTCCGATACTTTATTCTCGGGCGGGAGACGTCGAGCAAGACGACGCGCCTCATTATGCATATAGAGAATCGCGCGCGGCCTGCATAATGCGCCAGTCGACTCTCTCTCTCTCTCTCTCTCTCTCTCTCTCTCTCTCTCCCCGTCGCCGAGTCCAACGTAATAAGCGACGCGCCGAGAGCGTGTGTGACTGGCGAGTCAGCGATTGTGCGCGTGCGATTCGCGGCTAATGCGCGCGACGCCGCTTTCCATCGGTCTATTTTTAGCGCCGCACTTTATTTCACCTCTTTGTACTCCGCGAAATTTTCATTCAGCTTCCCGAGGAAACTAAAGACGCGCACGAGTGTATAACAAGTCGGCTTGGCGCGGATAAATCGGCAAAGAAAACAGAGACGCTCGCGTCCGAATCGAAAGGCGATCGGCGCGCGTATAATTTTCGAAGGACCGGAGCGCGCTCGGTGCTCTCGGAGCGAATTCGATTTTCTCCCCACGTTCCTCGCCGAGCGACACGTGCGAGAGAGAGAGAACCTTTTTGCAATCCCGGCCGCCGCGCGCGTCGCCCGTATTATATATATATATAGGCGCGTCCGGCTCTTTTATTACAAGCGCCAGCGATTTTAATCGATGTCGCGAGGCGCTTTCCTCGGCCTTGCCCGCTGGATAGAGATAACCGCGTTTTATTATAGTTTACCTCGCGTTTTATACGGAACCTAATTTTTAAGTATATACAAACGGTGCGCTCTTCCCCTCTTGCATTCCGCGACTTTTTTGCCGCGCGAAAATGGATCTTATCGGAGATTAAGGATAAGAGCCAATATAATTTTAACGCATATGAAAATATCTATAAAAGCAATTTCGCGAGGCGAGGGAAGTCGCTCGATCTCTCGCGTTACGCGTCTCCTTCCGCGCCCCGAGCGCTCTTTCGTCGGCCTATCGCGACGCTCGGCGCTCCCTAACAAAACACAGTCTTCTCCCCCCCCCCCCCGCCCCCGTCGCCGGTTATTATACGCGGCTATATAAAGTCCACATATACGCCTCTGGAAAAATGAAAGCGAACGAGGGGGCAGAAGCAAGTGCTAACGGGGCTAATTTCGTTACGGGCCGTACATTCCGCCTTCCTCCCCCCGAAAAATATTGTCTTTACCGATTTTACCGGAATATCATGCAAATTTTGCGAGGGCGAAAATTTTCAGTTTTGCCCAAAGTGGGTATTACGCCTTTTTCCCCGTATATATATATATATGAAACACGGTGCACGTACACGGCGGAGGATCCGGAAGCGGTGGCCATTGCATTTCCAGGGGAAATATCGTCCGCCGGGGCGAATCGAAAAATAATACGTCCCCTCGTTTGTTTAGCGCGCGCGCGCGCGGGACTATCGCGAAAGGGATTAAAAATAATGTTTCGAGCGTGACCGGCGCGCAACGAGGGGATTAGCGGGCCGCGCGAAGCTCTACGTCGGATTTCCCGTGCTTTCTATGTGTGTGTGTATGTGCACGAAGGGTAGGAGAAAATAACGCGGGGAATATTTCTTTTTATTTTCGTACGGCTTGGAAAAGCGATATATATCGCCTCGGCGCGTGTTTGCTTTTGTAATATTACACTCGAATGTGCTCCTCGATATTTTTCCATCCCGAACGACACACAGTACGAATTGTGTGTGTATTTTTTTTTTTTTTTTTTACGCGCGCCGAGCGAGGATCGTCGAGCCTTTTTTTTTTTTTTTTTTATTACGACGGGATCGAATTCGAGGAGGATTGTAAAGAGACGTGAATTAGTGTACGTAAACGCGCCGTTTCGGCTCTCGGCTCGCAATGTTCGATAAGAATGATTTTTGTTGAAAGCGAGAATGTTTATTATACCAACGGGGGCCGGCTCGAATGTCCGTTATTAAGATCTTTTAGAGCCGTTTTTATCTTAACGCAGCGCGCGCGAGTGCATTTATCGCGTAAATAATAATGGAAAACGAGAATCTTGTAATTAGAAAAATATTTATGCAGTCGCTATATTACTTAGTTGACTACGGGCTTTTAACGTCGCGATTAAAAAAAAAAACAGGCATAAAATAGTTTAATTAAAAGATTTTTCTAAAGGGAACCCGTTTCCAAGCGTGCAATTTTCCGTAATACGTATTTTTTAACCCCCCCTCCCCGTTCCAGATGAGGTTTTACAATTTCGATCGCGCTCCGAGGCGTATAATTTGATTTTATTAGATTTACGCGGGACACTTTTTAATAAGCCTCTCCGCGCGGAGAACTTTCCCGCCAGAGCATTTCCAGAACGAGTTTGCGCCAATGAGCCGTGACGATGAAAATGTATCGGCGAGGTAACGCAGATTGATAATGAGACTTTATGACTCTAATCCCCCCCTGCGATCGAGGCGGCCGTTTCCATATTGAAAGAATCGAGAATTTCTCTTATCGGGTAATCGCATTCGGAAGGTATAACAATGCAAAGCGGACCGAGGAATTCGCGAATTATAGACCGTAAATCAGACGTATTAACTCGGATTATTATGTTTTAATTACCTCCGAGGATAATTTATCGGCGATTTTGAAACGCCGCGATTTACGCTCCGGCGCGGGTATTGGAAAATTCAGTCGTTCGATCGCTCCCTACGACTGCATTACAATGGCACGCGAATAAAAAACGAAAGCCCCGATCGCAATCTCGAAGCGTAATTGAAACGCCTCTCTCGCGCCGCGACTTTGTTAATTCAGCCGGCTAAACAAACGACGCCGGCCGTCTTTTTTTCTCTTTCCAACGAGGAAACAGGCGCTACGACGATATATCCCCGCGCATAATTACGATCGCTCGTAAACTCGCCTCCGATTAATCAAGCGAGCGCGCGCTTCTCCTTCTTTTTTTTTCATCCGTCGCTCGCGATACATTCCTCGATCGACTCTCTCCCCCCGCGACGCGCACGGTTACACACACACACACATAGAGAGAGAGAACCGAGAGACAAGCTGTACGCGCGTCGAGCTAATTGGATTATTAATTAATGAATCGGCGCGGAATCGGAGATGCGCGGTGCGCGCAGGTAGGCACGTCTCGTGTAATGATATCGTTTTGCGGATCTTTAGTCCCGTTCCACTGGTCTCCGCGGGCACCGACGTACCCGGAAAATTCAGCCTCGATTTATTATTAATCAGCCTTTCCGGCACGTCGAAGCTCGACCGATGCGACCTTCGATTTTCCCGCTAATCCCCAGAATCGGGGAAATTCTCCGTCGGCGGAGAACAGTGGCTCTCTCTCTCGCGAGGAATAAAAGGATCGTTACACAGGGAAGGAAAATCGCGAATGTCGATCGCGCAGGTGCGATAATGGGGCCCCTCTCTCTCTCTCTCTCTCTCACGCGATTTATATCGAGGCGTATATACGTGAGCGCGTAATAGATCGCGCCGCTTCGGCACGTAGAGCTTCGGCGGCGCTCGTCGCCGACACGTCGCGCCTTATATGCGCCTAGCACGCAAATGGCCGGTCGCGGCGCGTAATAATTGAAGGAAGAGCCGCGGCGGCGGCGGTGTGCGCGCGGAGAGCGCCTTATACAGTAAGTGGACGCGCCGCCGCCGCGCGAGGAAGAGCGACGACTGCCGCTGACCTGCGCGTATTACACGCGCCGAGGACGGATAACGAGCGGGAAATTGAATTTTCGACACGCCGAGCTGATTTATCGACGCGAATTCGAGCGACTCGGTGAGGTGATTTTGGATGCTCGCTCTTTAACGTTTCGAGCATAAAAATTGGTCGGAAAAATTTCTGTTACGTAAGAGGCTAAGTGCCGGTCATGACCGGAGTAACAGGCTCAATGTGTACCTTGATAACAATTACCTTAATTGCGCTCATGAGTTTAAGAATAGATCCTCCTACGATGTAACGAGCCAGCGAGCAGATACCGCATTCGATCGAAAAATTACGACTATAATCTCTTCTTCGCCGGTTGCTCGTCCAAGTCGATTATCCCAGTTCCCAGCCGCGGTAATAATCGAATCGTAAAAACGCTCTCGTGCCCGCACACCGCCCAAAAAGACCACACAGCTCTTTCGAAATTAATACGCACACCCACGGAATTCTCTCCCTCCTTAACCCGCCTGTTTTACACCCCGAATCGCGCTGCCTCTTTATTCCCCCGACTTGTTATCGTTTCACCTTCTTACACACGTCCCCCCCCCCTCCGTCCGCGTATAATCTCGGGACGCCCTTCGAGGTAGGCGCGCGCGGAGCGATTATCCTGAAACGATGCTCCGGAGAGTCTCGGGGCGCTAAGTCCCTCTCTCTCTCTCTCTCTTCTCACCGACGGCTGTGTGCACACGAACACTCGCAGAAACGGCGCATGCATTTCCCCGCGCTTTCCTCCGCGCCGCGCTCCGCGAATAAAGCAAAAAGTGGCCCCGCGCGCCGCGGCCCATTATCCGGAATGCCGCGCGCTTTTTTTTTTTGTGGCGCCGCGTGCAAACGACGGTGTGTATCGCTCGCGAAATTGCCGGGTAATAAGGCGGTGCGGTGCCTCCTTTTTTTTTCTCTCGCCCCGCCGCACCGCGAGAGAGAGAGAGAGGGCCGGATTAACGTCCGGCTAAGTAAGAGCGCCTACGGAAAATTGTGGAGGTTCAACGACACGTGATCGGGCCCTGGGAATATCGCTCCTCGCATAATGGTATTGCATTCTTTAATGGGATTTTGTTAGCCTGCACACCCCGGGAGCTCGAGAGCGCGACACGCGCCGGGTGCGATCGTTACGACTGTGTTTGTACGTAGCATTCAATTACGCGGGCGTTTCGACGGGGATTTGCGCAAAGATATTTCAAGCAAACGTTTTTCAACAATCTCAAACGTCAAAAGGCAATTGCTACAGTGGCGAAATGAAAGAAACGAGTTCGTTGAGAAATTGGCCTACGCATCGGCCTCGCCCCTCCAATCGAAAAATGACCTCGTCCCATCTCTCGATCGGCTTCTCTCTCTCTGTCTCTCCCCGCAGCCGCAAATCCGCGTATCCATATCCCCGAGCGTAACAAACACGGGCATTTACTCTCTCTCCGACTAGCGCGCTGGCAAAGTGCCCCCTCGGGGTGTGTCGCTCTCTCGGCTCTCTCTCTCTCACGCAGAATCCGCCAATCCGAGCGGCGGCGTCGCCATGGCAACCCCCGGCCCGACTCGACCCCCTCCCCTCCCCCCGAGGGTGCGATTACCAAATGGGCCGAGGGCTCCGCTCGCGTAACTCGATTAAACGAGCCGGAATCTCTCTCTCTCTCTCGCTTTTGCTGGCTGCGCTTTTAGCGCAGGGGTGGGGTCGTGTTTTTTGGCTGACCCCCCCGGAGTAAGTAGACGGAATAATGGAAGGACGCTGCGGGTGTGTGTGTGTGTGTGTGTGTGAGAGCCGCTGAGAAGAGGCTGCGAGGCTAAACGGGGGTTGCTTCTATTTGTTCGGTTAATCGCTCGCTAAGTGGCTCGCTCGTTATGCGGCGGAAGGGACGCGATTGGCTGAGCGTGTCTTCTCTTTCCCGGCTCTTCCTCTCCCCCCTCTCTCTCTCTCTCTCTCGTGCCGCTCTTTATCGACGTCAACCCGCTACGATACGATAATATTTGCTCGGGACCCGGGAATGGCTGGCTAATAAAGTAAATTGCTGGATATTTTTCTGAATTTTTGCGATAATTTACCGACTCTTTAGATTCTTCTTAATTATATCGGAAATTTGATTTACAATAAAGACTGGCCTTCTAAAGTTTGTACTTTCCTCTTTTCTCGGTTAGAATTGTTGAGCGCAAACTGTTACTATAAACTATTATCACTACTACAGTAATGCAAATTAAACGTTTGTTTCCTCTCCGATTAAACAATAGCAAAAAAAAAGAAAGGCTTTAACGAGGCAGAGCGGGGCGAGGAACGATCGAAGCCAAAAGAAACGCCCAAACATTTTGATGGATGCTAATCCGAGGAACCGTTTCCCCGTCAAAAACCCGTCTCTCCCGCTTGCGGTCCTCGCCTTTGAATCGTCAAGCGGCGGGACAATGGTCCCGATATTCCGCGTCGATAATGGCGAGGCAAACGGTCACCCTTCTCCTCCCGAGAGCCTCTAATTTCTCTCTCGCCGTCTCCTCCTCTGCTTCTCTCTCTCTCTCTCTCCATCCCTTTGTGAGCTTCGGTCGTCGCAGTTCCCCGCGAACAATGGCCGGTCACGGCGGCGCTTCCGCGTGCGCGCGCGAGAGCCTAAACTCACCCTTTCGCGCAGAAGCAGTCGCTCGGAACGAGAGAGAGAGAGAGAGAGCCATTGTGACTGGATGCTGCGAGGAGAGGCCGTTACGCGTAAACCCCCCCTACTGGGGTGTGGGGAGGGGGAAAGCAATCGAGCCGGAGGGAGGGAAGAGGGGGAGCGAACTAGTTGCCACTTAATTTGCCAAGGCCGTTAATTCGCTGGAGGGACGAATAAAGCGACGAGCGCGCCGAGGGGGGAAGGAGAGATCGATCGAGGTGACACATCTGGGGAGCCCCGACGACGACTTTGCTCTCTCTCTTTTTCGAAAGATGGCGACCGATGATGACACGTTTTTCTTTTCAAACTTTTTCAGCTCTCCGCGCCTTGTTTTTTTTTTTCCCCTATACACTTCGAGGTCGCTCTAACGATTATTTCACGAACATCTGCTAATCTCGCTTGTCGATTTTTCGGTAATCGGCGGATGACTGGAGCAAGTTTCTTTTTTTTTTATAACGATACAGACTATAGACTCGTTAGACGTCGAATTTATCGTTGCATTGTGTTCTCGCGCCGGTGACAGTTTCGTTTTAATTTATTGCCCGGGGATTTCCTCTGTACAATAGAATGTTTCCCGAAACTTTTTCTCAATGAATATCATTAAAATTGATCAATCATTATCTTAAAAATATGACGATAAAAAAAACTTTAGTTTAAGAAAGTTAAACCAAAAAATACTAACCGAAACCTTTATCCCTCTCGTTGCAGGTCAAAGTCTGGTTCCAAAATCGGCGGACGAAGCACAAGCGGATGCAACAGGAGGAGGAGGCGAAAGCTCAGCAGCAGTCCAGCGGCGGCGGTGGCGGCGGCGGCGGCGGCGGCAACGGCAGCTCCGGCGGCAACGGGGCGAACAACAACGGCTCGAACAACAACGGCAACAAGAACACGCACCACGTGAGCAAGTGGCAGCAGGAGACGGGCGACTACCACCACGACGAGGAGGACGAGCGGATCGACCCCGAGGCCGACGAGTGCTCGAGCGGCTCGGAGGCGTAGCTGGACGTCATGTGCCTGGATTGAGGCTCGGATCCAGCGCGCATCCGACCCGGCGACGACCTCGCCGTTCCGATCCCGGGCCGTTTCACTCACTCCGGAACAGAATTCCTTCGCTCGTCATAGCAATTTACCGAAGTCAACGGAGGAGAGACGATCGAACGATCGATCGATCGATCCGACCGACGAAGCTGTGCGAATGTAGACCTTAAATTTTTAGCAGAGAGGGAGGGGAAGAAGAACCCTCGAGCGCGCGTCCTACTTTGCCGCGAAAGTCCGCGGCGGATTGTCTTGTTTGCGAAAACACACCGCTAACCGCTGAATCGTCCGGGATTCCAGCCGATCGCTCGAGGAATCCGCGGCGCGATCGCGGAATGCTCCGTACGTGTACGTCCGTGTCTCCCCCTGTGTGTGTGTGTGTGTGAGTGTGTGCGTGTGAGTGTGTGCATTTTGTACTTAGGCGACTTGGTAACGAGCCACGCGCGAAGCCGCAGCCATAAATAAAGGGACTCCCCAAGGCTAATTTGTACATACCTCTAAAACTAGCGAAGAACGACTTTCGTGCCAGATTTGTCGGGGTTAGAGGAGGCCTGCGTGTGAATACGTCTGTGTGTGCATGTCGACATTGTAAATAGCATCGACGTAGATTAAGCGAGTGATCTGAAACTCTAGACTGCCATAGAATTATCAGGAGAGCAGCAGCGAGTGCCAAACTTGATGATACTTCAAGCCCAGTGTGTAGCGCAGTGTATTTTAAAGCGAGAATTATATATGAATGAATTAAAAGTATATATTATATATATATATATATATATATATATAAAGTCGTTGTTCCATATTGACGCGAGCAGCAGTATTTCATGTCGAACGAAGCGTTGTATGCGACCGAGTTACTTAAATTATTTAGAAAGAGGAGGCGACCGACGCCCGGGGACGCTTCGAAAATATTCTTCGAGAGACCCCCCCCCCCCCGTCCGCGGCGATGATCCGTCGCGCGTCGGTTAGTGTAACGAGAGAGCGAGCATCCCGTGTAAATAGCTGTACATAAGAAATTGTGATTTTACTCGATCATACTCGAGGCGTAGATCTGTAAGACGATCAAAAAAGATTTAGTTCGTGTTCTAGCGACATTATAGCGAAATAAATTATATCACATCTCCACAAAAAAAAAAAAAAATTGAGGCGTTCATTTGATTTAACCCCCCCTGGATCCTTCCGTTCATTTTAATCCTAAATTCTATTTAATTTTACTCGATTGAAAATGCATTACTATGAGCGTTTTCTATTACATAACGCAGTAGTTTTTTTGGAAAAGTTTAAATATCGCAGTGTTTTAAGTCCAATTTCAATACAGTGCAATCATTTTGTAAAAAAATATTTTAATGCAATACAATAAGAAGTAAATTATTGTAAAAACTTGCGTGCCCCATTCGATAAACTAAAATAAAAAGGCAACATTATTCTCAATCACTCAAATTTTTAGAATCGATCCGAACTCGGTTCTCAATATAATCACGAGTCACAAAGCAAAAAGGGCAAAAAATCCTGCTACCGGTCAAAACGTAATTAACACGTACACAGCAGATAGCTACCTTTAAAAGAAAACAGCAGGAGAATTTTCGAAAAAATTTCGAAATTACCTTTTCTCTCTCTCCCCGGAGAAAAGAGCAGCAGCAGCAGCAGCAGCAGCAGCGAGGAACGGAAAAAAATAGGCTACCGCTCGGCGAATGATCGCGCACCGGCAATTACGCCGCTCTCGGATAAACGCGCGCGGCGGCAATTACTCGCTTACGGGCGCGGCGCGGAGATGCCCCCTCGATTCAGCCTCCGAGAGGGCAATTAACCGCCGCGGGATGAGGGATATATATCTGCGCCGCGTAACGACGCGACGCCGGAGCCCGCCGAAAGGTCGCAGCTGCCAATTCGCCGCGGCGAGGCGGTATTTCACGACGACGCTCGCCATTTATTTCTCTCGTCGCGCAAGTCGTCGAGAAGAGTCGTCGCGGGAAAAGCGCGTTTTCCTTGTTCTCCGACGGGAGGAGAGTGCGAAATTGATGTTTGGCTTCGGAGCTTAATGAATTGTACGTGTACGCATTATTTTTATATACACGTAAAGATCTTTGGAAATAAAAGAATAATTTATTTTTACGTTCCAACATGCAAGTGTGATTTATGCGATAATCTTTCGATTTTTCGATTTATTTTTAGAAATTGTTTTTATGTTTCTTAATTTAAATTAAAAAATTAACTCTCGAGCTAAATCGCGTTGCTGATTTAGCTTCGATTTATCAAAGTTAAAATGCGCCGTGTTTTATCATGGACATTTTTAAATATGCAAATTACGAACTTAAGCTATTTCACAAAAATTCTCGCGGCAAAAATTCGTTGTATTTTTCCTGAAAATATATGCGAAACGTCATTTAAAATAATTAGATTTGTATAATCGGAGAAACATAATTAATGTGTCGAAAATATCTACGAGCACCAATTAATTCTCTATTATTCAAATTAATACACGGGTAAAAGTCAAACAAGTATTTCTGCTCAAAGCTGTTCTCTCACTTTAGTCGCCCCGATATAACACATCTGAAAGAGATCGATAACTTTGCCCGGGAATAATTTCCCATGATAATGTGATATATGTATCGAGCAAAAGAAAGAAAAACTTGTTAAAAACTTATTCGCCCAACGTTTAACAGATTAAATCGTTTAATTTTCGAGTAATTGGATATCAAGCGTAATGCGAAGCAAATTAAACTACATTTACTCGGTGTTCGATAAAAGCATAATAGTTTTATACACTTGGCGAATTGCATTTCAGTTTCTCATAGCACACATCACAAGTTTTACATTGTAACTAAATAAAACAAAATTTATCCTGCCAATCATTATCGCAATCGTTGCACGATAAAAGAAGTTTAATAGTCTCGATAAAATTCCCAATTCGGATCGACTTGTCCTCAAACGTATAAAAAAAAAAAAAAAAAAAGAAAACCACACAATCCGCCACTTTCGAAAGAGCCGCTATTGACCGAATTAACGGGGGATACGCGCAGTTGACGGGTGAGAGGTCGGTCGTGTCTAGCCGTAAAATAAGCCCATGCCTGCCCGGCGAATATCAGCTGCACGGCGCGGCGGAACGAAGCCGGTCCGCGTCGATTAATATTCAGTAGCCGCGAGCGCTAATTGTTATTACGTGCGTGCTATCGGGCTAATTGGAGCCCGTTTTCTTTTTCTGCCTCGTTTTTTCGGCCGCGCGCGCGCGCGAGAGAGAGAGAGAGAGAGAGAGGCAATTATCGGATTATTTGGCAGGACTCGGGTGCGAGGAGGCCCCTTTGAAATTTTAATCCGCCTCTAATTGAGTTGGGATATTCAAGTGCGCCGATTCTTTTTGGATTTGCGGAATAGTGTTTGCTTCCTCTTTTTTTTCAATATACGAGTGACGGATGCAGTAAGAGTCAGGTTATTTGAATACAATTAAATTGAAAATATTTACTTCAATAATTCTCTGGTCGAAACGTTAAGCAGTTTTTAGCCAATTCTTAGCTTGTCTTGTAGTCGAAATATGTTTGTTCATGAATATTTCATAAAATGAGTTCCCAATTGTTTTTATTCAAAATACACGTTGATGAGCCCAGCTGGTTAATTTTCTACCAGGGTTAGTGCATCAATTTACCGTTAAGACAGCTTTAGACCACAATCGTTAATCATCAATTAAACTCAAAAACAATTATACAAACTCGAATTCAGGATATTATTTCGATTCAATAAAATACGAACGCGTAAATTATAGGCAGCGACCGCGAGCAATTATACGCTGCAGCTTCTAATCCTCCCACGCTCGCGCAACTCTCGCGCCTCCGACAATACAGCGAATCCTTCCGCTTCGTAAAATTCCTTCGTAAAATAGCGAGAGAGAGAGAGAGTTTAGCCGAGAAATCGCTCGCCTCATTTCACCCAATTTAATGGTTCATTTAACGTCCTCCTCGCATTATAATGCGCGCGGAATACATTTAACGCGCGACTGTTTGTTTTCGGATAATCGACGGCGATTTGCAAGCTTTTAGCGTATATTTTCGTTTGCACGGTAAAAATATGGCGTGCCTGGGATTCTTAAAACAGGCGCAGGAGCTGTGCGTGAGATGTGCGCCGCGCGCTTGTGTATATACACCCTATAAATATTTTAGAGAAAGAATTCCCGGTTTCGCCGTGGGGCTTCGATATTCAAGAATTTTTAGTGCCCACTTTGGCGGGAGGCGAATTTATAAAAGAGTAAGCGGAGCATAGAAAAATATATGGATAATTTCATTTGCAATTCTAAGGCGACTGCCAATTTTTCGGCGGCGGATTCGAATGCAGAGTGGATTTTAACCTCGCATTTGCAAATGAACGCGATTTTTCATTGCTCTTAAACGCAGCTCTTGAAAGTCAAAGCGGAATTCTGAAAAGTAGAGTCTATTTGAATAAGAAATTAATAAAAAAAAAAAAAAAGAAGCTCGACGATAAACGGCAATCAAACGGCAGTTATCAAAATCATTTATCGAAAAAATGATGAATCTCCTCAATTCCCGCGATATGCAAATACAGTCTCCCCGTTAAATTGAGTCCTCAACCCGCTTAATTTTTACTTAAAATTCAAATTAAAAGCCGAAACGACTCTCGATCAGGGATATAACTCGTACGTAAAAATCGTCCCTCCGCTCTATTCGCAGGAGCAGCGGCAGCGGCAGCAGTCCGGGGGCTCTAAATATTTGTAAAAAGTCAGCGGATCGGTCGCGCCGCCGGGGAGAGTAACAGTATATCCGTGAAGGAGGCGTCGGATGGAATCCGCACGGGACGAGGTGTGTGCAGCGCGAGCGCACTCGCTCTCTCTCTCTCTCTCTCTCTCCTCTCGGATTGTGTGCAGAATGAACGCAAACTGTGAGGGTAATTTGCTACACCGGCAATTTACATAATTAGCAGTTCTCAACTCGCGGCGGCGGCCCGCAGCCATCCTTCTCTCTCTCTCTCTCTCTCCGACGAGAGCGCTCCTCCGGCCGTTTCTGCGCGCTCGGCCGCTATCTCCTTTTCTCTCACTTTGTCTTTCCGTAGTGTTTATCCGTCTCTACCTTCGCTTTTTCCTCTTTTCTTCTCTCCTCCTTGATAACTCGTTCACTCTCTCTCTCTCTCTCTTAGCTGCCCTTGCCTCGCTTTCTATTATCCTCTCTTTTTTCTTTCCTGCGATTTCTACAATATGACGCTGTTCTGGCTAAATTTTACGTTTTTGCTCCTATCGTTTCTTTCGCTGTTATACAAATTTTCACAAGTGCTTGACTTTTATAAGAGGGTAGTTATGCAGTGCATTGAAAGCATTTCAGTGAACTCGGGATTTTAAACAATATCTTATTTCCTAAGGGGCTAATAGTTTAAAATTACTCAGTTGCGCCCTAAATGGGTCTGGAAACCTGTTTCGGTATTGTATGTATTTTTGGTATACTTATCCCTTCAAGTTCCGACTAAACCTACTTGTTACGTCCTTAAACTACTACCAGATCAAAAGGCGTAAGTCCTGCGAAAACTTCCACTTCTCAAAAGTTTCGAAAACCCAAAACTTCGACATTCTACTGCTCTCGAAATTGCTCTCGCACGAACCTCTCTTACAAACTTAACGCATTCACATTTTCGAAAAAATGTGTACATTAAAGATAACTTTGAAATATTCAAGCCAAAATTTCTACTACCATCGGACAATGCAAACGTCCATTCGAATCTCAAGCCCTCCGAGCCGTTCTGAATTTCCTTCTCTTTTCCCATTTCCTTATCACTCTTTTCCCCCGCGATATCCTCCTCGGCTCGCAATTCCGCTCCTCGTACCTTCATTCATTCTCTCGCTAACTAGGCGTAGCGCGCGGCAAGCAAGAGCGGACCTCTCCTTTCCAGTCATTGATTTTACGTCTGGCAAACAGCGGGCTCTCCGGCGGCGGGGTTACGTAGGCGTGACCAAACGCTCTCCATTATCCTAATTTCTATATCGAATTAGTCAGTCGACAATCTCGGGGAGAGAGAGAGAGCAAGTTTCGTGCGAGGAAATAGCACGGATGTTTAGAATCGCTGGATGTCCGATTTCTTTTTTTTTTTTCTTCGGTTAAATGTAGATTTATGGTAAAATCGAGCGTGCACCTGTTTTTGGCGTTTGGAGTTTCGAGTTCCTGTAGGAGAGTTTTCGATCATTTTTACGCGAGGAGGGATGAAACGAATTCGGTTTTACAAAGCGTTTTCATATGAATAATTGATTTATTTATCGGACTTTCTAAGCAGTAAAGGAGGTTTTCCGCGCTTCGCCTCGCGTTTGAATGATAATCCTTAAAAATGACAATGCCTTTTAAACAGTTCGTTTTTGCCGCGATAAAACGGCAATGCCCGCACGACTCTCATTATATGCTAACGCGTTTGTAATGTGATTTTGCCATGCGCAGACGAGTTTTTTCGGGGTATTCTTTTGTCGTTATCTGTTACTGAAAACTAATGAATTACTGCCGAGCGTTTCCGGTGTTATGCTACCGCGTATATTCAAATCAGATCTTTCCTATTGATCAAAGGTGCAGTTTTGCGTATAACGTATACATCTTTTCAAACGGATATTGTTATAAACTCGATCTTAACGACTGCTTCGATCGTATAATATAATTTAAAGCGATTTTATTTTCGAGAGTTTCTCGGAAGTAAGAGAACTCTTACTGAATCTTAATTGCGTGAAGAATACCGTGTGTACCTTCAGGTCACAGATTTTGATCAGACTCAATGGGCTGGCACTTCTGATCGGAATAACAAAGTTCCTAATTTATTATATTCTTATATAGAAACCGTTCAAATTGTCGAGGATTATATATCTTTAAAAGTCGGTTACAAAGAATTTCCGCTAAATCTTAAAACTCTAATTCTCATCCGGTATTAGGAGAGAGTCTCGGAGGGGCTCAAACGGCATGACCGTAGAAAGCAGGCTGGGCGCCCCGCCGCGAGAACACTGCGACTCTTATAATCGCGTTCGTTTCTTCAATTTCACAATTCATCAATAACGAAGTGCACACGGTAATTACAATAAATACAATCCGATTATCATCTCGATACGGTTTAACGTCCGCCGCGTTTGATTAAACGCGAGAGCAGCGTCGATTTCGCGCTGCCAACCTCTCGAGGGAACAACCTGCCGTGGTACGAGATGACTGCCGGGTGAACTTGTTCCTCTCGCCGTCGTCGACGACGCGTTGTCGCGCGTCGCACAACTATCAAAATCGCATTTCCAAGTCCCCTCCTGAAAAGAGCAGCAAGAAGGAGAGAGAGAGAGAGAGAGAGGAGAGAAGGTCGGAGAAAAAATCGAGAGAGCCGCTCACTCGGAGGAGGAAGCCATCAGTCGTTTTGGGGCATTGTTTCTCCCCCCCACTCCGCGCGGTGTGGACATGGCTGGAAAGCATGATTTTAAGCAGTGTCTTACACGCGCCCGCTTCTCGGAAGGGATCTTCCTCTCTCTCTCCCGGCGTTTTCGGAGCCTCTCCTTTTCGTCTTCTCTTGTTCCACGGAGGACGACGCGCCTTTCTTGCCCAAAGTTCCTTCGGTGGGATGAAAAGTGACAGGAGTGTGTTTTAGGGCAGTTTAAGGAATTCAAATTACTCGGTATTGTTGGGATGTGTGCGGTTCTCAATGGACGCATTAGAAACATTGAGTTGTCAGACGCTTGAAGGAATAGAGTTTAATGAAATTTATTTATAACTGTTTATAAGGTAAATGCAGAACCTGCGTGTAATATGCAGTCGCATTAGAACAGAAAAAAGAATGAATTTATAATTTTATTAGATTTTATGTTTCAACTTTATAATATGTAAGGTGCATAAATAGAGTGCCTTAAAATCAAGCCTAATTAATGAAATACTATAAAGTATTACAACGTTTCATAAACTTTATATCGTCGAATTTTAACATACAAATACGCTTTAGATTTTATCTCCGGAGGCAGTTCGAGAAGGTATACATTTAAAACATTTTCGTCATTCGTATCGGGAAAGCACGTCGTAAATTTCGAGCACCGAGCGCGCTTAAAAAAAAAAACATTCGCGCAGAAATATTTTTCAATTACGTTAATACCTGGTACGACAACGCAGCTGCTGGTGGTGTCCGCTGATGTAAAAGTCACTTTTTTTTTTTGCAGCGCCGCCGTGCAGCAGGCAGCACGTAATCATCTCCCTCGCTTTCCTCGGCCTCTGTCCTTCTCGATTTCCATCTTTTTCTCCCGCTCCCTTTCGCCCCTCATTTGTTCGTCGCCGCGAGGGTCCGGGTGCCCTCGTCGTGTATACCCTGAAACTAGCAGGTACGCCGGGACGTCACACGGCTTAGTCAAACAGATATCCCATCTCCTTGCGAGGTCCGCCTCGAGATTTTTCGGTAAATAGGGTGCACTAAGTGAGAAACAATATTCTTTGTTGGAAAAGTCAAGATGCTCGAACACGCCGTGTCGGTTGCTTCGGGGCAGAAGGAATTTGTCACCTTTTTTGGACGCAAATTGAGCCGCGATAAAAGATATACCCCGCGGTTGTTTGACGTAGCACCGCGTATTTTACGCGAGCGGAGTAAAGAATTAAATGTATTTGCTTTAACGTTACGTTATTATATGTGTACAAATTTGATCCTCGATTACGGTATCGAAATGAGCTCCGTAATGGCTCCCCCCCTTTTTTTTCTCGTGCTCGTGTTTAAATTCCTATAATTTCACACCAAATTGTAAAGATAACAGAGAGCGTGTATTCGAAAAATAAAAGAATATCCGGGCAAGTTTGCCGGGGCGCTTTAAAAGATACACATTTCGTCGAGCGTGGGGGAAGGGGGAGGGGGGTGAGGTGGCGCATCATAAACTTAATAAATTGCACGCTTCCCGTTTATCCGCCGAGCTTCTTTCGCCGCGCCGCGAAATTATCTAAAACCCATTTATTACATTGGGACCCGCTAAGGAGAAAACAAAAGCCCCCCGGATTTCGCCGCTGTCAGGCCCAATTTGTTCGAGTGTGAGTGTAGGCGCGCGCGCGCAAGCAAGCGAGCGAGCGCAAGTGTGAGTCCGCGTTCGGCTGGAGTTTATGGCCGTCATTACCTCGATCGACGCTCGAGTAGGATTAAACGATTTGTTCTCTCCTTCTCTCTCTCGCTCTCTCTCTCTCTCCCTTCTTTCCTCTGCGTGGGCACGGCTAGTTTATCGATAACGTCCGATTCGATACACGCTTAATTCCGTATAGGCCCCTTCGCCCGTCGGCTTTTTAATTCCTTTTCCGTCGTTCCGTGGTGTGTTCTAACCGCGTTGTAATTAGAAATCGTATCGGGTTTCCAATTGATTTCGATCTGCCCATGCGCGCGTGCGTGTGTGCGTGTGCGCGCGACGACGGGGACGCAAGCTTTTATCGGGACTCTCGGGTCCGAGTGGGATTTTATTTCACCTACACGAGAGAGAGAGAGAGAGAGAGAAAGAGAGATTCCCCGTTTTTCATTTTGCCGAATGTCTTCTTTTTCGATTTGGACTATCGCCGTCGCCGGGCTCTCGGCTCTTTGTATTTCATTACGACTTGTCTCATTAACGCGTAACGTGAGAAAATTGGATAAGTGGGCAGAGCCGAGGTGGAAGATGAAGAGGATATGTTTATTCGTGGCTCTTACGTTTCTAAAAAGATATACAAATTTCAATAAACAGACTTTTTCGGACGGATGAAAGCGTCTCTTTTTCGATTTTATGTATTTCAATTTAAATAATACTCAACATTTTCTATACTTAATTTAATCAGCCGAAATACTAATATTAATTTTCCAACCTGAACCCAATTTACTCGACGACGCTTCGGAATAAAAAAAAAAAGAAAAAAAAAAATTATGCACCGCACAAATCAAAGCCCCACGAAATCGGGCGCGGAGAGTAAAGTGAAAAAAAGTGAGCGCGCGGCACGTTTGTCGGGGCTGCATTTAAATATAACAAGGACAGGCGGCGCGGTGTGCACACGCCGCGATCGAGCTTTACGTGAGGGCACGCGGCGTTTTATATATATATACGTACGTATAGGTGCGCGTATAATTATACAATACGGGCACGTGACGCGAGAGTCGCGCTTTTTTTTATTGCCGAGACGGGGACAAATCTCGAAAGTGATTGGGCTAACTTGCGGGGGGGGGGGGGGGGGGAGAGCTAAAGGAGAATTTAAATTCTTATTACGTTAACAGATGCTGTTAGCCGCGGCGATAGCCATCGGCTTGTGAAGTCGCTGAAGGGAATATCGTGGCCTGTGCGTACAGGGCAATTTAGCTGTTTGCCATCGGAAGAAATATATATTTTTAGCGACGCGTGATTAAACTTTTATGGGCTGAGGTACAGGTTGAAGGAAAATATTGTTGTTGCACCGCGAGAAATTCATTTTATTACGTTTTAGCTTGGAGCTGAAAGTGATATTTATATACGCAGGAATTATTTAATGTGTAGCATAAAATTGTCAGATTACTTAAAAATAATCCTTTTAATAGGTTTGAAGGTCCCAATTGAAATTATTTATTTACACGTCTATAATACATAGTTAAAAAATGAAGGTGGTTTAAATTTCAATTACAGTTCCCTGATGGTAGAAGCGCAACGATAATATCGCTAGAATCTTTGTAAATTTTGAAAATTTAACGATAATCTAGCGATATTATCATTACACTTCTACCAGGGTAAAAGTTATAGAATTAACATAATGGTGTTACGGATAACTATTTTGCAGCCAATTAATCAGCATATTTCTAAACTGGCCAAAAACTGCCGAAATCAGTAGTCAAACTGGCCAATTCGTACTCTAAAAAATACGTTCACGAACCGAACTCGTCAAATTTTCACCAACGAACTTTCTCTCCACTTACATAATACCCAAACGGCGCCACAGCTCGCATCCCGGCAATATTGTTTCTGGAAAAAAGTTGAGCTCCACTCGCGCTTAAAATCGTTGCAATTGCACCTCGCAGGAAGAAGGTCAGAGCGAAGGGGAAAAAAGAAGAGGCGCCGAAGAGGAGAAGGAAAGCGCAGATTGTTCGCGCACACGACTCGTGTAGGATTGGCCCGAGCGGTGTCGGGTTACCAATGAAATACTGGTACCATTTTGTTTACAATATCGCGCAGGAGTGGTTTCTAACCAGCCGAAACGGAGAACCGACCGAGGAAGAAGGTATACACGCAATCTGGAAGTAGATAAACCGTATAATTTTCTCGCTCGCTTTCGACTGTCGTTGTACCGAATGCTTAAAAGAGATTGAGACATTTGTCAAGCACAATTTCAAGATGAATATTGCAAAGGAAATTAATTATAAGAAGAATTATTACACTTGCTCTCTTAGACAAATTATTCGACTTTCATTGCAATGTTCATTCTAGTGTCGATGTAAACTGGACGGACGTCCGACTATTTGATGAAAATTTGCAATTTATATTAAAATAACATTAATCTAATAAAAACTGAATTCATTAACACCGAAAAAGTGCCAGAAAAAAAAGCATACAGGCGGAGCGAAGAAAAGTAGAGCCACACAATGCACGAACCACCTCTCGTGTCGACGACATTCTCGCCGGTACTCTGAAGGAAAGCCCGCTCGAACCCGGGGAAAGAGTCATGCTTACACGATTCCGTCGTCGCTCCGGAGAATTATCTTCCGGCTCATCTGTGACCTGAGTGTTGCAGGAACGTATACAATTCAATACCACGCTAGTGGATTCGCGCGGGTTTAGGTACGCAGGGGAGGATCTGATTTTAAGTGTCTCAACAGAATTTAGTTGAGAACAATTTACGTTTGATTAACTAATGAAGTGCAGCGTTAATATAATTATTTGCAAAATATAATACGAGTTCACAATAAAAGCAGAGCAATAGTAATAACAGAGTAAAATCTCAGCAATTTATTACACTAAGTAAGTACCGGCATAAGTATGCGTTACTCAAACGTCCGAGATTCAAGACCCTCATTCCTCCCCGCGATCGAGAGGAACACGTCGCACAAACAATTGATTTAAATTTTCAATTTAGAAGCAGGAAACAATAACGCGAAATTGTACGGACTTGAATATTCAAATTGCCCCGCGGTTGAGCAAGTAAGAGAGCCTGCACCGTAGGTCTTAAAAGGATATCGGAAAATGCATCCGGTCACCGCTCGCGCGCAGAAATAATGAGTGGCTACTCGAGCGCGGAATTCTTAAAATGCCAAAAAGAATATCCTGTCTTTAAATTGTCGGCCGGCTCTCTCTCTCTCTCGGGGAGTGCAGGCGAGAGAAAAAATATCCTCGGAGCGGAGAATTTTCTTGCGACGATGAGAAAAAATTCGAGCGAGGAAAAAAATGTATAAGTCATTCTCGCGCGCTGCTGGTTATTAAAGTGGATTGTTATTTATAGGTTAATAATTTTGATTTTAGTCGGAATAATAAATAGACTGTATATACCTTAATAAATCATTTCACTCGTTACGCGTGCAAGTTTCTCTCGGTAAACAGTTTAAGGACATAAATTAGTCGTTTTGAGAAAAAAAAAAAAAATATATATATATTTTTACAAACTAATAATTGCTAAATTAACCAGCGAAGATTAAAAGAAACTTTATCGCGACCATTTCGCGATAATCTTTCGAAAATTAAACTCCGTGAAAACTGATCTAAATTCATGTAGTTCGAGACGTACAACACATTTTAAGCTTATACTGATATATACTTGAACCTGTTTTACTTTTACCACTAAAATCCTAGCGCATATAAGTCGCCGCATACATATAGAAAGCGTGTAATCTCGTTTCTTCTTAAAATCGTAGGGAGATAATAAAATTTGCATAGCCAGCTTCAAAGATCGTCGCGTTCGGCGTATTTTTTTTTTCTTTTTTTTTTCAACCTCCGCGGCAACTCGTGCAGCATAAAATGTTAACGATCCAATTTCTCAATGTGGCACAAACGGCGCGCGATTCGCGTCTCTTCAAAAAACAATTTCGTCAAAAGCCCCCATTCGCCGCGCGAAGAATAGAAGCGCCATTCGAACAAACAAAAGCCCGCAGTCCCGAGAAACGCACGACACGTAGTTTTCGGGCCCGAGAAGTTCTGCAAAAATCGAAAAAGCGAGCCGGTTCCCTCGAGCGGACACGTTATACACGTCCGCTAATCCGTCCAATCATCGAGCCAATCATCCGGATCTTTTTGAGCCCGGAGAACGCTCCAATTTGGGAGGGGGACTAACCAGCCGCAAAAAGAGAAACGAACCTACTTAGCAAAAGTCTCGCGCTCCTTCGAAAAAGAGCGGCCGAGGAACCTCTCTCTCTCTCTCGGCTTTCGTCGATTGCCTCCTCGCACGATGCTATCTCGCTCTGCGAGAAGGTCGGTGCGCGAATATAACTCATCGGCGTATATATCCTGCCGCTGCACATCGGCAGAAATGCAAATTCGCGGCGAGGAGCAGCTTTCCTAGGCAAACATGTGTTTAGGCGCGCGGAGAGAGAGGTAGTCGCTCGGTTTCGCGCGTTGTCCCACGTTATTATTGGCTCGCGTGGCTGGCGGACATTATGTCAGAATGCTAGAAACGGCGCTGCTGCTCCTTTAACGGGGTCTGCCGCGCGCAGACCGGGTTATCGCGCTCGGATATTCGCCGCGCGCGGCCGGTTATTAGGAGCGCGCGGGAGATGATTCCTCGGCGGAGCGATTCTCTCTCGCCGTATATAGGAGCGTGCAATGAGGCTCTTCTGCATGGGAGTTGGATTGATCGCTGATGGATCGCGGCCGAGGAATGAGGGATCCTTTTAATGGATGAATTGTAAACAGTGGTTTAAGCTTGCTTTTCGGATGGTTATTACGTTGTTACCGCGGAGGAATTCGCGAGAGAGAGAGAGAGAGAGAGCGTTCGTGCGCTATAAGCTCGTTCCTGCCGGTTCTTCACCAATTTGCCAAGTGAATTTACGAGACGAGTAGGTGAAATTCCGTGTAAACGCCGTAAACGTATATGTTCATCGAAAGTGAAGGAAAAAATTGCCTCGAGCTCTACTGTTTCCGTAATTAAAAAAGGCTACGTCGATATAGCAAAATATTTATGCACACATCTGTTGCATCGGCAAACGCCACGAGTGTATACGTACAGTTCCCCGCGTAAAACGGCAGAATCGCCGCGGCGACGCATCGCGTGCAATTTCGCAAAAGCCCCTCGGACGGACGCGCGCGCGCGGGAGAAAATCGTTCTCCCGCGGATAGTTCCTCGCGCGCGGTGTAAACGCAGCAGTGGTCGATTCTGAAAATGGCCGATAAAAAGCGATGGAATTCATTGGCTCGCGATTTCCACGGTCAAGAGCTGCGGAGAGCGGTTTTGTATCTGGGAAGAGCAGCAGCAGTACTTTTATCAGCTCTGCCCGGCGGTTCGATGATGGGCATTCCTTCGGCCGGGTGATCTTCGCAAAGTGGAAGATCGGGAATGAGAGCGCTGAGGGATGGCGTTTGCGGGAAATCGTCGGTAAAGGTTGCTCCCGAGGAGCTGGAAATCTTTTTCACTGGTGAACAAGCGAGATCGGTAGCGCGTTGAATAAAAAATAAGTTTATTGGTAATCTTTTGTTGTAGTACGTTTGTAGTGTGTTAAAAAAAACGATGCCAATTCAGTGGTGCTTAGGTTAAAACTTACTAAGCTAAAAGTAGCGATAATTTCTCCTCTGCACATAATACTCTTAATTTTTAATATGAGGACTTCATACTTTGGCCTCGACTCCGACTCGTGCAGAACACCTCACCCTCGCTAGAAATAGTTTATTTTCTCCCCTTGTTGCCCAATGTACTATTCTTCCCGTATTACATACCGTGTTTTTTTTTTTAACGAAGGCATGAAAAGTAATAAAAATGTAAACGTGACTAGTCAAAAAATGGGGCTGGACAGATAAAATGATAAAAAGTGCCTAAATACCTTCTTAAGTAATATGAAATTGTAGGTAGTAAAAAAAGAAACCTTTCGCAAATTTTTAAACCTTCAGGCCAGCCGAGAGGGAAAAGGAAAAATGTTTATTTAAACATTTTGACGATTATTAGTTCTAACTCGTCTTTTTCTAATAATCCATATTTCTCTTACGACCTATATAATTAACGATTTTCACATATTACCAGTTCAAGTTTATACTTAATAAATAGGAACGTGCAGCGGCGTTACGAAGCGAACGAGCATCGAAACTAGTCATTTACCTCATATTAATTGAGTTGGATGCCCGGATTTGGGTCGGCCCGATATAACCGTGGGCTGATCGCGGATGAACATCGGAGTCAACGTCAAGTCAAATAAAAATTTTACTCTCTGATTATCGCAGAGAGCCTTGCCTTTCAGCGGTACCTACAGACTTTAGAAAGCTTAGCATTAAAGGAGGGAACCGATTCGACGGTAAAACGGGTGATTAATGCAAACGGCCTTATTCTAGTCCGTTAAATTGGTCAGCAGATGTACGATCAGATGCGTGCGTGTCTAATTATGTAAATACACCTGAGAACGGAGTCACGAATTTTCCTTGCTTCAGAAATCTGGCTTGGCTGATCTAACCGCTAACTTTTAAATTGCTGCCTTGGATTCTTAGCTCAGAGAAATCGACAGGTTTTTCTTTTTTTTTTTTTTTTTTTCAAATACGGAATTTCGTTTCAAATTGAATGTTTTGACGTGTAATTCCAAATCGATGTTTAACTGTTTGCTTTCAGGAACAGAGAAATTCTTAATTGCTCTTATTCGTTTCCTATAAATAAAACTAGATAAGTATAGCCTAATTTTAAAATTCGTTGAAAATTCAAATTTCAACATTGACAAAAGAAAGGAACAGAACTGCTTGAAAATTTAATCAACCGCATCGTTCAATTAAATAAAAGAATCAAATTTCTCCGTCGAAACGATTATACCGAGAGTCTGAAATGCTCGGGTCCCGGATACCGCGGTACTCCGATGCGCGAGATTTCTCCTTCAGAAAGATCTCGCGAAATTGATGCCCGAGAAACTGGCCGTCAAGATTCGTATATAGAGACAAACCAAGGCGATTCGCCAGCACAAGTATACCCACACAAACGCACGAACATACATACACAGGAGCGATCCTTGCAGTCGTAATTAGGCCGAGTGGTTGTTCATTAAACGAGATTACACCTCGGTTCGCGCGCCAGAGAGAGAGAGAGCGAGCAAGACGCTTTGTCTGAGTCGGACGGTAGCTTGCTATCGTTTCGAAACGGTGCAATAGCTTTATCCTCGATTCGCCGCATTTATAAAGAGGCGAGACGTGTTTATTATACGGTAAACGCCGCGAGAAAAGGCACCGATGATCGATTCGAGCCGGAGAGTCGACTGGTATACGGATAAAAATCGCGCTCCCGGCATTGATGGATAGAGGGTTGCGGAATGCAAACGATAAGCGGATATACGCTGTGGGACCGCACTGCGTTAAAGAACCGAAGAATTTGCTTAGCGAATTGAAAGCCGAGCTTTCGAGCTTTGCAAATTTGTCCTTTCGATTATTTTTAAATAATTCGAAGTAGTCGATTGCGCCGTTTACCGTTGCGCGACGAATGAAAACTAACGTCTAAAAAGTCAATTATACCTTTTTCTCCGTTCGACAACAACTTGATAGTCAATGGTAAAAAGTCAGAAAAACTGTTAAAGACTACCGCTACGTCAACGTTTACAGGTAGATGAGGTACCCGCCTATAAAGTCTTTATTATAAATATAAAATTAAAATTCAATTAGCTCTTAACGTTTACTATCAATGACTTCTCCAATTACGTCCGCAAAAAGTATACGGGCACACTCGCAATACCGGGGTACTTTGCCGGGTATTTAGTGCGCTTTACGCCCGGTATTTTTCACAAGCCCGCACTAACCTTTGCAAACTGCTCGTCTCTCGTCGTCGCTTTTTATTTCCATCGCTAAATGAAGCCATTCGCGAGAGAGAGAGAGAGAGAGAGAGAGAGAGAGGAGCCATACCCCCTTAATAACCGCGAAGAAAAACTCACTCCGCCTATTAAAAAAGCGATAAAAGAAAGCCAAGCGGGCATAATATACGCCGAGAGAAAAATCCGCGCTCCTCGCATTACCGGGCAGCAGCAGCCGCGGCAAAAAGGGACGCGAGATCGCCGCGCGCGCGCTTAGCAATTTTTCCGAGCGAGCGATCCGCCATGGGGAGCGTGTAATTCAGCGCCGATTACGCAAATGTCATGTTTGCCGACGACCTAAGTAAACGACTCGCGTATATACCGATATCGGCTATTGAATAAAAACCGCGGCGATTCCCAGGCGATACATAACGATAGAAGAAAACGCGCGCGCGCGCGCGCGCGAGTCCGAGGCGCCGCGGAGCCGCGAACGAGGGCACCACGCGCGCGCCTATAGGCATTATATACGTGCGCCGGGAAAGAGGAGGAGAACGGAGAGAGAGAAAAAAAAGAAGAGAGAGATAGAGAGAGAAAAGAACTCGAGGAGGCTTAAAGACTGCCCCCCGGGTAGGCCGCTCTGCTCTATTTATCTCTCTCTCCTCCGCCCGCTCTCGGCGCTGATGATTGTCCAAGCGGCTAGAGGAGAGCCGCGCACCAAAGGCGCTTCGAGGCTCCGAGAGCGCGAGGAATTTTTCGAGCCGAGATTTTTTTTATCGCGAGGACGGTGGATACACTTATTGATTGTTCGGATTTTTTTAGAATCTGCTGCAGTGCTTTTTTTTCGTTTTATTGGTTTACGAAAGTGGCAGCTCGCTCTCGTCGTTTGTTATTATGTTACAGTGTTTAAGGTATTTTTATGCAAAGCAGCTTTAGTTTCCAGAGCTATTAAAATTGTTGCTCCTATGATGAGAGAGTGCAGGTATGTTAAACATATGGTTAACCGAGGCATGAATCATAACACATTGTTAACTGGAAATAATTAGCTCTCGATTTGAAATTAGCCGGATCACGGAAAGTTTCGCATTTTAGCGCAATACGAGAATTGAATGGAAGGAAAGAAAAAGTCTTTTGTGCATTGCGTGCATAATTTTATTTATAATAGAAAAGAAATTAATGGTTACGACGTCGATTAAATATATAATTAATTAAGAGAAAAATATAAGCCGTAAACTATCATTTTCCGTTTTAAAAACTAGCCAGCAGCTACTATGTAAGATGAATTTTGCGAAATTACGGGTTAAAATTTTATAGTTATCGACGGCGTTTAAAAATTTTTCAAATCCTTTAATTTTACTGAAGCAGCTTATTATATCGTTATCATCGATGATGCTCAAAAATACTACCTTAAAACTTCAAGAGCAAATGCCATTACCGCGTTATGTGCTTGATAATTAGCGTACTCGGCGCAAACAGTTTTTTCAGCCGGACAATGTATATGTGGAAACGTATTATTTAACGTTTTCAAATCAAGCGGAGGAAAGAACACAGTGTTTATATATCTTGCATCTTAATATTCGAGTCAAACTTTAAAAAAAAAAAAAATCTGAATTCTATCCCGCGGATATATTGAAGCATATTTGAAATTGAATTTTTACAGCTTAATTATTATCTGAAGCATTAAGGAAAGTTTCAGCTATTCGTATTATACATTATTCCCGGTGCCGCGGTCTTTACTCAAACCATCGCAAGTAACGTCGGCAATTAAGTCATTACAAGAAATTTCCTCAGACCGCTTCGTAATCGAGTTAATCGTTTAAAAAAAAAATCCGCACACCCAAAGCTCCGCAAAAAAAGGAATACCGCGCGGCGCGACCGACTCGCGTATAAGCCACCAGCCTTGCAGTTTGAAATCGTTGCTTAGAAGCGGCTGCAGAATTCATTCGCGCTCTGCATCAGCCTTTGAAAAAAGCCCAAGAAAAATCCCCTAATCAGGGATACATTTTTTTTCCGCGCGCGCGCGCGGATGATAAGCTCTCTCTCTCTCTCTCACCTCGTCCCGGAGCTTCCTTCGCTCGTGGCGTTTTTGTTGCCGCCGCCGCCGCCGCCGCGGCGAGGAGCGCCGGGTGGGTTATCGTTCCGCGGAGCCTCGACAACGTAGCAATTATCAGCCATTCCTCGCAAATAGCTGATGGTTAGTGATAATTATCTGCCGCCACGCCATTGGGGCAAGATCGCGCGGCGCAATCTATATACCGGGTGATCGGCCCCGACGGCGGAAAGACTGCTGTGTGTATGTGTGTGTGTGTGTGTGTCTGCGGGGAAGGTTAACTCTGCGTGCGGGGAAAACGAGGCTGCTGCCGCCGTGGCTCTTTAGCACATACGCGCCTCGTAATCTAAGCCCTGAGTTATGGTTTTCGAGCATTGAATACGTGCGGGGAGATTGTTGAGAGGGACGACAAGTGAATTTGATGAGCGCCCGCTCTTTTCGCTTTACGGGGCTGCGGGTCTAACTGTTTTTATGGGATTCCGATTAATTAAATAACGAGTCTTTTTTTGCACTCTTCTGTAAGGTAATGAGAATGTTTCGGTAGAAAAAGAACTTAATTTAAACTTTAAACCTATGAGATTGTCAAGCTAAATAATCTTTGTTGGATTAAAAAAAAATTAACATTTTACGAAAACTTTTAGATAGTAATTACAAATTTAATTAATCGTTATATTTCCATAAATAGCCGTTGTTTTGCATCATAAATATTTATCAGCAGAAAAGAACATAAGCGCGTAAACTTACCCAGGGAAAAACCTGTTTTATTAATTTATCAAAATATTTTATAAAAGATCAAAATTACATTATGAAGTATATATATATATATATGTACCTGCAGCTTGAATACTGCGAAAACCCATTAGAAAAGACGATGCAGCATTCATTCTTCTCCTCCAACCTTGGATTTCCCGCTCGACTGTTTGCTCTATTATTTTATTACCGGCAATTTTTCTCCAATTTGAATGTAACGAACCTCCGACAATTAAAGAAAACGATCCTCTTTTAGTGCCCGGGAGCGAAAAAATCCGTGAAAAACAAAGCAATCTCGCCGAGACAAAGGAAAAGAAGCCGCGCGCACGCGGACAAAGCGCCAGTTGGAAAAATCCCGCTTAGTCGCGAGATCTATCGACTCCTCGTCGCGGCTCCTCCTCCATTAACCCGCGCTGAATCCCGAGTGCTCCCTTCTCTCTCTCTCTCTCTCGCGATAAGGATCCCCCGATCGAGAGAGAGAGAGAGAGAGTAGCGCGCGAGAAGCTATATCGCGCGCGCCCGAGAGACACCCGGTTGTTGCCACGGCAAATAAACGACGAATATGCGCAGCCAACAGTGTGTTAAGTACTGGCATTAGGGTAATAAGCGTGCAAACCAGAGGCTCTCTTCGTGCTCGCTCGCTCTCGCGCGCACACACACACACGTACGTGCTTTTAAAGAGGCCCGCGAGCGAGTGGAGCCTCTAAAAAGCAACGACGACTCGCTCCGCGGCGGCGGCAACGGCGAAACTTCGAATCGCAGCCCCAGGCGCAGACGCTTCTTATCGTCTTCTGCTTCTTCTTCGCTGAGGCTGCTCTCTCTCTCTCTCTCTCTCGCCTCTCTTTTTCTGCGGGCTTAACGATACTTTTCCTGAAGCTCTTTTTTATATATACCCCCGCCGCTGCCGTGTCGTGCACGAACGATGCTTCGACTACATTTGTTGCATGCCGTTTAATGTCGGTTCAATTATGCTCGTCGCTCTTTTTTTTTTTTTTTTTTTGTTTTCGACGACGGAGCGCGGTTTCGAATCGCCTGTCGGGGAATTTGTCGGCTCGTTTTTCCAGCCGCCTTAATACGAAGGATCGCCTCGGGGAGATTTCAATCTCGCGAATTTCGAGCGATCGATGCCTTCAAATGCAAACAGAGGAGCGGCAAATTAGGTTCTTAAAGAGACACACAAGTAGCGTCGCGGTGAGAAACGCGGCTTCCACACTGAGAAAAATGTTATTTCAATATTTACTATAACCGTATTAAAAATTACTATTTTTTGTGATAAAACGAG